>CP134448.1:0-432092 GCA_031590215.1 Maudiozyma bulderi
ATACACCCATACACCCATACACCCATACACCCATACACCCATACACCCATACACCCATACACCCATACACCCATACACCCATACACCCATACACCCATACACCCATACACCCATACACCCATACACCCATACACCCATACACCCATACACCCATACACCCATACACCCATACACCCATACACCCATACACCCATACACCCATACACCCATACACCCATACACCCATACACCCATACACCCATACACACCCATACACCCATACACCCATACAAGGACAAACATATTCATGATTAAGAACGACATGGATATCTTAATTTCTAGAAACATACCCATACTATTCCCAAAATGACGTAGATATACTATCTTCAAATGATATCTATTCTCAAATGACAAACATATTCATGATTAAGAACGACATGGATATCTTAATTTCTAGAAACATACCCATACTATTCCCAAAATGACGTAGATATACTATCTTCAAATGATATCTATTCTCAAATGACAAACATATTCATGATTAAGAACGACATGGATATCTTAATTTCTAGAAACATACCCATACTATTCCCAAAATGACGTAGATATACTATCTTCAAATGATATCTATTCTCAAATGACAAACATATTCATGATTAAGAACGACATGGATATCTTAATTTCAAATGACATAAATATACTATCTCCAAATGATATCCATTCTCAAATGACGTAGATATACTATCTCCAAATGATCTCAAATTTATCAATCTCTACGTTCATAGATATTATATTCTACTAATTATACCGTTTCCCAATCTCAACGTTCATAGATATTATATTCTACTAATTATACCGTTTCCCAATCTCAACGTTCATAGATACACTACTTTTCGAAATCATAGATATACCATTCCACTAATTATATCAATTCTCGATTAAAAAAGAAAAAACTAAATCAACTCTTACTAACTCATTTTAATTTCTCCTTTCAGATTTCACACATACTTACAATTACAACATCATGGATATACCATTTTTTTCTTTTCCATATCATACCAACTTATACTTTCAAAGAACATAGATATTTAGATTCAGAAATAACATACATAAACCATTTCCAGACTACACTAATTCTAACATTCGAATGATTTAGATATACATTTTCAAGAATATAACAACTCATTCTTTTGAAATGACGTAGATATACTATTTCCATATCTATTCAAGACTCAAAACGCATCATTGATACAGACACTCGACCTTCCAAATCAGATACATTAATCTTCATTTACTTATATATAATATTTTCATATCCAATACATAACTTAATTTCTAATAATGATTAACATTTACGAATACGTTATATACACCTCGTATGATCTGTGACATTCTACATTTAACATCTTGATCACATCTCCCTAAATCGACATCTGATGAGATTACAAAATCATATCAATATTCTTTCGATTTCTTTTAGATATCTGGATTGAGAAATAACAATAACTCAAATATTTCATACCAGATCAAAACGCATATTCTAATAAGCCATTAGATATAACATTATCAATATAAGACAATCTCACCATCTTCAATAACATTCACATGCAATTATTCCTCTTTTATATATAATATTTCGAAAGCGCTCTATCATTCTGAGCTTCCTTTTATTATAATTTTTTTTTCTCCACAAATTTTCATTTTCAAATTATAACAACAACACAAACACAATATTACATATCTTTTACTCAACAAACAAACCATTTAAAGATATACTAAATGCACTTTTCTATCACGACTCCAATTCAAATATTCAAACTCCCATAGATATACATCGCATATCAAATTATCATGAACATTATATTTAAAATCGAAAATACGTTCCGTTCTTTGATCACCTAAAGAATACACTTCTACTACCAATACCATCAGAAATGACATAGATATACTATATTATGCCCACTCCATAAAAGACTTACATGCTATCCTGAAAACTTATTTGCTAATCGCCATAGATATTCCGTTTGCAGATGACTGCTATTCACTACTTAATATGCACAATAACTATACATGACCAACATTTGTTAAAGAAACCAAGATATCCAGGAAAGATCTGCATCAACCAAATACCAACTTACATCGAAAACTCATCCTTTCTCCTAAGATTCACTGAGATAGATATGCATTCCCTACTGAGATTTCCGATCTCTTCATTAAGAATGATTTACTATACTCCAAAATCAAATATTACCACACTTATCTAACCGAGACATAGATATACTATCTCAAACTAATATGAATGCTTCTCACCATACCGGTTGATCTATCCTTTTCTAACTAACGTCAGAGATATTACTGTTAATTAAGATGAACACTCCATAAAATAAACTCATGACGGACTAAGCACTTACATTCTTCTACTATCATGACATTATTTCTTAACTCAAAAGGATTACTTGATGGCAAATGCAAAACTCTATTCTGACATACCATAGATATGTGACGGCTGTGGGATAATTCTATATCGTTTACTGAAATCCTGCACATCCACCGTATTATTATGCTATATGACTTTTAATTGATGAACAATTATTATGTCTGAACTCATTGATCTCTGACATCGTGACAAACCAGGTCTAACATAAATAACCTGTTACAAACTTTTCTCAATGGCACACTTTCAACCAAACTAACTGCTCCATTCAACAAGACGTAGATATCCTATATTCCATTTTCGTGGCAACTGCTAATCTAACGTGCCATAGCTTACGATGACTCCAATATAGACAATCACATTTGCTTGCCCACTAATCATCTAACTATCATTTCCATAGATATTCTCTTCCAAAATGAATACTGCCAACCATTTATCACAACTTTGATAACGCTATACCACTTTCCAGTTGCATGGATTTATTTCATACTGCAAATAAGCAAGGCCACTTAGAAATAATTACCAATTATATCTCTTTCACTAGGCATATTTCTTTCTTTTAGAGATGACACAAATGAATATATTTATTCCACTTTTGAATAGGCATAGATATACACTACGACCAATCTAATTTCTCATCACAGATAGGAATACTTCCATTCTTACCGTACGAACATCCTACAGCCTCTATGCCCCCCATTCATGAACATTCTTCTCCATGGCGTAGATATCACTTTTGACAAATATACATTAGATCAAATCACTGATATATCTCAAGCATGCTACAATTACCAACAAGAAAGGACATAGATACGTCACTGCTATATGACCAATCGATACGAAGACGACAGCTTGCTTAAATTCAAGACAATTTCTTATTTGATTTTAATGAATTGCTTCAAAGACTACAGATACATTTCATCGCCATGTTTATCATCCCAAACCTGATCTGCCATATACGTTTAATCATCAGACATTAAGAACTTTTTACTTCCGATATAAAACATGATTACTATAAAGAAAGAACTCCGTAACTCTACTTACATCTATGGACCAAACTGACACAGATATACTATCAACAAACTGTTCAAGAACAACAACTGTTTAAATTGCTATTAACAAATCATAGATACTGATCTGATATAATTAGAACAATCTACAGATGGACCAACACTACATTTCTTTCACATAACATTATTACAATAACACATTAAATTTGCATTCACCACTGATCGTCTACAAATACATACTTATATAATTTATATATTCTTAAGCGCTGAGCTAACATCTCACAAGAATCATTTGCAAAATTTACGTATTTCACTATTTGATCCTTTCTTTGAAACTACCAGCTAACAAGCTCTTCCATTTACATAACTGACATCTCTCACTTACTCTAATTTCTATCATCAAATTATATAGCTTTATAACATTATATCGAGTTATACATCACTATCCACTTTTTGTTTATTTAGCCGCTGTTACTAGGATATATCTCATCAATTACCAGAAATATAAATTTATAACATCCTTCCAAATTCATATAATGTTTCTTTCTCTTAACCTACCGTACAGAACTAATTATAAAATTGTCTGCTACAATATACTGTCCATCACCTTTCCTCCGTAAGAACACTGCAAATAGCACAAATAGATTGCAGATCCTTCTGTTTCCTCTTTCAGAGCCAAATCAACAAAACAATTCACTAAACGAAACATTATTTCCCAAAATGTTCACATAGGGGTGCCGTTCTACGTTTCAAGACGCGGCCTTTTGTTAGCAATACACAAACAAGGAAGAAACATCGAAAGAAAAAATGATGATCCATTTCCTAAAGCGGCCGATCATCGTCCTTTTCAGATAAAAAATTCACATTCTACAACTTCATGCAACAGGCTCCGCTGCATATCGTTCTGTGAATTGCAAATAAATTATTAAATGGCAACAAAATTATCCGGAAAAAAGATCATCCGATACCTTTTTTTTTTCTTTCTTCTTACTACTTACCTATCAGAGCAATCACATTTATTTATTATTTTATAATTAATTATATACAACCACATTCCATTGAATTATTTGCTGCACTGCTCTCTGAGAAAAAATGATTCCGGATTAATAAATAATTAAACCCGACTCGTATAATTGAATACACAACAATGAAAAATTATTCCAACTTGCAGCCATCATGACCTTTTTTTTTTTTTTCTTCTTTGTTTTACAATATTCCGTTCGTTCGCTACGTGGATAACGTGCGCTTGTTTCACATTAATTTATTATTATTCTGAGCCCCCTTTTTTCCACTCTCCCACTACGCACTTTGAATAAAAATAATTTATGCAAATATCATCCTTTAACTTGTTTATTTTAAGAAAAAGGAAAGACTTCTCCTTCTACATGCATTTAACAAGAATAACATACCACCCCTATCCAATTTAATTAAAAAAGAAAAGAATTCTCACAATACACTCGAATATCCAAGAGAAGGTTCGGTCTGTTCATCAAAAAAGAAAAGAAACTTCACGGCAAGAAGCAGAATTACCTGCAGGAGATGCGGTCTGTTCATCGAAAAAGAAAAGAAACTTCACGGCAAGAAGCAGAATTACCTGCAGGAGATCCGGTCTGCTCATCGAAAAAGAAAAGAAACTTCACCATCGTTATATATATTTTATTTAAAATTGCATGTTCTCAAGCGTTCCAAAATAACAATCCAACAGAACTTGATACACCTTGACCATTTGACCACAATATTTAACTTCTTCTAGACAGAAATTCATAAACACTGGAAAGAACTCGATAACACTATCAATCGGAATTTCCCAACTGTCAAGGATTCTATTCACAACCACCTTTTGTGTGTGCAAACTCCACAGCAGCAGCACTACTATCTGAACTTCATCGGAATAACTAGAAGAAAGACTGGTTTTAAAATGCCCAACAATGTTCTTGACAATGTCCTTTCTCCTGGTCGTGAACGCTCCCACATCTCTATACGAAGAATATCTTGTCACCACTTCCCTTTGACGGAATGCCGTATCTATAAATTCAGCCAAATTCCTATATAACTCTTCGTCTCTTTCGTAGCACCCACCAAATACCAAGTCAAATACATTCCACTTCTTGTCTCGCAGCTTGCCCATATATTGTTTGAATCTTATAACAGCATCATTGCCCACTAACGGAAACATCCTTAATTCTTGTAGGTCAAACGACCACCTCTCAGAAAGGCGTATATAGCTGCCCCGTACAATAACCTGTCTCACAATCAGATCAGCGACTGCAGAATACCCTCCATGGGAAACCAACAGCGATATTAACCTCTCATACTTATTCTCACTATCTATTCTATTAACTATCAGATACTGGCAAACCAAAAGTCCTAGTGCCTTACCATATTCTGTGCCACACATGCATTTATCCCTGGCCATGAAACACTCCCGACACATGCTAGGAGGCACGTCAAAAAAATCGTATACGATGTCATGATACCTGATACCTAGGAAGGCTTCCTTGATACTTACAAAATTGTTTCCACGAAGCTGCAGCAGCTCTGCCAGCTCCTTCCGTATGATGTTCGTATTTCTATTAAGCAAGGTCCGAAAGATACTATCATTTGATGTCCTCGCTGGAGTCACCCACACTCCCTGCGGCTGCAACCTCTGCTCTTCTTCTCCTCGATTACGTAGGCACTCCACTGTCCTTTCTACTGCTGGATCTCTGAGATCATTATTCTTGTCACAGCACTGCAAGCATCCTGGATTCTCGATACCATAAAACTGGGCAATTTGCTTGGTCACACACTCATCCCAGTTCATGTCGTTCATACGTTGGGCAATCTCATCCGTACCCACAGGCCTGCTCCCACCTCGGCGCTTATAATCTATGATTCGAACCAGCCCTGGCTTCCGCAGCCGTCCTGCCATCTGAAGAAAATCAATGGGTGTGACACGACAATTCACCAGACACACAAAATTTACACTTGGACAGTCCAACCCATTGGATATCAACTTTGTTCCCAGAATGACCTTCACTGGGGACATCGGATTCTCAAACTGCTCGAATATCTTCTGCTTCTCCGTATCCGGTGTGTTCGAGCTTACCATCGCAACAGAACCTGTCTGGTCGACTAATTCCTGGACTGACATCATGGCGGGAATGCTTGTGAAGAAAAAGATGGCCTTACCGTTGGTCTCTTCTCGTGCAAGATAACGTCTAATATACTCAGCAGCTCTGAACCTTATACTTGGATAATTCACTTGAACAACCTCAAACCTCACGTCCTTGTTAGGCACCTCTGATATCCCATTGATATACCGGGAGCTCTGCTCTAGCAACTTATTCGAGATACCTCTGTCTTTGGCAATAATTTCTAAAATGTCCTCTGGAATCGTGGCAGAAAGAAACACCATCTTCAAAAAACCTCTCCATCCCAGACCAAATATTTGGCGGAACGATGGCCGGAACGTCTTCTCCACCCACAGAACATGCACCTCGTCAAATATCAGATACCCTTTCTTCCGCTCTCCTTTTGTGCTGGACTCCCAGTTCTTGAGAATACTGGCAATACTGTTTGTGCCAAACGAATCAAAGCAACCCACAAACACGTCTGTGTCCAGCAACCAGTGCTGACTATTCTCCAGGTTCAGCATAGATATGTCCCGAGCAACCAGGTCCCCGCACCTATGAACCTTCTCAATCGTGGCCATTTTCAACGACTCGTATGGAACTCCAATGAAATGAACGTACGTCTCAGGCTGCAGCTTCTTCAAAACCATTATGGGCAACAAGAACGTCAGCGACTTACCAAAGGCCGTAGCAGCCTGCAACGTCAGCAGCTTTCTCTCAGACGTCAGAACCATGCCTGTGAACTCCCTTTGCAAATTTGTCCTGAACTCAAAACCTTCGTCATTATACATCTCTTTGCCTGCTGCCACCAGATCCAGAATGTCCCCAGCTGGCTTATAATCTTCCTCTTCTTCTTGCTGTTCCAGGTGGCTTCTGTCTCGTTTCTTGGATCCTCTGTTGACCACCGCAAACGCTGTTCGGCTTTGGAATTCTTGGCACAGCTTCTTCACCGTATAATAATCAAACACACCTTGATCACCGGGGGTGTCCTCCATCCCATGCACACCGTACAGCTGCGTGTGTGTGGCTACGTTGTGCCCAAACGAGGCTGCAATAGCACTCTTGATGTGTCCTGTCATACCAATGTCCGGCATTATCATGTGTTTCCATATAGCTGCCAGTCCCTGTCTCATCGTGCCGATCCGGTGGCCCTCCCGCATGTAAGGATTCAGTGGATATGTGGATAAAATCTTGGCAAATGCGTTGGAATCGACCAGCCTCAGGTTCTTGACGTCCACGAATAAAAACTGCTTGATGATACTGTTGCCAGTTGTTGTGTCTGCATTGTTGATCCGTGCATTCACCCCTCTGCTATAATCGTGCAGCTCTCTGTTGTCCTCTACCGGGTTCTCGAGATCGTCATCGTCCATGATCTCTCCCTCCAATTCTCTTTCACAGTGGCTGATCAGAATGGACCTTGCGAAATGTGCCAGGTCTGGCTGCATTAACGACACCAAAAACGGCCGCAGAATGTAAACGAACCACAGCAGCTGCGAAGATACCACCTTGTCCATGAAAAGCAACCTGCTGTCGAACTTCCGGTTCTTGTTATACCTGCTCTTGATGAAAAACACCCTGTCTGTGGCATCCACGTACAGATTTCTACCTCTACCAGAAAACGTCATAATACTCAACTCCGGAAACCTCAGTGGCATCCCTGGAGACAGCCACATGCTAACCATCAGCACCTTTGTCATCTTGTTGATGATATCCAGCAACGACTTACGAATGCTCTCATTTACTGCATCATCCCCACGCAACCACTGGATGTGCATGCCCTTGAACAGGTCCAGCGGCAGAGCCTGATATATGGAGATGTCCCTGTCATCGAACTCGTTCTCGTTCTTCACCCTGACCGTTGCATTGCCCAGTGTCATGTTATACACTCTTGCCACGCTGCCGTAACTCAGCCACTGCCCCATGGCCCCAACGCAGGACATGAACGTTGTGTGCAGATCCTCTTTCATGGTCCTGATAAGGTCAAACGACAGCTTCTTGTTCTTCACAAACACACACTCATTCTGGACATCGATGTTGACATACGTGGACGTGATGATCCTTTCCTGCTGGGCCACTGCCGTGTAAAACAACCGGAACACCTTGTAGAACCTTGTGTCGTCATCGTCCTCCTTCATCATCTGGTCCAACTCTGTGGGGTTGTCCTCCACTGCAAACGCACAAAACCTGATTAGACACCGCAGTGCATCCATATGCTGGCGGAACGCATGCGACTGCATGATCGGAAACGTGTCTCTCTGATTCATCCACTTCTCGAAATCAACGGCTGCCAGTCTGATCCACGTTAACAGAAACTCGTTATACAGATTGGTCTTGATGGCCTGCTGGAAGGTCCTGCCCAACTCCTGGATGATTGTTTCTGCATTTCGATCCTCTTCCCACCTGACGATGACTTCTCTGTCCACAAAGGGGTGACCTCCAAAACAGTTCAGACTGATGCTGTTAAACAACGTGAATAGAGACCGGCCCAGCCGTCTACCGTAGAGCGTTATTGTGACTGGATCGAACTTCTTGATCAACGACGAGAACCTGGTGTGATAATCTGCTCCCAAATGGTTGCTCGCTTTTGCAGATGCATCTCTATAGCTTTGGGAGAGAATGTGTTCCCCTAATTCAGCATAACCCAAGGCCACCTCCCTCGTATATCCTTCCAGCACCCCATAGTCTGTGCTGTTCAACCTCAGCTCGTCCATCTTGAGGACCCTTGCAAATATGCTGGTGTCTCTGACCTGCCTGGAATGGTGATCGAAATCCAGCATGTCTATGTCGTTTATGTACGACTCTGTCTTCTCACATAGATACACTGCAGCAGAGCCCCCGTAATTATACCGGTGGCACAGTTTCTCAACCGTATACATGATCTTCTTCTTGTTTCTCTTCGACACCCTGCTGCCCTTGGGATGATAGGTGTTGTCTTGCATAACATCGAACTGGTACAACTGGCACTGCAGCAGGCTGAACATGTTGCCCGAGTTCTCCAGCTCCAGCAATGTGGTGTCGAGACTACGTAGACTGGCTATGTCCTTGGTGTGCAATTCTGTCAGCCGCTGGAAATTCTGCTTGGACAGACACTGCATGGCTTTATACTTGCTGATGACACACTTGCTGCTCTTGCGGATGATCCAGCCATCAATGACGACTATATCATCTCCTACATCTACTCTCATTATGCCAGGCGTTCTTTAGAGTGACGTATTACTGTGCTAGTTCTGCTCGAGGAGGAGTCAAGAGATGTTGCTTCTTTTATTGCTTTTTTTTTTTTTCTTTCTTATATTTGATTTTATACAGGAGACGTCACGTGCCCTTTCACAGAATAGTCGCCTGGCATATGCCCATGTCTTCTGGCTCTCGGCTAAATTTTGCAATGTGTCGCCTGGCATCTGAAAATTGCCGCCTGCCTCTGCTAAAACATACATAGGATTAAATAAGCCAACAGACACACGAAAAGAAGCCTGTTTTACCCAATATACATGTACATGCACACAATACCTTCCATAATGTAAAGCAATGGCACTAGTGTTAGAGTTTTGCATCTTGTTAAAAGAGGATAAGTGAAAAGAAATGTTACGTGTTTGGCGTTTTCGTTTTTTAAATATCGAAAAAGATATACCAAAAAAGCAACAGACAAATGAAAAAACTAAAACAAACAGAAATTCATATAAGAATAAATATATAAAGAAGCAAACAGAATTTCATATAAGAATAAATATATAAAGAAACAAACAGAAATTCATATAAGAATAAATATATAAAGAAGCAAACAGAAATTCGTATTAGAATAAATATATAAAGAAACAAACAGAAATTCATATAAGAATAAATATATAAAGAAGCAAACGGAAATTCGTATAAGAATAAATATATAAAGAAGCAAACAGAAATTCATATAAGAATAAATATATAAAGAAGCAAACAGAAATTCGTATAAGAATAAATATATAAAGAAGCAAACAGAAATTCATATAAGAATAAATATATAAAGAAGCAAACAGAAATTCATATAAGAATAAATATATAAAGAAGCAAACAGAAATTCGTATAAGAATAAATATATAAAGAAGCAAACAGAAATTCATATAAGAATAAATATATAAAGAAACAAACAGAAATTCATATAAGAATAAATATATAAAGAAACAAACAGAAATTCATATAAGAATAAATATATAAAGAAGCAAACAGAGAAATGACGACGATATATAGACACTTGAAACTAGACTTCAACAATCTACGTATTCTATATATTAGCACAATGACACATTTCTCAAGATCTACATGCCAGATCGAACGAGATACATATTTATCAATTCAGAACGTACAACTTGCATTTACATATCAACAGAGAACACCTCTAGTTATTACTCTTGCCCACTTAATAATTGCTAACTTTTTCTTAACTTCAACAAATTAAGCAGCTGCAATACCCACTTATTAGAAGCAATGCTAAATAACTATTACAAACATACGTTAACCCATAGAACTAACTGCATACTGCACTTTTAAATAGAAGCAATGTCCATAAATTAAAGAATATACGCACGTCACACTTGATTGGCACAAAGTCGACCACTAACAACCTGTATATTCTATAAAAAAACACACTAGTTCACCCAGTTATCTAAGCAAAACCGTTCAATACACCCACTAACTCATTAAGACAAGTACAAGACACTTCTAACAGCCTCAAAGCAAGATCTAAAGCTACAAAGACACCAATTATATATATTTAAAAAAACAAAGACAAAAACAAAATATTAATAAAAGAAAAAAACATCTGAAACCTGGGAGCTTCCTCCAGACGGCCCGTCTCACCCCACTATAAAGACACGCGACAGATCTGAAAGCGCGCAAGAACACAACATACAAAAATCAAGACTATTTACTCATTCACTCTTCGCGGTGCTCAGAGTTCATTTCGTAGTCACCCACACTCCCTGCGGCTGCAACCTCTGCTCTTCTTCTCCTCGATTACGTAGGCACTCCACTGTCCTTTCTACTGCTGGATCTCTGAGATCATTATTCTTGTCACAGCACTGCAAGCATCCTGGATTCTCGATACCATAAAACTGGGCAATTTGCTTGGTCACACACTCATCCCAGTTCATGTCGTTCATACGTTGGGCAATCTCATCCGTACCCACAGGCCTGCTCCCACCTCGGCGCTTATAATCTATGATTCGAACCAGCCCTGGCTTCCGCAGCCGTCCTGCCATCTGAAGAAAATCAATGGGTGTGACACGACAATTCACCAGACACACAAAATTTACACTTGGACAGTCCAACCCATTGGATATCAACTTTGTTCCCAGAATGACCTTCACTGGGGACATCGGATTCTCAAACTGCTCGAATATCTTCTGCTTCTCCGTATCCGGTGTGTTCGAGCTTACCATCGCAACAGAACCTGTCTGGTCGACTAATTCCTGGACTGACATCATGGCGGGAATGCTTGTGAAGAAAAAGATGGCCTTACCGTTGGTCTCTTCTCGTGCAAGATAACGTCTAATATACTCAGCAGCTCTGAACCTTATACTTGGATAATTCACTTGAACAACCTCAAACCTCACGTCCTTGTTAGGCACCTCTGATATCCCATTGATATACCGGGAGCTCTGCTCTAGCAACTTATTCGAGATACCTCTGTCTTTGGCAATAATTTCTAAAATGTCCTCTGGAATCGTGGCAGAAAGAAACACCATCTTCAAAAAACCTCTCCATCCCAGACCAAATATTTGGCGGAACGATGGCCGGAACGTCTTCTCCACCCACAGAACATGCACCTCGTCAAATATCAGATACCCTTTCTTCCGCTCTCCTTTTGTGCTGGACTCCCAGTTCTTGAGAATACTGGCAATACTGTTTGTGCCAAACGAATCAAAGCAACCCACAAACACGTCTGTGTCCAGCAACCAGTGCTGACTATTCTCCAGGTTCAGCATAGATATGTCCCGAGCAACCAGGTCCCCGCACCTATGAACCTTCTCAATCGTGGCCATTTTCAACGACTCGTATGGAACTCCAATGAAATGAACGTACGTCTCAGGCTGCAGCTTCTTCAAAACCATTATGGGCAACAAGAACGTCAGCGACTTACCAAAGGCCGTAGCAGCCTGCAACGTCAGCAGCTTTCTCTCAGACGTCAGAACCATGCCTGTGAACTCCCTTTGCAAATTTGTCCTGAACTCAAAACCTTCGTCATTATACATCTCTTTGCCTGCTGCCACCAGATCCAGAATGTCCCCAGCTGGCTTATAATCTTCCTCTTCTTCTTGCTGTTCCAGGTGGCTTCTGTCTCGTTTCTTGGATCCTCTGTTGACCACCGCAAACGCTGTTCGGCTTTGGAATTCTTGGCACAGCTTCTTCACCGTATAATAATCAAACACACCTTGATCACCGGGGGTGTCCTCCATCCCATGCACACCGTACAGCTGCGTGTGTGTGGCTACGTTGTGCCCAAACGAGGCTGCAATGGCACTCTTGATGTGTCCTGTCATACCAATGTCCGGCATTATCATGTGTTTCCATATAGCTGCCAGTCCCTGTCTCATCGTGCCGATCCGGTGGCCCTCCCGCATGTAAGGATTCAGTGGATATGTGGATAAAATCTTGGCAAATGCGTTGGAATCGACCAGCCTCAGGTTCTTGACGTCCACGAATAAAAACTGCTTGATGATACTGTTGCCAGTTGTTGTGTCTGCATTGTTGATCCGTGCATTCACCCCTCTGCTATAATCGTGCAGCTCTCTGTTGTCCTCTACCGGGTTCTCGAGATCGTCATCGTCCATGATCTCTCCCTCCAATTCTCTTTCACAGTGGCTGATCAGAATGGACCTTGCGAAATGTGCCAGGTCTGGCTGCATTAACGACACCAAAAACGGCCGCAGAATGTAAACGAACCACAGCAGCTGCGAAGATACCACCTTGTCCATGAAAAGCAACCTGCTGTCGAACTTCCGGTTCTTGTTATACCTGCTCTTGATGAAAAACACCCTGTCTGTGGCATCCACGTACAGATTTCTACCTCTACCAGAAAACGTCATAATACTCAACTCCGGAAACCTCAGTGGCATCCCTGGAGACAGCCACATGCTAACCATCAGCACCTTTGTCATCTTGTTGATGATATCCAGCAACGACTTACGAATGCTCTCATTTACTGCATCATCCCCACGCAACCACTGGATGTGCATGCCCTTGAACAGGTCCAGCGGCAGAGCCTGATATATGGAGATGTCCCTGTCATCGAACTCGTTCTCGTTCTTCACCCTGACCGTTGCATTGCCCAGTGTCATGTTATACACTCTTGCCACGCTGCCGTAACTCAGCCACTGCCCCATGGCCCCAACGCAGGACATGAACGTTGTGTGCAGATCCTCTTTCATGGTCCTGATAAGGTCAAACGACAGCTTCTTGTTCTTCACAAACACACACTCATTCTGGACATCGATGTTGACATACGTGGACGTGATGATCCTTTCCTGCTGGGCCACTGCCGTGTAAAACAACCGGAACACCTTGTAGAACCTTGTGTCGTCATCGTCCTCCTTCATCATCTGGTCCAACTCTGTGGGGTTGTCCTCCACTGCAAACGCACAAAACCTGATTAGACACCGCAGTGCATCCATATGCTGGCGGAACGCATGCGACTGCATGATCGGAAACGTGTCTCTCTGATTCATCCACTTCTCGAAATCAACGGCTGCCAGTCTGATCCACGTTAACAGAAACTCGTTATACAGATTGGTCTTGATGGCCTGCTGGAAGGTCCTGCCCAACTCCTGGATGATTGTTTCTGCATTTCGATCCTCTTCCCACCTGACGATGACTTCTCTGTCCACAAAGGGGTGACCTCCAAAACAGTTCAGACTGATGCTGTTAAACAACGTGAATAGAGACCGGCCCAGCCGTCTACCGTAGAGCGTTATTGTGACTGGATCGAACTTCTTGATCAACGACGAGAACCTGGTGTGATAATCTGCTCCCAAATGGTTGCTCGCTTTTGCAGATGCATCTCTATAGCTTTGGGAGAGAATGTGTTCCCCTAATTCAGCATAACCCAAGGCCACCTCCCTCGTATATCCTTCCAGCACCCCATAGTCTGTGCTGTTCAACCTCAGCTCGTCCATCTTGAGGACCCTTGCAAATATGCTGGTGTCTCTGACCTGCCTGGAATGGTGATCGAAATCCAGCATGTCTATGTCGTTTATGTACGACTCTGTCTTCTCACATAGATACACTGCAGCAGAGCCCCCGTAATTATACCGGTGGCACAGTTTCTCAACCGTATACATGATCTTCTTCTTGTTTCTCTTCGACACCCTGCTGCCCTTGGGATGATAGGTGTTGTCTTGCATAACATCGAACTGGTACAACTGGCACTGCAGCAGGCTGAACATGTTGCCCGAGTTCTCCAGCTCCAGCAATGTGGTGTCGAGACTACGTAGACTGGCTATGTCCTTGGTGTGCAATTCTGTCAGCCGCTGGAAATTCTGCTTGGACAGACACTGCATGGCTTTATACTTGCTGATGACACACTTGCTGCTCTTGCGGATGATCCAGCCATCAATGACGACTATATCATCTCCTACATCTACTCTCATTATGCCAGGCGTTCTTTAGAGTGACGTATTACTGTGCTAGTTCTGCTCGAGGAGGAGTCAAGAGATGTTGCTTCTTTTATTGCTTTTTTTTTTTTTTCTTTCTTATATTTGATTTTATACAGGAGACGTCACGTGCCCTTTCACAGAATAGTCGCCTGGCATATGCCCATGTCTTCTGGCTCTCGGCTAAATTTTGCAATGTGTCGCCTGGCATCTGAAAATTGCCGCCTGCCTCTGCTAAAACATACATAGGATTAAATAAGCCAACAGACACACGAAAAGAAGCCTGTTTTACCCAATATACATGTACATGCACACAATACCTTCCATAATGTAAAGCAATGGCACTAGTGTTTGAGTTTTGCATCTTGTTAAAAGAGGATAAGTGAAAAGAAATGTTACGTGTTTGGCGTTTTCGTTTTTTAAATATCGAAAAAGATATACCAAAAAAGCAACAGACAAATGAAAAAACTAAAACAAACAGAAATTCATATAAGAATAAATATATAAAGAAGCAAACAGAAATTCGTATAAGAATAAATATATAAAGAAACAAACAGAAATTCGTATAAGAATAAATATATAAAGAAACAAACAGAAATTCGTATAAGAATAAATATATAAAGAAACAAACAGAAATTCGTATAAGAATAAATATATAAAGAAGCAAACAGAGAAATGACGACGATATATAGACACTTGAAACTAGACTTCAACAATCTACGTATTCTATATATTAGCACAATGACACATTTCTCAAAGATCTACATGCCAGATCGAACGAGATACATATTTATCAATTCAGAACGTACAACTTGCATTTACATATCAACAGAGAACACCTCTAGTTATTACTCTTGCCCACTTAATAATTGCTAACTTTTTCTTAACTTCAACAAATTAAGCAGCTGCAATACCCACTTATTAGAAGCAATGCTAAATAACTATTACAAACATACGTTAACCCATAGAACTAACTGCATACTGCACTTTTAAATAGAAGCAATGTCCATAAATTAAAGAATATACGCACGTCACACTTGATTGGCACAAAGTCGACAACTAACAACCTGTATATTCTATAAAAAAACACACTAGTTCACCCAGTTATCTAAGCAAAACCGTTCAATACACCCACTAACTCATTAAGACAAGTACAAGACACTTCTAACAGCCTCAAAGCAAGATCTAAAGCTACAAAGACACCAATTATATATATTTAAAAAAACAAAGACAAAAACAAAATATTAATAAAAGAAAAAAACATCTGAAACCTGGGAGCTTCCTCCAGACGGCCCGTCTCACCCCACTATAAAGACACGCGACAGATCTGAAAGCGCGCAAGAACACAACATACAAAAATCAAGACTATTTACTCATTCACTCTTCGCGGTGCTCAGAGTTCATTTCGTAGTAGCCATTGATTTTGGAGTATTTGCATAATTTTTCTTGAGTATCAAGATTAAAAATATAGCATTTATCTGAATCATAATGTGAGTTAAGTCCAATATGATAAGTTTCACATAATGTTTGTTCAGATATAATCAATGGGAAATGCATTTGATATGGTGGTTCAAGTAGAAATACACTTAAATGAATAACATGATTACCAAGGTACAAATCATAGATACCGGAACCGATTATTGGTATAGTGTCCTTAGTAAAAGTTTGAATTTCATCATCATTATATTTTATGGAATGTAGAAGTTCAGGTTGTGTAGTTACACTGACTTTTGCTCCATTGTCAAACATCATATAGTTGTTTAAGTCTTTGTGGATAGCATTTATATTATAGTCTATCATACCGTTGAATGATGGTTGAATTGTGTCTTCATCTTTTGGTTCGTTCCATTTTGTTACTGGTTCTATGGTTTGTATTTCTGGTGTTGGTATTGGTTGCGCAATCATATTTATATTCTTCTTGTGATTGGATTTGGCTTGTTTGTCGGTGTTAAATGTTTCTTGTTGGCGTTGGTAATTTTTCCTGTTATATTTATGGTTATTGCGTTTGTTTCCGTAGTAACGTTTACCTTTTTTATATCCTTTATATGATTGTGATTGTCTATTATATTTGTCTTTTGGATTGTTGTATTGCTTACTTGAGAAGTCTTTCTGAAAATGAATGTTGTTCATTTCGTGAGCTCTTGTGGTGGCTGGTACGCTATCTTTTAAATGTGTTGGAGTTGATTTAATATGATGATTCAATATCGCCCTTATTTTCGATAGTGTATACTGTTCCGGGTGGAGTTTCCATTCGTCGTATATTGAAGCAAATGATGCTGCGAAGTGTCTTTGAGCTATGTCCATGACGTGTGATATATAACTTTTTTCAAGCATGATTGGGTCATGGTTCAGTTCATTTAACTTTTTAATAATATTATACGTGGTGTTAATTCGAGCTGTGTTACACGTATAGGATACATCTAAGTCACGTAGTAGTTGATTAGCTATTTCTCCAGGATGTTCAGGAAAATATTTATTTTTCAATGCTTCAAATAATTCAGTACAGTTACTTGAATTACGCATATCTCTATAATCGTCGGGAAATAGTTGATGTAATATAGAAGTACGAATATATCTTTCTTCGGAAACTTGAACAGGATTTGTCATATCGTTTGTGAATTCTTCTTTGAATAAGAAATTGTCGAGGCCAATTGTGATCATGCAATCTTTAAATTCTTGGTACCAGTCTAAGAAAGTGATTGGATCAACAGCTGATGGATCGCTGTAATTAATTGATGGACGAGATAATTGTTTAATAGCATCTAGAACTGTTTTATTTTGGAATCGTTCATCGTTATATTTAATAATGTTAAATTTAGACCAATTAATATTATAGTTTGTAAAATTAGCTGAAGTAATTTCACTATATGGAATTTTCTTTTCACGATGATTGTGATGGTGATGATGATGATGTATGGATCGATCAGTATGACCGTGATTGGTTGATTCGTCTTGATCTTGAGAATTTTCACTAGAATTGGAAGTCGAGTCATTATTAGAATAATCCCTTCTGTTTGCTAATTGGATGATTAAATTTCTTAACTCATTAATATCTTCCATTGTTGGTGTACGTTCAGATGTTGTTGTTTGAGGAATACTTTCTGAATTATTGTTTCTACCGTTAGCTCTTCTTCTTCTTCTTCTTGAAGTAGTTGGAAGTTCATTTTCATTAGGATCAGTGATCACTCTTGGAGTAGAGGACCCAGTCTGAGATCTGGTTCTTGGGGCCTGTTGACCAGAGATAATCGCACCATGTTGAGTTGGGATTCCCGTTGAAGCGTTTTCACGGGTCTCAGCCTCTAGACCTTGAGCGTTAGCATTGTTAGCGGAATTGTCGTTATTAGAGCTAGACATTGGTAGTGGTTTTCAGTATGTATTGGTATATAGTTTTGTAGTACGTGTCGATTATATAGATTAGTTATTGGTTATTTCTATATAATGTTACTTCAATTGTGTTCTTCTCGTTATCCTTTCATGGTAAATAATATATGGAAGGAGAACTCTATCATTCGTCCCTCTATGATATTATCACGTTCCTTATATATCAGGGCTTGTTTCTTAAGGTAGGAATGAAAGTCTTCGCAATCTTACGTTCTCGTTATAATCCCCATTATAACGTCGCACCCCTTGTTTCACTCTCTCTTATGTCGAAGGTTTCGACTCGGAGGTTTTTATCCATCTAACATGCTGCAGGTACCCAATCAGTACGCAGTATGTTCTATGGTGCTAACATAATCCTTCCTTATTATGTTAGCTCCTCAATCTGTTGTCTTGTTAGTAACTATTCTGTTGCTATTCCATATCATCCCTGTTATTACTCTGTCTCGTCATGCCTTTATTATCGGGCAGTAATATCCGTTCCAACAAAGAAGCGCGGCAGGAAAGAAATAGTTTTCTGGATGCTGTTTTGGGGTCCGATTGTGAAATTTAATCAGTGGGACTCATTTTACAACCTCGACTTCTATTGACTTAAGTAATAGATTGTTATAATGACACTAGTCAATATGCAGATTCGTCTATATGCTGCTGATTCCTTATGTCGGAGGTAATATTATGTCGCAATATGTGGATCTCTCCGGAGTTACATTAGTGGTTTGAATTATGTCCTTTAGCAAGAATAATTCACTAATGTTTTCATCCGTAGATGGATTTAATTCTTATCGTTTGCAATTATTCTCGAAGTTGTTTGGATTACATCAGACCTGTCGTTAATATTTTCGTGTATGCTTTGCAAATAATGTGAATGTATTTATTCCAAAATGTGTGTGGTACAAAAATAATAATAATGTTGTTTTACCTATTATCTTTTCGTGAGTCTATATCACTAAAGAACATATAAATATGCATCTGGTATTGTATGCAAGAGAAAATAATATCGGAATGATGTGTGTTTATTAGAAAGTAGTTGGCACAATGGAAGTAAACTTCAAGCTTAGTTTGCTGTTTGCCTCAGTAACATTTCTGCAAATAAATTAGCTTATCTGAACATCCCTGATCATTTTTGTTTGACTTAAAAGTAATGAGTTCATAATATTGAGATATTTATTACTGTTGGATGTACTTGTTTCCTTATGACAAAATGAATGCATGTTGACATATCCATGAAAGTGATTATTAACATGGTACTGTTGTCCATGTAAAATTGATACTATTGATTATAAATTTCAAGAACCAATTTGGTCTACTTCATTAATTATTAATTACTGACAAATCTCTTAAAATATAAACAACATCATATGCAATTATCACGGACTTTGTCACTGGTTCTCTGGAATATCCTTCTATGCTTAAATTCTCATGGAGGAAATCTCAAATATAATATATCTTTGGGTTTTGTTTTATCTAGACTAGACTACTGTTTGAAACAAAAAATTTCCAACATTCCAGAAGATAAGCTTTCGAATGTTACTAGAGATAATGCGCTCAGCTCGATCTTATACAAAGTTAGAGAATAACATATGCGTGTTAATATTCTATGTTTATCGTTATACATTTGATAATCGTACCATATATCATGAAGACCCTGCCGTATTTCTAGTTTTGAACTCCGTATGATTACATATGGTGTAGTGATATCTTCTATGGGGATAAATATACCTCTTCTAAGAACTATAAACCACAGATGTTCTGTTTACCACTGCTTATTAACTCATAATAATTTGAAAGATATATCTTTTCTTAATGATACACATTGATTTTCAATCTCAAAGTTGTTTAAAAAAATAGCACCTACGGAAATATATTATAATATCACTATATATTTTGGTATGTATATATATAAACTATCTTGGAAATAACTTACAACCATATGACTACATTTAGCTGTCGAAACATAGCTGTTCCGGTAGAAGGTACTGATTCTGGAGTTCATAATTCCTACCTCTACCCTATAGACAGTTATTGTAAAAGCAATGGTACCCATATAGCTGTATCTACTTCAACAATCATAATCATTTACATCTGTTCAACGTAAGAATTATTTAAGGTTTCTTAATCTGTAAAATTACTTTACCCTTACATTTCCCAGATACAGCCCTATCGATCGCTTTTTGGAAATCGTCGAAATCGTATACAGAATCGATCTGAGGTTTATACTCTCCCTTCGCAATCATTTCATCTGCCAAAATCTCAACTTGTTTGTTAGGATAACACATATTAAAGTAATAATCATACGACCTCCATGGTTTTAATCTGCGATAAGGTTGGATAATTAGTCTTAATTTTAATAATTCGAATGTATCAATAGTATCATAGTTAAACACTGAGTCGCCTACCACGGTACTGTAATATGAATGGTTTCCTTTGGTTTCAAAAACTCATTCATTATTGGTAAGAAATCGTTGGATCCGCATGAGTCAAAGATAACGTCAAACTTTTCATTGTCTAGCTTTTCAGCCATAATTTGCCTAACATTCTGTACCGTCTTATTGTTGTTGTAACTGACTAAATAATCATAGCCAAACTGCTTATTGTATTCAATTGAACTTTCATTACAGACACCAACGACATTCTTGACGTTAAAATGGTTCTTGACGATTTGAACGAAACAATTTGCAACCTGAGTGGATGCCCCTAACACAAGGACGTTATTAATCTTGGTCCAATCTCTACCGGGATGGAATATTGCTGCATATGCTGTTCCAAATACTAATGGCCATGAACAACTAATAACAAATTCATTATATTGCTTTGTCACTAAGTTTGCAGTTTCCGGAACAATATGGGTCATTGATGGGGTCGATTCCGGATTGATAATTAAATAATTTGAGAAAGAACCATGTGGACTATATATATAACTAACCATTCCATTAATTTTATCTCCGATTTTCCATTCTTCTGACACGGAATACCCTCTACGAATAATTATACCTGAAAAGTCTCTTCCGTATGCTTTTGGTTTGCTTGAAGATAATCTTGCAATTGCAGATTTATGCAGCATGAAGTCAATTGGATTTAATGAAGCAGCATATACTTCAACAACAATTTCATTTTGATTAAAACATTTTTCCAAATCAATTTCTTCGGATACGATAGCAGCAGGAGTATCTCTATTGATAAAACTTACAGTTTTCCATTCACTTGCACTCATTTTTTTTTGTTCACAATATTCTCATCTATATATATATGCCAAAAGAATAGTTATGTTAAAATTTGAGAAATAAGAAGTTCACAGAAGGATAGTATTATAAATGTGTATTATTTGCTGTATTATATACCCCAAGAAATAGAAAAAGGGAATAAAAAAAACAGAAAAAAATACTGTTCTATGAAACTAACTGAGTTCACCTGTGTATTACCTTTATTCCAATTTCAAAAATATGTCAATTCTGAAGATATATTCCTCATATGTCACAGATCATCCCGTGTAAATCCCTTTTTTTTTTTGTTTTATATAATAATTTCCATCTTTTTAGGAACAGATAATCTGTTCCGTTTCTATAGTCATTTGGCATATCCGCGGGTTTGGCATTTCTAAGTGTTATTCTCTATGTTTTGTTACTATTATATCCGCGGGATCGGTGACCTTTTTCTTTTTGTTTATTGAAGATGCATTAATTCGGGGAAGTTTTAGTCGTTTTCGGCCGAAGCTGACCAATTGTTTACTTGGCATTTATATTAAAACCGAGAGATGTGTGAAACACCATAAAATCTTCAAAATATATCACTAAGACTGTATAAAAATTGTAGTATTGTATAGAAATTTTATATTTGTAAGTTGAAGAGTGCCGAAAGAAAATATTAACACTTACATTCAATTATGGGAAGATTTCTTTTAAAGGACAGACTTTAAAAGTTATGTTCGAGATGTGCCAACAATGAGAAGAGTGTAGAAGCAGGTATCCTCATAATAACAGAGAGGGTTAATAAAAAAAATTCAAAACTTCTTGTTTATTGGATGGTACCGTCTTATCATCATAGGCAATATTATTTAATTAAAATGGGTATTCAAAGGGATATGGCTTTTTTTGAAGTTGATTGGAAATCGCAAGAAATGATGGGGTATTTGAATATTAAATAATATAGAAGTAATTGTAGGATGATATAAATGGTTGAATACAATAATTTTGTTTCAATGTGTTTAGAAATTGGAAATATTGTATTGTTTTCCTTGTGTATTATCATTTCGAAAATATTTATTTTCTTTTATGTTTCTTACAGAAAATGCCAAAAATTGTACCAGCGTTAAGTATTGTGTATTGTTTTATCGTACGGTTTTAGAATATTTGATATCTATTTAGAATTGTAATAAGAGGAAAGTACCAAAGGTTATTATAACTATAAATTTAATATCGTATTCTATATCCATCTATATATATGACGTATATAATTGTATATATTTTGATATATTGTTTATTTATACAAAAGATTAGTTATTGGTTGCCTTTTGTCGACGATGGCCTGAATGGCCGCGTCTATCATTCGGAACGACGACATCGATGTATTGCATGAAAACAATACAATTGGAACAAAAAAAATCCTTCTTTAAATAGAAATATTTAACATCCAAATCATTCGTTATACACATCTATGTTTTATATGTAACGTACTGAGCTGAATATTCCAAGGATGTATAGTATAAGACTATCATAAGAGCAAAAGAATAAACCAAGTACGTAGCACATGTCAAACGAATAAAAGAATATTGTGCGCGATTAATATAAATGAATAGGCTTATATGACGACATCTGAATACAAGGTTCACAAATGTGAAGAATAAAGAAAACAACCCAATCTATAATATATAAAGACAGAGGTTTAGAAAACAAAATATGTATATCAAATAATTCCTTCCGAAAAAAAGTACGAAGAAATTACTGTATATTACACTGTATACTATTTAACTAATAAAATGAATCAAACTAACAATACTAACATTGCTCAACCAGCTAGAAACGAGGATTTCTATCATAATAAATAGTTTAATTGAGATTAGTTTTCATCTATTCATTATCCTATTCATATGTAAGCTGCTAATTGTTCCAATTATTTCAAGTAAAGCATCCGATAGATACGAACAGCAATTACTATCCAGAGAATATGCTTTATGAAATCCAGGCAATCCGACTGTAAATAATTTCTTTTTCTTGGGTTCGATCAGGTCTATATTCTGATGCAATTATTTTAACTGCTCATTATGAGAACTCCTAAACCTAATCTTAGGCTTTGTCCCATTTCCATTCATTGGCTTCGCTAAATCATATTTCGGATCCCTACTATTTACATGTAACAAAATATTTGAAGGGATGCCACCCCATTTTCTTCACCTATTTTGATGTACTCATATAAAGTCACAGCATCCTTTATCGCTTGACCGTTATTAATGGAAATAAGTGACACATCCAAGAATGACTCATGGGGATATCTTGCTATTTTGGTAATCAATCGAGAGTCTATCACTGTTAGAAATATTACCACTTAAAATATTAGATGAAATATCAGCATACCAGATCGGTCTTATAGTATTTGTGGATACGATAGTAATTAATAAACTAATATAGAAAATAATAATTTTGATTAAAGGTTTTATCAAAGGAACGTCCGTATAGTAGATCCCATAGGATCCTAAATTGTTCTGGTAACAATATTTTGGAAAGATACTATCAAAGACAACATCAACTAGTCAAAAATCTGATAATATTTATAGTACTAACTTTCATTTTAAGCTGCAGATTAATTTGTGTTAGACCTTTATTGCCTTATAATAGTTCTGCTTCAACATAGTTTCAAAATATCAAAAAAGTTTCCCATTGATTTCCTTTTAGGTAACTAATAAGAAATATAATATGTTTTATATCAGGGGTCATTTATCAACAGAAAGATATCCCATTTCTTTAAGAATGTAAGGTAAACTGTATGTCGTGCCACAATTGTTGGCTACTTCCTAGGTCCCACAATCGATTCGAATTATAATTATGTTATCCAGAAAGTTAAATTAGATTACGTACGATACTTCATTGTATGGAATGTTTTTGTCTGCTTATCTATTGTTCTTTTGATATACGTGCTTTCTACTTATCCTCGGGATAAGCATAGTGATAAGTTGACAAGAGAGTTTGCAAGATGCAACAAACTATAGCACAAATTACCTTAAAAATTCAAAGAAACTAAGATAAAACAATACTGAAGCTAAATTAAAATAAAAATGCTGCAGAAATAAATAAATCATCACCCATGCAAAAGCAAACATATGCACGAAATAATTCTTGGGGCAGATCATAAACCCAAAGGTATTACAAACTAACTGTAAACTAGGACATTATACCTAGCATGGAAGAGTCCCTAAAATAAAGTTGTACGTATATGTCTAGGAGCATAACCTGTCAATTGTACTTATGTCTTCTTCACATTTGCCATTGTGAAACCTAAAAATCTCAACATGATATTGAATATTTTAGTTGAGACACATAGTTGCACCTATATCCAATATTTGCCTCCCTTTCAATACTGTAAGCTTATGTTTCCAGCTGTACGGTAATAGAGAAGACCGTTTCATATGTCAAAGAATGGTAAGAGATAATTCGACGATAAGGTAGCTCAACCGAGACATAATGAACTGAGGATAACTGATTGGTCTTATACTTGGGAATCCGATTATTATTCCCCTCTATATTGAATTTTAAATTTCATATTTCACATTATTATAGTCTATATATATTATACCGTGTCATTGGAAGTATACGTGGCTTTTTGTACCGTCAATTGTTTATTTCTCCCTTTCATTCTGTGGAAGAACTGAACGAGAGAGCTATTGAAGAAAATAACGTCATCTTGCAAACACTTCCTTCTAGATGTTGATATCCCGGAGTTATCCTACAAAGACAATGAGATTCATTAAAAATAGTGATAATTTTATTTTTATCAAAGGTGGCACATGGTTGCAAACCGTTTCTTTTTCGATATTTTTCGGTTTCGTACGCTTTAATCTGAGTACTGAAAAAAATACCTATCTCTAATCATATTCGAACTCGAATGATTCCTCGAGGCAAAAGGCGGATCCCAAATTTTTTATATAAAGCATTGCATAATGGTCGTTGAATGAAACATTTGCATAACCTCTTTCTATTCTCATAAAGGTGGCTGAGTGTGCTGAGTTTGATATATCAAGAAACTAGATAAAGGATTACCACAAAATTTAATTAAATGAAATCTATTGTGGCGATGAATTACGAAGTAAATCCATCTCTTATGGCTAATGTGTTAAAATTGGCAATATTCATTGTTATTGCCTTCATTATCTTCATGATATTTATAATATATTATGGCCGTAGGTTAGTTAAGAGTATTATTGAATTGATGAAGGGGAAACCTTATTGGAGAGATCAAGGTTCTGTGTATTCTAAACAGTGGTTAATATATGGTGTCTTTCTTTACGGTATCAGTTCTTTGACCTGTGAAAGTTCGTTCGCGGATTTAATGGCAATTCAATGCGGTTTTGTTGCGTTAGTATTCCAGATTGTTTCATTGATTAGTAGTTTGGATGCACCAAGTGCAGAAACCCATGAAAGAGCTGATTAGATAAACTCTGAATATATGTTTTACTTTCGGTTACAATTCGGACATAGGTGGAAACTATTATAATAAAGCATTTACTGAATTCTAAAGAAATAGGATATTCATGATTTTGCAGTGTCCATACATCATCATTTAGGTATAAAATTAATTATCATTTCTTAATTATTTCCACCTAGAGGATAGATGTTGCAGTTGATCTAATATTATATACTATTATTATAAATATCCATAAATAAGAACTCGTTAATTTAAGGATTTGATTAATTTTAAACTGCAGACTCCCTAACAACAATAAATGTGTCAAAATTTAATTAATAGTCATACTCATCTGAAAGGTCAGGCCGGATAGTTGTACGGCATTTTTTTTTTTTTGTAAGAGTTGTCTCTTCTGTTCTTATTATTTCCACGGATTTAAGGCAAAATTATTTCGTCCCAGCCTTTCCCTTCTTTTTGCGAAGGATATAAGCCTCTAACAAACAAGTCGGCATATTACTGCTGGTATAAAACTGCAAGCAGATGTTTTGAATCTCAATTCACTATAAAGTGGATGACGAATGGTGCTAATCATTATTCAACTAGCAGTAGTCTAATACAATAAATAAATTATATTGTCGTGCTATGACGAAAGGCTATAAAACACGCCGTTGTTGCAAAGATATTTTATATCAGTTATCGATTTATTATGATTAATTTATTAGAAGAGTTATTTAGTTTGTTGAAAGTAATTATTTCCAGCTAGTAAACTTACTACATGTCAAGAATTATCGATATAGCTATCAACCATAATGGAATCCTATTGAAATTACTTGATTTCCCGGAGTAATCACTAAAATATAACGAATGTGATGTCATGAACTTTGATTCGATTGTTAAACTATTTTGTTCATTCAGAGTAGTGCTGTCTGATGATGTGTATGTTGTCGGTGTAGTATTACTAGTCACTGGCGTCATCTCTGTGGATGATTCTGAACTTTTGGTTGCTAAACTTCTATAAGGTATGCTTGTAAAATATAGATGAGTTGTAAATGTAATTGAATTCTCAGATTTAGTTATATCTGTTGTAGAAGAAGTCTGTGTTGATGAGTTAAAGAAGACACCCTGTGTTACACTATTTGTGGAAGAAGAGTCATGGGTAATATATATTGTAGAGAATGTACTACTGTTGTTCCATTTAGTTCTCGATATACCTGGAGAAGTCAGCTTCGATGGGATAGTGTATCTTGATAAAGAGCTGAAACTACGAGAAGTAGATTTTCTCGTACTTTCCAATAAAGGATATGAGGTAGTATCTGCTGTGATTGTTCTTAGCGTTGTGGTATATTTATGTGGTGTTACTACTGAAGTATAGCACCCTTGAGAATATGAATTTGTTGTACCCGGTATTATAGTATGGCTGTTTGAGCGTGTAGTACGCGATACGATGGTATCTTTACTTGAATTTAAGTCGCTCGATGATAATGGGTATTGTTCTGGTACGCCAGTAAAATAATTGTCTGATGGGAATACACTTGGCCATGATATTCTTATCCCACGACTAAAGCTTCTATGATTTAGTGTAAAAATTGAGGTATCAACCGAAGATGTACTTGCCACTGACATTGACGGTGTGGATGTAACCAAGTCCGATAGTGACGATTTGTCAATTACAGATTTTGTGGTAGGTACTGTTGATGATAGTAGTAATGTCGTTCTCCTACGAGACAACGAAATACCAGCCATTGTTGATGAAACAGGCAAAATAGATGATGATGAAGTTGTGATCCATATTTCTGAACAATTCTGAGGGGTACCTAGTAACCAATAAAAATCTGGAAAGTCGGTCTGTGAATGGTCTTGATTATCGTAATTATCACAACCTGTACTTAAATCGAAAGTTGATGTACCCCATTCCCAGGTTTGCCAATACTGTGCTGCATCACCTTGCATGTACTCAAATTGTATCTGGAAATTAGGCATAATATACCTACAGTTCTGAAAGGTAGCATAAACTGCAAATGTTGCTGTGAAATTTGTTGGATTATCTATTAAGTAAGTGTTTTCATTTTTCCCATACAATACAATTTTACTTAGAGGACCAGTTACACCAATCACTTTAAGTGAAGACAAATATTTTAATGGTATTTGCTCAGATCCTAAAACGTGTATTGTGATGTTGAATTCATTACCTGAGATGTATTTAACTGATATGATTTCTAAACTGTAATGCAATATGTTTTGGATATCCATGTGCCAATTGAAATTTAATTGGGGACACTCGTTTATAGCGACATTCCCATTTTGTGCAAATACTGAATTAATAATTACTGTGATTATGAGTATAAAATAATAGAATTTCATTCCTGTAAGGTTCTTTTTTATTGTTCTATAAGATTAAAATTATTTAAGGGCATGAATAAATGGGAAACCATCCAGCTGGATAGGTTATTATTATTGATTGACATAGGCATGTTATATATGAAGAATAAAGAAGGATATTTCAAGGAAGTATAGAAATATTAATAGAAATTTTATGATATCCCTTTTAATTTACTCTAAAAATTTCGATAATAAAGAAATGTTAGTGTTGTTTATTTAGCGTACTTAGCTTATACTCCTAATTTCTCTCTTCTTTTCTATTCAGTTAGTTTAGACTAAGATTAGGGATTTTAATCCAAATAAAACCAAACTTGACTAGATTTGGAATGCTTTTTTTTTCTTTCCAGATGTTTGAGGAACATTATGTATAATTAGACCATCCCCATTTTCAACTTCTTTTCGTAATGTTTTCCAAAGAAGAAAAGTTATATACTGGGACTACAGCATTTACTTGGTAGATCTTAGCTACACATCTTTGATTATTAATCTGCAGTAGGATTCTCCTTCAACTGTTTAACTGCAACGTTCAGATATGTCTACCCCATGGAATTGTGATCGATTGTGCAGTACCGAAGTAGTCAGCATATCTGATTTCCTAATTAGACTAGAAAATCTTTATTATATAATCCCAAGAGTTCCTTGTCATCTGTCTGGCAGAAGACACTATTACCTGCGGGTTGCTTTACGTCTCGACGATATGCCAAGTATTGTCGTCAAAATTTCTTGTTTCCCCCTTTCCCCTGTTGCCTTTTTCGAGATGTTCCGAAGACTCCAAGATATTACCGTACAAGTTACGTATTATTAATTCCGAAGTTCGGATATCGAGACTTGAGATATACGTACGTACGTAGTGTAACTGTCGTTTTCCTTGCATTATTGTGTCACAGAATAATACGTGGATTTATAATTAAAAAGGAATATATGGACTTTCAGTCTCTAACCATTTTGATATTCTTCTGGTTAATTTATACTTCAATAAAATGATCCGAATAATATCGGATTATAATGACAATTCAGAGAAGTTTGCAGTAATATAGATTGGACGGATGGCGTAGGGGGAAACCCAACCTAAATACTGACTGCATCGGACTTTGTTTAGGCTGTTCCGGTAAAACTATCAATCCTGTATCCCCTACCAATAAAGTTAAAAAGAAAGAAAAAATGTTTAATAGATTGTTACGTCTTATTTAGATTAACCATAGGTGTTGAAATAGTAATTCGAATATAATCAAAGGCATGAACCTGACTCAAATGAAAATATTCTTCAATTTCATAGAATGTGCAAATGAAAAATATCGGCTCTCAGAAATATGGATATGTGATATTATTGATATATAGATTTACAAGTCCTAATTTTTTTTTTTTATTATATTGCTGATGGATGAAAAAAAGGTATTAATATGTATATTGTTATTTACTAAGGGATGTTAGAGTTATACTGCACTTATAAGTTTCCTTCTATGATTCCCAATATATAATTAAGTTTCGAACTGACGTTCTCCTTAATAAAAGTGTATTGAGTATTCATCATACACGTTATATCAAAAGAGATCGGCTTATCTATACATTTTGGTGAAAAGATGTTCACATATTATTGTTATGATCATTAAAATTTGAACGACAGTTAGACTATTTAGAAAAATATTCTTATATAATTTTAATAGCAAGTTGCTTGTTTCTTATTTATTATAATTTTTTGTCGTGTCTTAACACTTGGGAAGCTGTGTCATCGATACAATCCTTCAACGTTTTCAACTTAAAATTTAACAATTTTAGTGATTTCGTTGAATCAATCTTGGCACCGACAGATTTATTCTCAATGGAATTAGATCTTTCGCCTACTGGGATCTTTCCCCTTAGAATATCAAAATCATCGTTTAAATAATTCAAGATATCTTGAGTATTGAAGTTTGAAGCTGAAACTATGATTCTGTTCCCTACCATTGGACTGTTATTATCTAGCGACAGCACATGTGCCTTTGCAACATCGTCGACATGTACACATAGGTTTGCAAAAGGTGCAATATCACCTATTTCAGTAGCATGCATCAATTGGTTAACAACTTCATTGGAAGCATTGAGATGCTCGTGAACATCTTCATCGAATACTTGAGGACCTAAAATGTTCGATGGTATAATAGAAGTAAATTTGAGTTTGGTAGAATCTTTATTCTTATTGTAGAAGTCCCGTCCCATCTGTTCTGCAGTTTTTTTGGCACCAGATATAGCACTTAGAAAATTGGTTCTTGAGGAATCCCATGTAACTGGATTCCACGAATCTTCGTTAAAGGTAACTGAATTATCTCCCATTTTCGAAGGGTCAATCAATACTAAAAGTCCTGAAGTCATTACTAGGTTTTCAAATGAATCCATTCCATATTTTTCAATACAATTCAAGAGACCTTCCATAGATTGTTTGGCTGGTACCATTATCTCCTTTTCAAAATCAGTCGCACTCAACTTTAAAGGGAAGGCACAATGAATAACATGTTTAATTTCCTTCCCATGAATTTCGAATACCTCGTCGTATGAATCGATTCTACCAGCATCCCCTGTAACGAAACATTTCAGGTGTTCATTATTAAATTGTTTTAGTAGAATATTACTTTTCTCTTCATTTCTCGTTGATGCAATGACATCATATTTCCTGTCAAGTAATTGTTTAACGATATGTTTCCCAAGAAAACCTGTTGCACCCGTGACTAAAACAGACATATATGCTATACTCTTGCAAATTTTTGCTTGACCTATTTGCAACATTTAAGGAAACAAACATGAAATCCAACAATTTTGGAAGTTTGAGACCATTTTATATAGTTTATGTTGATCTCAGATCCTCACATCCCGCGGAAGTCATTGCTTACATAATGCCATGTTCGGATTTAATTAACGCCGACCACAGATGTTATTCTGATTCGGCCGAAACAGTTCTCGGATTTGTGAAGATATTAATAAAATGTTGTGTTGTTTGGAAAATATATTTCTTTCTCGACATCATGTTGTTGTAATAAAAAGTTAGGTTGTTGATGTCTTCATAAAGCATGAACTCAAAAGAAAACACAACCCCAAGAAATCTTCACACCCAAAAATTTTTAATTATTCATCATCCTTTATATGGTTTAAGCAATAAATATGAAAATACTGAAACTTTACATCTTGCTCTGATGTAGAGAAGGTTATTCAAAGTATAGCACTTGAGGATTATGCGAAATTTTATGAATAAATATCACTTTTCAAACCAAAGATTGTTAATAACATAGCCTGATTATGTCTATGAGGTATTTCAAGGAATATAACATCGAATCTCTCTGTTCGCATATTTGTTACTCTAACTGTTTAGGTGGTTAATATTCCCCAGCTTTATTATCTTGTATTGCTATTGCAGACAATTTCTCCTTATCTCAAAGTATCCTGTAGAGAGGAATTCGTGCAGAAGAATTCCATTATTGAGTCATTAAATTGAGTGATACACTCTTCGTCTATAATAGGTAATTTTATCAGACGATACAATCTGAATAATAAAATAAAGAAGACAACTGAACATATTTCATTAATTAGAATATTCGTGATTGTTTACATGACTTTCATGGAATTACGATTCATATTGTTACGACGCTAGCGCAGAATTATGGCATGTGTAGAATGCAATATAATGACTCGGAGAAGAAAACGGTGATATGTGTTTATTTGATTGAGACTTACTTTTAACGGTAACATTCTACAGAAAATTCGAATAGTCATGATTATAATACACAAATTATTTATCCCATTTTTACTCAAAAGAATCACCCGAGTATCCGAGATTATCTACGAAATTTACACAATGGTATTGTTTATCCAACATTCATGTTAACAATAGAACGAATGTAACTAAGTATTTTCCTTCGTTCCCTAAAGTAGAAATGGTTCACCTAAAATATCGAGTGTACATTCTTAGTTTAAATACTCTCCTATTGTCAGTTGCTGTTATTAATAATTATTAATAATGCAAATAGGCACACTCTTTACTTTGTTAGACACTACTGATTCGAACAATGGTGTAATGACAACAAGGCGGAGAATTAAATTCCTTTTAAGAACACGATATAAACATAAACTAACAATTCATACATCGTCCGGTCCTTAACTGAACAGATTGCAGTGGACCATGACTTTCTAGAGATATGTGTATCGAATATAACATATGTCACTTTGTACAGCCGACTGATAGACATTCCGTTTTTATGTAAATACACATATAGCGTATAACCATGAATGAGAATACATTATTGGTCTCTGGTCACCCACTAAAATTACAATAGTTAGTTTTATCGTTTATGAAATTAAATTTTGTTCTTTCAAAAGAGTTATCTAAGGATTGCGACAGGTTATATAAGGTTGTCAATCAAATTGATAACCCATAAAATTCAAAGCTTCCCATTTTTCTGTCGACATTATGCTATTGATATAAAAAATAAATTCAAGAAATTTATTCATTCCAATATTGCGAGAAATACAAATATGACACATTTAACGAGGTTACTACTATTCGTGTTATTTGTTGTGAAATCCGTTGTGGCACAACTTCCAGATTGTAAGATGGGCTATGTTGCGCCAACACCACCGGGTTTTATGTATTATATATATGAAACGCCACTAAATGGAATTCCTGTTTTCTTCGATGGATTAAGTCCTTTACAAATGGTTTATAAGTTCTATATTCTCGGACAACCATTGTATGTAGGTACGACTACAAATATGGCTTTTGAGTTACCAACATATATCAACAATGAAACAGTAGTAAATGGTAGTCTGTATGGGAACCCAATCACTGTTACTAATTTCTCAATGGTAGCAAATGGATGGATTAGAGTTAATCAGACAGGTAATTATACATTCATGATAGATTCCGACTATGCGGCTGCTATGTATATATTTAGTGATCCGAGAACCCTTTGTTTAGATACACCATTAGCCGGAAGTTATAACTATTCATCATTCTACATTTCAAGCTCCGTGACACAACCAAATGGACAAGTTCTAAGTGGTCAAGTGTATCTAGTTGCGGGTGTCCCTTATCAAATGGGATTAAGTTATATTCATGAGTGGGGTGCCCCAAAATTCTCAGTTTCTGTTATTGATGCAAATGGGCAGTACCATCCTGATTTTTCGTATCTGCTTTCCACACTGAATACATATTCTAATGGTGTGCAACCTACTTTAGATTACGTGGAAGTTAATGTTACATCAGCAATTGGCTATAGCGGTATATCGACAACTCTTTTCTCAGTAACATCAAACACTAACAGTGTTTCTGATAACGGACTAACAGTTACTACTACATACTATTATTATACACCCACAACAACAGTGCAATCTTTATCTACTTTTAATAGTAGTAGTACTTCGGCCATTTCTGTAGAGAGCTTGACAGTTCCAGTGACTGGAAATAGTAGTAAATACCCAGTTGACTCTGCATCAGCAATATCTATTACTGTGGAAATATCTTCTTTCACCTCCAGTGCCAATTCGACAATTGATTCTAGCGCCTCATTACTAACCTCTGCAGTTATTAGTAATGAAATCTCGAACAGTTCTGACTCCATCGTAAATGGTAATATTTCACGTATTTCCTTGGGAAGTTCATTTAGTGGATCCATATCCTTAACATCGAAGGAAAGCGAGAGTTCTGGGGCTGTTGCCAAAATATCAGAAACGGCAATTTCGAGGAATAGTGCTTCCGAACTGGCACCTTCTTTAAGTCATGATGTGATTCACCCAACATCTTTGATATTTTCAAACTCTAGCACCAACATGATGTCGCTTGAAAGCTCCTTTGAAATTACTGCCATACCAAAATTACAAAGTATAACGGACATGGATGTCACGGTTGAACAAAGTGTTTCTATGGAGTCAGGGGCAAACGGGCAATCCATTGATACTGATGAATCAACAGTTACGGAACGAATAACCCACACATCCTTCCAAATTTCAAGTTTGGAACCGTCCTTTATAGGGTTGCCAACTAACTTATCTCCATTATCCCATTCAATCGAGACCGAAACCGATTTAGGTCTGGAATATGTAATCATTGTTTTAGAGTGTCCAGCTTGTGAAAACGGGGTGACTACCATAACTAAGCAAGAAAATAATAATGGTAATGCAATAGCTACTCAATCAGGTGCGGTATTTCAGATTACGGGTCATGTACCTATTACACCTAATACGGCTGTATTTGTTGGTGTGGATTACAGCAAAACAAGTATTGAAGGATTGGATTATTTATTAACTTCAGTTCCAGTAGTTGAGACCAACAAGATATATCCAAGCAGTATAGAAGTATATCATAATTCAGGACCACCTTCTACAAGTAATGCAGTTATTCAAGCAACTAATGGTGTATTGCGTGATCAAAATACCTATTTATCTAGTTTATTTGGAGTTACCATCATATATATCATTTTTCTGGTTTGAATTGAACAAGTAATGTCTAGTGGGAAGAATTATATCTGTATGATTCTAATGAGTTGGGATTGTGTATTGTAATTTCCTGTTTGTTTTTTCAACATATTATGAGAGTATGCGTATTTTCGTTGAGATTAAATATTGTTTTCGTATGTCCCCATCTGTTATCTCCTGTTATATTTTTATTCTACTGTGGAACGTTCTTTGGTCCATAAAATACAGCCTTCTTATATTCTGATCATATATTAATATTTGTAATTATTTATTTGAAAATTATATAACATTCCAATATGTTTGTTTGTTCTAAATATACCATGTGTACCAAAGGCGTGGGTTTTGTTAGCATGGAATGTGAGAGCTAAAGGTTTTTTCTTAGTTATACGTTAAAGAAATATATAAATATATAGATATATAGATATTGCAATGTAATTATAACTTACCTTCGTGTCTTAGAACTTGTTCAGTAACATCATCGACACACTGTTTCAATGATTTTAATGGGAATTCCAATAATTCTCTAGTTCTCTTATTTTCAATAACAGCACCAGGTGGGTTATTTTCAATACCCTTACTTGGAGTACCAACTGGAATTTTACCCTTTAATTGAGAGAAGTCAGCATTCAAATGGTTCAAAATATCTTGAACGTCAAATGCACCTGAAGTAACGAAAAGACGCTTACCAGAGAGATTTTCCTGTTCTAATGCAAGAACGTGCACTTTAGCGACATCTTTGACACTACAAAATTGAGTTGAAAGAGGTTGAATATCTTCCATTTTGGTGGCGTGGATGATTTGATTAATGGTCTCATTAGAAGCGTTCAAATGTTCATGAACATCTGCATCAAATACTTGTGGACCAAAGATATAGGATGGAAGGACAGTTGAAAACTTGAATTTAACAGCATCCTTATTTTCTTTGTAGAATTTCCAAGCTTCTTGTTCAGCAAAAGTCTTAGAACCAGCGTAGGCATTCAATGGATCAGTTTGACAAGTTTCCCAAGTAGTTGGATTCCAACTATCCTCGTTGAAAGTAATGGAGCTATCACCCATCTTTGAGAAATCTGGAATGGTCATGAAACTAGATGTCATAACAACATTTTCGACTGAATCAGAAGCATACTTCTTAATGGATTCTAGGATACCTCTAACACCGTTACGGGCTGGAATTAATAAATCTTTTTCATAACTATCAATATCCCATTTAGCTGGAGAAGCACAATGGATAACGTATTTTATATCCTTACCGTGATTTTTGAAAGTCTCATCAAAGGCATCTAATTTTTCAAGATCACCAATCGAGACAGCAGACAAATTTGGATTGTTAAATTGTTTAACTAAAGCATCACCTTTTTCTTGGTTTCTTGCAGCGGCAATAACAGTATAATTCTTATCTAAACATTCCTTGACAACATGTTTACCTAAGAAGCCGGTAGCACCAGTAACAAATACAGACATAATTATTAGGAATTGATTTCGGTTGGAGATGTATTTTAAATGTAACTAAAGGTAGAAGAAGTATTGATTTTTCAGTCTTCCGTACTGTTGTTCTTATTGTAATTTATAAGATAGAGAAATTAAATTGAAACTTCAAAATGAGATAACAGTACATTACATCTCATCTATTTATATGTTTATTTTTTCAAACTTTTACGTGATACAGTATAGGTCATAACACTAGACCAAATAATTTGGTTATTAGGTAAGAAAACGATGGAAAATGTAGGGGAGGTGATCCTTTTTTCGAAAGATTGAAAAGCATAGAATATTTCACATATTTTACTGCATCGAAATTATGTAAGTTGATCTTTGCAGATCTTCTTTTATTGCGACCAGGGATGTTACGGATAGAAATTTCGGCCTATCCGATCCTACCCGCATGCCATTCTAACCGTTTTCTATCCCTTTTCAAAATTTTCTATCCTATCTTTATCCAACCTGCAGAGGTTTAAACCCTACCCTATTCCCAATCCCAAAACTTTTTGTGCGGTACTTTCTGTGTAATTTCTCTGCGGCAAATTTGTGGTCATCATTTAATAGTTTTAAAAAGCAAGATTTTTCACATTTTGTTTACTTAGATTACCTTGTCAGCTATTACATAATTACTGAGCTGAATATTCCAAGGATGTATAGTATAAGACTATCATAAGAGCAAGATAATAAACCAAGTACGTAGCACACGTTAAACGAATAGAAGAATATTGTGCGCGATTAATATAAATGCATAGGCTTATATGACGACATCTGAATACAAGGTTCACGAATGTGAAGAATATAGAAAATAACCCAATCTATAATATATAAAGACAGGGGTTTTGTAAAATAAATTATGTATATTAAATAATTCCTTCCGAAAGAAAGTACGAAGAAATTACTGCATATTACACTGTATATTATTAATCAATAAAATGAATCAAACTAATACTACTAATATTGCTCAACCTGCTAGAAACGAGGATCTCTATCAATAATAATTTCTGATCTCAATTTTTCATCTTAATCAGCTTTGATAAGTGCAGTTAGTTTAATATAAGCACGCAAGAGCATAATTTATTTAAAGAGAAGTTTGGGTTTCTAAGAGCCTGGTAAAAAAATTTTGCTCCTATCCGATCTCTACCCTCCATTCTATCCCCCAAATCTGAGTCTCTATCCTATCCTATCAGGCCTCAAAATAGCGCTCTACCTCTATCCAAACCCTCAAAAAATCCCGAAAAATCGGCCCAATCCTATCCAATCTTTCTATCCGTAACATCCCTGATTGCGACGACTCACAGAACTAATTTCTTTTTTTTTTTGTTTTTGCAACTTTTGAAGCGGATGGTAAAGTGGTATTCGGGACGGTTCGGCTCGGTTGGGTGTATTTCCGAATCCTGGAGTAATCTTGCGCGGAGAGAACCGTAACGGTACCTTTTGAGGAGAACGGAACGGAACAATATAGAAACCATTTTTATACAGAGTGATCACTCTGCAGTCAATTCTTAGACACCCCCTAAATTCTGTTTTAATGGAAATACATTCTCTAAAATAAAAGAAAGCTTCCGGTCCGTCGGGTCCGTCCTTCCGTTCCCCTTCGGAACCTCAACAGAGAAAGGCGTAGAGAAATCAAATTCAAAGATATTTCCGTGATTCTAGAAACGAACTTTTTAGACCAAAAGAAGGATTCGGCCGAACAGTTCTACGATATTTTCTTAGTGTCTCGGAAACATTTCATTTTCAAAAGTCCTGGTTTCACGTGGCAACTGGAAAATTGACTATCGGAGATATGTATTATCGGCCGAGACTCGTCGTTTCTTTGCACTAAATCATATTAAGTATGATTTAGTAAGCTAGTCCCTCCTCAAGGATAAATATGTAAACATACAAGATTTTGAAAATTTATAAAAAAATACCAGATGAAACTCTTTTTTTTTTCTTTTTTTTTTTGATATATAACCTCTGTGCTATCTGTCTTCAAATGTTGGCACCTCGAACTTCTTCTTTTTTCAGTTTGTGTCTTATCCATTTAGAATTATCCAACCTTATAGCATTTTATACAAGTATCAAGCAATTAAAATGTCACTACCTGATACTATGAAAGCTGTTGTGATCGAAGGCAAAGAAGCCGTTATCAAAAATAATATTTCGTTACCAGAATATCCAAGTACATATATTTTGGTTAAATCTAAAGCTGTAAGCGGTAATCCAACAGATTGGAAACATATTGAATACGGAATTGGTCCACAAGGTTCAATTGTAGGTTGTGATGTAGCTGGTGAAATCGTCTCAATGGGAAAAGATGTAGATACTAATAAATTCAAATTAGGTGACAAGGTATTTAGTTTTGCCCATGGTACCTGTGTTAGAAAACCAGACAATGGTGCTTTTGCAGAATATGTTGCTCTAGATTCAGAACTGACTTTTAAATTACCAAATGATACCGCATTTTCTGAAGTGGAAGCAATCTCAGAAGGTAAAGTTTCTACTTTTGAAGAAGCTGCTTCGATCCCGTTGTCTTGGTTTACAGCAGGTGGTGCTTTATTTCATGAAATGAAATTGAGGTTTGATAATGTCGATTCAAAAATTTCACAGTACAATCATCCTTTGTTAGTATGGGGTGGTGCCACTGCATTAGGTCAGGCAGTTATTCAATTGGCTAAGAAATATCACGGTTATTCAAAAATTATCACTGTTGCTAACAAAAGTAAACATGAAAAGCAACTATTAACCTACGGTGCCGATGAAGTATTTGATTATCATGATAACGACGTTATTGAACAAATTAAGTCAAAGTACAATAACATCCAAACATTGTTTGATTGTGTTTCTACTTTGGACACATTACAACAGGTCTATCAATGTGGTCCAGATTCTGTCGATGCTATTGTTGTCAATTTTACAAGTAAATCTATCAATGACATCAAGCCAGATATTCGAAAATCAAACATCTCGGTCACTAGAACCGTCGTTTATTTGGCGCTAGGGTACGACGTATTTATGGCTGGTAACAAAATTCCTGCTGATCCAAAATATAAGGAGGATATGATTAAATACGTTAAAGAAATTAACCCAAAATTGATAAATGGTGAATTTCATCATCCACCGATTGTAGTATACAAAGGTGGTTTAACAGGTGCCGTCAGATTAACTAAGGATATTCAAAATGGTGTTAACGTTGGGAAGAAATTGGTTGCATCGTTCCATTAAGTAACTGTTTGTAAATATTTGTACAATTTCAAAGAGAAAGAGAAAATTATATTACAGTTTAACATTATCGTATACTCCCAATTAGATCGAAGATACTTTTGCTGATTGAAAAAAAATCGTGATGTAATATTATATTGTACAAAAAAGAATTAATTATGTTATATAGAGAACGTTAAAATGCTGAATGAACTATTGTTACAGCATCCTTAAATTTTTAATTTTTATAAATGTCTGAAGTTTACAGTAATACCCTGTTTGTCAAAATCCCTCAAAATGAAATCATAAAATACTATCAAAGTATCTATAAACAGATGGAGTCAACAGAACCGTAAGTGTTTAAGAAAACTTCACCAACAGCGGTTAAAGCAGAAGCAGCGGAGTTAGAACCTTCTAGACCACTTAGTAGAGTAGATGGGTTTAGACAGAACTTGTAACCACCATCGTTTGTGATGAAATCGGTAATTTCAGAAGCAATAGAAGACATGTTGAAGTTGGATAATTCAGAGATAACCTTGGAAATATCACCGTTAGAACCCTTGATGTTGTAAGAAATCCAAGAGATGACGTTAGAACCAGCCTCTTGAGCAGCAGTTTCTAAGTTGTCACCAGCACCAGAAGCAACAGACTTTAGAGCAGTGACAGCGTTTTCGATATCTTCTAATGGAGAAGCGGAAGTTAGGTTCTTGACAACATCAATAGCCTTTTCAAAGTCACCGATGATATCTTCAGCAGCAGTCTTAACCTTAGTAGCAACACCTAGAGCTTCTTCAATACTGTTAGTAGCATTAGCAAAGTTTGGAATACCTGGGATAGCATTGGCAATCAATGTGGATAACTCAGTTAAATCGGTACTACCTAGAGAGGTAACCAAATGTTCACCTAGAGAGGAGTTGAAATGTAAGATGGTATCAACGGTACTCTTGGCAGTATCAATAGCATTTTCAGCCTTGCTCTTAACATCGGCAGCAGCACTTTGGATTCTTTCTTCGACGTTACCGACTGCACTGTGAACCTTGTTTTCAACGTTTTCAACACTGGTGTGGATACCCTCAACATCGCTGATAATTTTACCGTTGACTGATTTAACCTTAGCGATGGCATCCTTGGCATCAGTTTCGACCTTGTTTAAAATGGTAGCGGCGTTGGACATGTTGTAAACACCAAGTAAGTTTAGACCAGCGTTATCTAAAACAGATTTAACTTCGCTTGGAACAGCCTTGACATCAGCAAGAACCTTACTTAAGATATCAACATGAGTAGAAGTAGCAGTTGCGACAGTGGAAGTAATAGAGACTGGAGCATCAGTGGCAATGGTAGCGGCGGCGGCAACTATATTATCAGCTACGTCAGAAGATGTGGTGTTAGAGTAACCAACAGTGTTAGAAACAGAGCTAGCTTGCTTACCGACAGCTAATAGGGAGGATAGAACAGCAGCAACGACGTTTTCACCAAGACATAATGGGTTGGATGAACCAGAACATGTAGTGGTAATAGTGTTGGTGACACCGGTTTCGATGTTTTCGAAGTCACTCTTTAGGTTAGCCATAGCAGAAGTTAATAAACCTCTCTTGGTTAATGGGACAGCAACAGAGGCTGTTAATAAAACAGCAAGGGATAATAAAGTAGCCTTGGAGAAAGGAATATTAGATTTAGCCATTGTTAATAGAATAATGTATCAATTGGATTGAGATTGTTGATTTTGGTGGTGCTATTTCAGAATATAGAATATAATTAGAATTGACAGGAAAAAACAAACAATGAATGTATCCAAAATATTCAATATAGGTACTCCTTTTATAACTTTTTTTTTCATTTACCTCATGAGCGAATATTAATTTCTATATTTACAATGTGTTTGTTGATTGGTATCGTATAGTTTCTATAAACATTTACCTCTACACATTATTACTGTTTTCTACTAGCGCCAATTCCTGTTGATTTCAAAATTTCATCATAATAAACAAGACTGAAACAAATATTTTAGTATTGAATATTCAAACCCAAAATGGTAGTGAATCCATCTTATTTTTTGCCATTATTGATCATTCATGGCTAACATGCAGTTATGACAGAAAAAGAAAAAAGGTCAAGCGAAAATTAACTGGGACCAGATTATTAAAACTTAGAATTCCAATAATATGAAATAAATCAGTGAAGGAATATGAAATTATATTTCTACGAGTGACCTACTGGATATTCAATACAAAAATGTGTTTCCTTAGCAACCACAACACATTGACCAAAGAAAGACAAAAAAGATACGAGACACTGATTAATAAACTGATTGATCCCCTTTTTGATCATACATCACCAGTTGTTCATGTGGGGATTCTTTTGATTATTCGTTTAACTTAGCTACTTGATGTAATATTGGAATGAGACAATAAACAGAAAATAACAAAATAAATGAAGCGGTTGTTAACAATAACGATATTCCATCTCCTCTTGCATCATTTGTTAGGAACATTTAACCAAACATTTTAATGACTATAGGAAGAAACCTGACAAAATAATTGAAATGATAGATTCTACAAATAAAATGCACCTTGTCATAGGAACGAAGAAGTAATAGCCACTTTTCATAGACTATTCGTAGTTTTAACACAATTCAGAAGGATAAAAATTCCCGCCAAGGTATGTGTATTTTGTAACAATGCCTTTATCTGTAGCTCCAGTTTCTTGGCCGATGATTCATTTCCTAAACAACGGTTACTACGTTCAGATCTCGACTTTTCTTAAGATTATAAAAAATAACAGACGCGTACGCTCGTGCGGTCAGTTCACTACGCAGGAACGCTTCCCTTTTCCAGAAAAAAAAAATAGATATCTTTCCAGTGAGATCCCGTAGCAAAGTAGGAATTTGATAAACGACATCTAAGTTTCTTTTTCTTTCCAGTAATTAACACCGTTTTCCTATTCAATAATAACACGAGAAGAGCATTTGAACAAAATATTCCAGATGCTACTATTCTCTTTGTCTTTCCTTATAGTGGATTATTATTTAGAACTCTTGGTTATTTTGTTAGATGGATATCCTGTCATTTTGTATTTTCTGTCAGTTTTTCACCCTTGCAGTGAGTTTAAGGGAAACACACACACAGTTATTAATATAGATATCAATGTATAACCATATCAGGCAAAGAGTCCCCTTTGTTGTCTTTCTTTCTTCCCATTGTTATAGTACGTGTTCCTGTCGTATGATTATCTTTTTTAGATTCTCGCGTTTCATAATTTGATTTCTTTTCTTCTTATTTCGAAAATAATGATGAAGCTGTTAGACTAATATTTGAAAATGGGGCCATCGAATTCAGATTATTTTAAGATGGCAACTTGACATGAAGCTCTTCACCTTCCTTTCAAATTCCAATTTTGGTAAATTCTTGGTGTCTAAGGCGTGAATCACTCGCTACGAAAAAGCACCATATCCAAGTAGATGTTGACTCATTTTCAACTCAATAAAAAATATCTCTTTACGAATACTATTAGCACCATGTATTTTTCTTGAAGTTAGAACCCCAATAATATATTTTGTACTCGTTATGGTGTCGATGTCGCATATTCTTGTCAATGGATTCAAAAGAATGGATATGAAGTTAAAAGAAATGTGTAAACATTATCGATGTTTTAAAATGAGTTTCTTGTGTGTGTCCCTTTTTAGATGGGGCACCAACTTTCTCTTGATTGAGTTAAAATTCTCTTTAATTGAAATTTTTATCTATAACTGAATAAGGGATTATAGAACAAAAATGCTCTATAAACGGCTATTGATGTGGGATGACAACAAGCAATTCATTCATTTTTTACCACAATTGACAAAGCATCGAAACTCTAAGTTAAAATATTTTTGTAGATCTCAATGAGATGGAACGTACATATAAAAAACCTAAAAAACACTCTGGGTGTAAATTATTAATTATCATGTGAATGATGAAATAATAACAGCTTAATTTTTCCGTTCTAGGAGAGGTACCTTTATTGAAAATAATAATCTCGAAACAGAACATATTAGTTTATAATATTCACTGAAAAGTGGCAAAACAATATCATCTTGCAATCCACCTAATTTATCATATTAAGAGTAGAAAAAATTTGTTTTTTGTTTTTATGAAACTTTATCGAATCACTCTTATTAAATATATGTAGATTTTATTTCATGTATATTAGGGAATGTACATTAGACATTACTGAATATTGCTGACTAACTTTGTTTAGGATAAAAGTTCCAGTTTTAAAGGGTGTCTCAGCAAACTTGATTGACCTACTGTCACATATCAAGTCACATTCGATTGTAACTCATTTGAGTGTTTCTTTTTCTGGTGTCGTTACTAAAGAAAGATTCTGATAAAAGCGTTAATTCTAGTTAAGGACTTTGCAATATTTAACGATCTATTTTATAGATTGAATACTAATATTTCAAAATCAATTCTAAATAAACATCCAGACTGTTTAGTGGGAACCCCTACTTGTTTAACGACATCCGGGTCGGACTAAAATTGACATATTAACTCCGAACTCCGAGTAGCCAGGCACGTGACTCGGAGATAAGAGTCAAAAGATCTTCATAATCATCAAAGTTTGTAGGAAATTACTATAAAAGTTCAACACCCTGAATTATTACTGTTTTAATATCTCCTTGATATATTGAGGCTGTTGTTGGGACACCTATATAAGGGAGTATTGTTATCAGGAATGGTAGCTGGTAGTTTTCACTTTGTTTTGTGAAATGTAGAACAGAATAGTAACTGTCGATCGACAAAAATATTTGAAGACTAAGACATATAGATATAAAAAAAAAATGACCGTTTTTGTTTCAGGTGCTAATGGCTTCATAGCTCAACATGTTGTTAAATTATTGTTAGAACAAAATTATAAAGTAATTGGATCTGCGAGAACACAAGAGAAATGTGAAACTTTGATCAAACAATTCGATAATAACCACAATCTGTCAATGGTTGTGGTCCCTGATTTATCTAAGTTAGATGCCTTCGACTCGGTGTTTGAACAGTACGGTAAAGATATTACTGTAGTCTTACACACAGCATCCCCCTTCCGTTTCAATGTTACTGATATCGAAAAAGAATTGTTGATCCCTGCATGCAACGGTACTTTAGGGATACTAGATTCTATCAAGAAATATGCAGCTGATAAAGTTGAACGTGTTGTGATTACTTCTTCTTTTGGTGCTATCCTTGACCCTTCAAAGATGGGAGACAAATCATTTGTATTTAATGAAACAATGTGGAATCCATTTACATGGGAATCATGTCAAAGTGATCCTGTTATTGGTTACTGTGCTTCTAAAAAATTTGCAGAGCAGAAAGCATGGGAATTCTTGGAAGAAAATAAAGATGCAGTGAAATTCAAATTAGCAACTGTTAATCCAGTTCACGTCTTTGGACCACATGTATTTGATTCCGATATTAGAGACACGATGAATTGTTCCACAGAAGTTGCTAATCAATTTCTGAAAAATGGACCAAATTTTGAAGTTAATCCAAATACCAGGAACCAATTTATTGATGTTCGTGACATTGCTAAAGCACATATGTATGCTTTCCAAAAGGAAAATACTAGTGGTAAAAGATTGGTTTTATGCTGTGGTGATTTCAATCAACAAGATATTGTAAATGTTATAAATGCAGATTTTCCTTCAATGAAGGGTAAAATTCCTGTCGGGAAACCTGAAAATGCAATTGTTGGTAAGCACACAGGTGCAATTGTTGACTGTTCAAAGACAAAAGAGATTTTGGATTATGAATTCATTGGTTTTAAAAAGACTATCGACGATACAGTTGAACAACTCTTAAAGGTGCGTGGTCAGTTATAATTAGTGAATATTTGAACCAACTACAGTTATTGGGTTTATTTAAAATTGACAGTACCTTCTATATGTCATTGTATAACATGATTAGTGTAATAGATGATCTTTTATAATAAATAAAATTGAAAGGAGTATTCTTTTTATATTTGTTAAACATTTTTTCAAGAAATTTTAATTTTCGGTGGAAGATATGTAATTTATGTCCCAGGAAAATACGCCAAACGTGCAAGTGTCACTAATAAAGTAAACAAAAAAATGAAGTTGATGATAAATAAATTTAATAGTATAAATAAAAATAAATAAATGTAATTAAAAAGATATACAAGATGTAATCAATAAATGTTATCTAAATTGGCTTTTCAACGTCAATTATTTGCTAAGTGGCCACATTTTTTTTAATGAATATATATAGAAGGGTTTTATTTTATTTGGATGGGTTTTTCTAGTTGTAAAAATTACAAATGAGAACAAATGGAAGAAGCAGAACCAGGAACAAAAGAGAAAATCAAGTGAATAGTTATTGTACTGTTTCCATAAATGATGACAATCTTTGTTCCTTAATCAGTGCGTTTATAATTCATCTAAATAAGGTAACTTAGAGACATCACCTAATGCAACGTAACTGAATTTACCCAATTTGAAATTCTTAACAGCATCTAGTTTCAAAGGTTCATGGTTTTCTGGTAAGATTGATTGCTCATTTGCTAATTCAGATTCTACCTTAGCTAATTCTTTAGCAACTGAGATATCCTTACCTTTCTTCAAACTTGAAACAACTTCCTTAATATTCTTAGCAACGACAGCCGCATCAGACCCCTTGACATAAAGTGAGAAAAGACCATGAGTATTGTTAAATTTCTCGAATGATACAGTATCGATAACATCTACTAATTCATAAACAGGAGATGTTAAATAAGCTTTCAATACTTCGAATTCTGGAATGGATTCCTTAGCAACAGGAATAGAGATTGCGGCAACTGAAGTACCTTGACTTCTGATTCTTGTTTCACCACTGAATGATTTTGGAGCTTCAGAAACCTTCAACGAGGATCCCTTTGGTAAAGTATTAATCAAAGAATCAGATACTAATCTTTGTAGATCTCTTTCATTAATACCAAAACCTTCAATTTCGATATTTTCTTGTGTGTAAACTTTATTAGCATATTCCTTGATATCATCTAAAGTAATTTCTTCGACACCATCGAATAATAAAGGTTTACCTAAATCGGTTCTATAAGTAGAATTGTATAAAGCTTCTTTAGCTAGAGCAATTGGATTTTGTTGGATAATTGCTAAATCATAACCTGCAGCTGGTGCAACAGATTCAACTAATTCATGTGGTTTGAAAGATGTCTTATATAAGACATTAGCAATAGCATTAACATAATAAGGTAAGTTTTCTTTTAAGAAAGTAGCTCTTAATGTAATAAATTCTCTGTCTAGAGTTGATTCTAATTTACCACCTAATAATTCAGATTCTCTAACTAATCTTAATGTAGATTTATCATTTGTAGTTTGGAAATTAAATCTAGATAATAAATGAGCTAAACCATCTTTATCAGCGTAACGGGACCCAGCATGAACTTTTACAGCTAATGTTGAAGTTTTACCTGCAGATTCCAATGAGCTGATTGTATAACGTCTTACAGATTGTTTAATTAATTGTGATTTAATAGTTTGGGAGAACATTGTTGTACTATATGAAATTTGTTAAAATATATGTTGGGTAAAATTCGCAATTCCTTAAATATATGAAAACAGAACAAATTGAGTGTTATTATTCTTCTATTAGTGGTTTAAATATAATTTAATTTGATTCAATTCAATTAAAAATGTAGTCTAACGATTTTATATATATGTTATGTTCACTCCCAATGAATATGAAGTAATATAAATTAGTTCACTAAATGCGAATCTTATAAAAAAAATGTCCAAACAAAAGAAAAGCTCACAAGTTACCCTCCAGCCTGCGCTAACTCTTACAATAACAGCAGCAGTTCATGTATTATCCCTGTTTTAATTTGCTATGGAGTTTACGGACATGTCCTTTATTTTGGTAAGAAAAGCGAGAATAGATGAAAAAATAAACAGAGAAATATAGTGCGAGTAAAATTGTATGCGCGGCCATTCCACGATATGATTGGTTCGTGACGGGTGATGTAGGGTTGACAGTTAAGAACACAAACCCTACATAGGGTAACAAATTTAAAAACTGAAACCCTAAGAAATGTTGTCATTGCTTTTTTTCTTCCCCTCTTTTTACGCAAAGCTGGGCGGCTATTTCCAGTTGTGGTAGTTGTCACGTTCTCCCCTAAACTGGTCGAGAAGTGGAGGGGGGAATACACCATTATAAAAGAACACAAGAGTTGTTGGAGTTAAGATTCTCTTATTTCTCTCCTGGTCTTAGTATCATCTTATTTCTATTTATTCCAAATGACATAGAACTTTAGAAGGAGTAATCAAACACACAATCTTCAAGATTATTGTTATTCGGGAAGAAATATAGATATATTTCCTAATTTCTCTGTAGGTTTTTATATTATTTTGAAATTAATGTGGTTAAATAATCAGATGCAACAACTAAGCACTAATTCAATGAATGTATAAATGTCATAATCTGACTGTGATCGCAAACATATAAGATAACTCTTTTCAAACAGAAAATTAAAGACCTCTTCCCGATATATACACACACACTAACAATATTTTGAGATATCACTATTTTAACTGAGGTAAGACCTCTCGAATACTGTCCTTTCCCAGAAAGCTAGTTGACATTCACTACATAATATTATCTTCAAGAGTCTAAACAGCAGTCAAAACTATACTCTTTTTTGTTGAGTTTCAAAAATACAAAGAGCGAAAACATACTTTGAAATGTGTTATATCGATGACTTGCCTCTACAGTTATATAAAATGTGAAATCTCAAATTTTATCATCTTACACGAAGCGCATATCTTTTCGCCTCTGTCTGACCTAATAACAAATTGTGGAATCCCGTTGATTCAAAACAAATGAAAATTTTGTTCGCATCAAGGAAAGCTGTTGTTGGCGCTATTTTTTTTTTTTTTTGCTTTCAGAGTAAGTGATGAGCAAGCCGCCTTTGATCAATTTCTTTTATAGGAAGCTATCTAAAGGTTGGTTCAAATTAGTATTTAACATTAGTATTGAATAATTCATTTGAAATCCCCTATTAACCAATCAGATAAATTATACCCTCCATAAAAAGGTCATTGAACAATGGACGGTTTAGAAATTCCAAATTTGCCTTCTGAAAATAAAGAAGGAAATGCTTTAAATCCATCTGAGGAAGAAGTTGATGAAGATTATGCAAATGCTGTCTCGTCGCTAGAACAAAGGATGGAAAATCCGGAAAAGTTTTTATACACAGAATTAATCAGAGCCAATCTAGGTGAAAGGGCTGCAGTAATAATTGATCTATTGATCTCATTAGGCAGACTGTCCATTCGTGAAATGCACAACATCTTAAATAAAGATTTAGATACTTACTCATCTAATGGACAAACTGAATGGTCAATCAAAGATATTAAGAGTGCAATCGTACCATTAATTCAATTAAGATGTTTAAAATATTTTGAAGAAAAGCCATACTCTGGGAGAAACACTACTTACTACTATTATAATACTGATGGCCCATTGCTAATGTTATATTCAGGTTTAATTGTCGAAGAAATAAATAATACATTCCCAGCAGACCTCGAAGAGAACGAAATATCGGCTGCCCAAGTTATTCAAAATGTTCTAACTGTGGGTTCTATCTCACTTGCGGATTTTTCAGAAAATTTATCAGACGAATCGAAATCATCTTTATATGCAGTTTCAGACATCTTTGTGAAATTATGCGATCAAGGATATTTGGTTCCAATCTCTAAATTAACCTATACTCCATTAACAGATTTCTGGAACGTTCTGTATGAGAAACATTACAATGCTATTCCAAGAACATCTGTCTTATCCGACCTAAGGAAAAGAGCTGAAGCCAAGGGAAGAGCCAAGGAAGAATTTTTAAATACAATCAAAAAACATACGGATTCATCAAAAGTAGTTACTACCGATCCAGTTACTTCCCTAAGAACAGTTCATAAAAATGTCCCATTAACATTCAATATCGATAGATTCCTAAAATCAAGAAGATCAAAGCATTTAGTTCAATTATCGAAGTTTAGAATTGGCCAAGTTTCTGCACAAGTTTATAGAGCTGCACTAAGATTAACTGAGAAAAAATCTGTGGATTTAATTCATCCATTAACGCAAACTGGTTTACTTCAAGATTATGACGAAAGCAGTAGTATTCGCGAAGAAGTTAAATTGATGGAACAAAATAGTGCCTCCTTCAATGCGATCGAATTATCAAAGCATTTACCGTCTAATTTACAACTAGAAGGAAGTCTCGTAACACAAAAAAGAGAAATTGGAGGTAAAAAGAGACAAAATGAGGATGGAGACGATTCTGCCTCCAAAAAGAAATTAAAGACTAAAGATGGATTCGTGATCCCAAGTTTACCAAGCCATGTCTCAGATGGTACAAATGGTGAAAATGATAACGAAGGAGAGGATGATGAAATGGACTTAGATGAGGAAAATGATACATCTAATTCTGTAAATTTGGTTAATATGCATTTGAAGTTACTTGCATCGTCCAGTATCCCTTTCTTAGAAGAAACAAGACCAGGTGTCTATCATGTTCCATATACAAAATTAATGCCAATTGTAAGATCATCCGTTTACGACTATATTATTGCATCAACTTTAGGTCAGTCTGCTATGCGTATACGTCGTTGTATTATTGCTAATCGATTAGTATCTGAGAAGGTCATCAATTCTATGGCATTAATGAAAGAAAAAGATATTAGAAGCACAATAGCATCCTTGATAAAATTTAATGTAGCTGAGATACAAGAGGTTCCAAGAACCATGGATAGATCTGCAGCTAGGGCTGTATTCTTATTCAGATCAAAAGAGAAACATTCATATAACTTCATGAAGCAAAATCTGGGATGGAACTTAGCTAATTTAATCCATAAGAAAGAGAAATTAAAAGAAGAAAACGCAACTCTATTGACTAAAGCTAACAGAGAAGATGTTAAGGGCAATGAAGCAAATCTGTTACTATCAAGTGAATTGAACCAACTAAAAATGGTCAATGAACGTGAGTTGACAACATTCACAAGACTAACAAGAGTCATCTCCCTGTGGGAAATATTTAGGTTTTATGTGTGAGGAGTCAGCTTCCCTGGAGACCTCATGATTATCCACGTAAACTAAAATCACACAGTTAACCTTTTTTACCAGGCATCTTTGTATTTTTCACTGTATGTATTATGTTGTACATCATTATATATCATTATTTAAAAGCATTCTTTGATAGAAGTTACTGCCTTCTTATTCCATGGACACAAGTATATACTTTTTTGAATGTTTCTTAGATCATTGTTTGTGCAGTACATATCGCTGAGATGTTCTGCTGTAACCTTGTTTTGACCTCCTGTAGAAATACGTTGTTGGATCTTCTGATCTACCGTTGCCCATGATTCGTTGTTTTGAGGGAATAAGAACGCTGTTCTTTGTGAATAGTAATCAACAGAATTTACGCTATCCTTGCTCTTTGGTTTTCTGGAGTTTATTCTCATAATAAATTCCTTGATCATGTATGGAATATCCTTATGTTTATCATGCGTTAAATCATTTAGCGATAGTCCCAACAAATAGCTTAAAGTGGTCTTGATATCAGCGTCCTTGTTTTCGATGAATGTTATCGCACTGATCAGTAACGTGGTCATGGCATCAAACCCATGGGAATTCTTATATTCCATTAGTTCTTCCAAAGCGATAGATTTGGAATCCTTGGTACCAACATCATAAAGTACTTTTGAAAGTAGTACAACTAGACTCTTCGAATCCTTAGACAACTCAAGTAATTGTTGGAAGTGGGTTAGAGTTTTGTCAAAATTATTTTGGAAAAAGTAAGCTAAACCCAGAGTAACATGGTTGGATAACAGTGATTCGTGTCCCTTACTATCCGGAGAAGTACTTTCCATTACTTGACACAAGACCTTATCAGCAAATGTAGCGTTCTCAATAGCTACCTCGTATGCACCAGCACCCAATTGGATACGAGCAATTTGAGATTTTAAAATAGCAAAATTTAGAAGTTCGGCATCGTCACCAGATTGTTCAAACTGTTTTTCTAAGATATCCATCAATCTACCACATAATTCTTGTGCTTTCTTAAAATTATTTAACCTTTCAAGTGCCACTAGAGCACATTGAATAGCGTACGGATTATTTGGATTCTTTTTGAAATATTGCTCCAACCCAAAAACCATTGCAGTATACTCTTCTAATGCATCAATGTCTCTCTCATCATCATCTTTACCTGTCCTAGTTTCTAGTACACTCTTGGCATACAGTAACTGTGATATCTTGGAACGCCCATTGGAGAGCACAAAGGAATGTGCAAACATTTCATGACTTTGTTTTCTTTCACCCTCACTTTCCTTGATCAATGCCAGACCTAACCAAGGTGAAGAATTTTGAGGTTCTAAACTTTGAGTTCTTGAAATTACTTCTGATGCAAAAGAAATATCATTATTCTTAAGTCCCAGGATTGCTAAATTAAACCAGATATTAATGTCCTTTGGTGCCAGAGCAACTGCCTTAACGAAACAATGTTGAGCAACACGATAATTGATATCCATTGTTGCTAACCCAAGAGCAATCCAAGTCTCGATATTATTAGATTGGAATTCAACTGCCTTCTTTAATGCCATGATAGATGCATCCTTGAATTTTTTATCCTTCAAAGTGACAAACGCAACCAATTCTGCAATACCAATATTATGCCAACAGGCACATTTTACAGTCGCAGTTTGTTGTTCATAATCTGGAGTAGAAATGGCATATTTAGATGATAATATTAAGAATTCGGCTGTAATTGTAATATTGTCAACGTTCTCTTGAGATAATATTTCTTCCATACTGATATTGTCTATGGAATCGAGGTCTGTAGTATTTCTCATCTCAGTACTTTGGAATATTTCCACCAGGTTCTCGATTGGCAGATCATCTATCTTAGATTCTACTAGACTGAACAGGTAAATTGCCTTCGATAAGATGATCCATACATTTTGTGTCATACATTCTAGTTCACAGATAACCGTCTTCACAGAAGAAATCGCTTCAACAGTTACTGAACTGGATTTCATTAGGTATCCTTCACCATATAGATCATAGGCATAATTAACAAGTTGCTCTGCAAGCAACATTCTTACTGTCTCATCCTCCGGAATTTCATTACAAAGATATTTCAGCAATGGAATAGATTGTACAAATTCACCAATCTCAGCAAGTGCCTTAGCATAAAAGTATCTGCCAAAAACATGTCCTTCATCTAGGTTAAGTACCTTTTCAAAAACTTTTATGGCTGCTTCAATACGACCACATTCTAGATATGCTTGGCCTAAACCAACCCATGACTCAATATCTTGTGCATCTATGCGAATAGCCGATTGAAACCATTCAATTGATTCGGCTGCCATCTGCTTTTCGATAAAAGAAATACCCATTACCCTATATGGCCAATTCATTTTTCTCAGAACACTTGTAGCATTTTCTTCCTTGATTAAACGTTGACAGATTTGAGAGGCTGAAGACCAATCGGCACTGTCACAGTAGAACTCAGTAACGTATTTGGCGGCTACAGCGTCACCTGAATCCAGCTCGAAGGCTTTATAATAACATTTGAAGGCCCTATTCACGTCCTTGAAATAATATGAATATATATCACCCAATGTGGAGTAACTTTTAGAAAAGGTATCAGAGCAGTTCTTTATTATTTGGATCAATAATTTGAATGCTGTGTTCACATATTGTCCATCTGATGGATCTTTGCTGTCCTCTTGTTTCCTTAGGTAAATCTTTGATTGTCTCCAAAGGGTTTCTGATTTGAAATCCATTGTACGGTTATCACCACCCTCGATACTATTGATGACTGTTGTAAACATCTCAATTGCTTCATCGAGCTGGTTTAGATGACCTTTGCACCAGGCTAATTGTGATTGGACCTCCAAATTTGATGGAACTTGCTTAATAACTTCCGTCAATAGTTCATAAGCATTAGACCAGTCTAATTTCTCTACGCTGATGATACTCTTACCCATCAATGATTTGATATTATGGGGATCTTCTAATAAGATTTTGTCGAATAATGATAAAGCAGCTTGGTGATTCTTTGGCGCATCGACATAGGTATAGCAAGTAGCAATGTCTATTGTTAGTTCATTTTTACTTTCTCGTAGATTAGCACCTAAATCTCTTAAATCGTATAAGATTAAATTGATACCTGATTTAATATATGGTAATGCTGAAACATATTCTTTATTCAATAAATAGTAATTGGAAACAATACGATACGCAAGAACGCTATTCTTTGTTTTGGTAATATTATCCATCAAACTAATCGAAATATCTTCCTCCTTCAATGTTCCTGTTGTTTCATCTTCGGCTTCTAATAAGGAGTTCAATTCGTTCTCTTCTTCCGCAGCATCATCATCATTGTCTAATGCATCATATTCAAGTTTCAGACTTGCATTCTTCAACTTCTTATTCTTTTCATCGATTTCCTTTTCAAGATCTTTGACATTGTAAATGGAAAAATTAGAATTGATCCATGCATAAAGAATCATCGCTAAGGGTTCATTTGGATATTTGGCAAAGAATCTTAGAATAACCTTAGGATCCATGTGATCTAAGTTGTCAAAATCTTGCCAATCAAAATAATATTTCCATGCAGTTAGTGAATCATGATCTACCAAGATCATATCCGAAACCATTTCCTTTACTTTTTCAAAATATTGATCCTTTAGTTCACCAGGCATTGACTTCAATATTTTTATTCTGTATTCTAACCATTCATTTTCTAAAGATTTTCTCTCCAAATCATCATCCACTACGTTGATTACTTGGCCATAAGTATCATCCAGTTCAGATTTTTCATAGATTTCCCAAGCCAATGCATTAATTTTGAATTGATAATTTGGGTCACTTGAACTCATCTTCAATCTTTGTTGTCCGACAATTTTAGAGATTTGCTCAGCTTCTTCCTTCTTGACTATCTTTATTAATCCTAACAATGAATCTTTGGCAGACATTATATGCTTACCCAATGTTTCATATTCTGGGGTACCGGGTTTAAAGAAACCATAGAAATTTCTTTGAAATGCTGTTTTCTGCTTAAATTGAATCTTTAAATTCTTCAACAAGTCGATCAATTCAACTTGTGATAACTCCTCATTTTGCAAGACAAGCATATACTGATAACAAAGTTCAAAAAAATCATTATATGATAAAATGTCAGGTAACAGTTCTGTAGTATAATTATTGAACAATTGGAAGAAACCTTTCCATGCGAGTATAAGGTCATTATCTATCTTTGTAGCTCTAATATATGATTCAGTAGAACTTTTCAAATTGAATTGATTACCAGGACTTGAATAAGCTTTACCTAAGAACACACATGCAAAATAATTTTTTTTATCAATTTTTAACACCTCTTGAGAGATTTCAATAGCTTCTTCGAAATCACCTCTTGCCAATTCGTTTTTGGCGTCCTTTAAAAGTTGTTTAACATTAGACATTATTCGAATTGAGTTATTGGGTTTTTCCAAAGTGCACTCTATATACGTCTTTATTAGTGATGCTTCTTTAATTTTCCAAGTGTGTATTTTTCTTATAGTGTGTGATGTTGTTGTTCTGGCTCGTTCTCTCTCTTTTTTTTTTTTGAGTCCTTCGAGTTCCTTCAACTTTGGGTGAAATTTCTGATCAACAAAATGGATAATTTTGAACTGGATATGATTTAAGGTTGTTACAGATGAAGGATACTATACCAACTATACACACATATATATACGTCTATTGGAATAATGGATCACAGTAAGTCGTTAAATTTCAGTCAGTTAAGCCAGGATCATATCACAAAATTGAAGGATGCGTTCCAAATGATTGATCAAGATGGTGATGGTACCATCTCTAAAAAAGATTTACAAGAGATTCTAACGTCGATGGGTAAAGGGAACTCGGATGAAGAGATAGAGAAGATGCTCAATGGTAAAGATGGTGTAAGTTTCCCTGAATTTCTGTCGCTCATGAGTGAATTGAGTGGAGAATTTCCAGAAGAAGAAGAACTTCGAGAATGTTTACGAAATTTAGCACAAGAGCAAGGCAGTTTAGTGGTCCCATTGGATGATCTAATTCAGGCGCTCAAAACAGCAGGTTTCTCGAATCCAGAAGAACAATTTGCCAAAATATTTAAGACGTTCACAACTACGCAGAAAATTACTTCAACAAAAGTATTTAAAGGTGACAGTTTCCTTGGTACGATATCCGATGAATAGATACATGTACCAGTAGGACTACTATTACTATTATTATCATTGGTTATATTTTTATATGGGTTTTTTTGTTATATATATTTTTTATTTTTTTTTTATACATATTCTAATGCAGAATGAATAGGTTTACATTGAAATAATTGACATCTTCTATGTCTATTTCTTTATACTATAATGATTGTGTTTATCTTTCTCTCTCCTCTTTTTGTAATTGGTTCTGCTTCTGCAGAATGTTCTAATCGAAGATCAGTTCTTCAACACTCCAATCTTCAAAGGAACCATCAGGTAAATATCTTCTAATGACTAAAGGAATCTTCTTCTCTGCTAACTCTTTCATAGCAATTCTCAATGGATCGGTTTCACCTTCCAAATCAACAAAGACAGGGGCATTCATAGATATTTGTAAAGCTCTAGTACCTAGAATTCTGGCTCTCTCGTATTTGGTCATATATGGTGTAGTAGTTCTTTCCTCCTTTGGAATAGCTTTCTCCTTTAGAGTCTTCCTCCTGGCAGCTTGTTGTTCATCTAAACCACTGACAACAATGGTGTTACCATTCTCATCTTTCATTTCATTTCCTACTGTGACAGCACCATTCTCTGTCTTGTTGTCATTATTATTATTATTTTCAGTGGTCGCTATTTCATCCTCATCTGAGTAACGTTCTACGTCAAAATCCTCGTATTGCTCATTACCGTCATTGAAGGCTTCTTCGTAATCAGACATCTCTCAATAAATATATATCTAACGATCTATCTATCTTGCTCAATCGAGTAGCTCAAGAGCTAATCAATCCATCCTTGTTGTTTGCAGTTCAGTTTCTTTTGTATGGTGAAAGAGTTCCCAATTCGCAAAACGTTTCGATCGTTGGAAAAAAAAGAAAAAATTTTTTTTTCGGCGGCGGCGGCGAAGGCGAAAAATTTTCCAGAAGAGAAGCCCTAACTGCGGTTAGTATGGGCGATGAGTCGCTGCTCCATAGTGAACGCAGTTAGGGCAACATTCTGAAGAATCATCGCTATCACAACAATAACAACTTGGAACCACTGACCATCCGTTTAGACAGTTTCAAGTCCGATTCATCATTTGTAGAAACATTGGGCAATGTGCCCACCTTAGTGTTATTACGGTTGCGTTTCCCTATCAGTAACAGTGTTTGCTTAGTAACAAGAAATTTTTTTTTCAAGTTGCGAAATTACATAAACAAGAAAACTTTAAATTGTAAATCATTGAAGATCCACTGTAGATCTGATAGTGTTAAGAGAGCAAAACACTAGATTAGAAGGAGTTTATTGGAGTCCAAATTATTGTAATGGGGAACACATCGGAGGAGGATCCTGCAGTGGAAGCAGACTTAAAGAGCCAGTTATCACATTTTAATGATTGGCCATTACCTAGTTCTCTTAGTGAAGAGAAACTGCCCAAAAAGACATCACGTAGTGTCTCTACTACTAGCAGCAGAGCAAAGACCCATTACTGCGATTATTCAGATTGTGATAAAGCATTTTCGAGACCTTCTTTATTAACAGAGCATCAACAAGCTGTACATTTAGGTCTAAAACCATTCGAATGTAATCAGTGTGATAAGACATATTCCAGGAAGACTCATTTAGAGAGACACTTATTATCTCATCTAGATAACGAAATGAAGCCTTTCCATTGCTCCATATGTAATAAAGGTGTTATTACACAACAACAGTTGAAGAGACACGAGATTACACATACGAAATCGTTTGCATGTCCATATAAAGAATGTAACGAAGCCTTCTATAAACATCCACAATTAAGATCACATATAATGTCGTTCCATTTACAAAACTTGACATGTCATCAATGTCAAAAGACGTTCCAACGACCATATAGATTAGAGAATCACATGAAGAAACATCACAACCCTGATGTCAGTACTCCATATAATTGCAAATTTCCAGGCTGTTTGAAGAGCTTCAAGACATGGACACAATTAACTTTACATACAAAAAATGATCATCCTAAATTAGAATGTAAAGTTTGTAAGAAACATTTGGTAGGTGAGAATGGTTTAAAGATGCATATGAGAATTCACGATGATACACTAGTGACAAGAAATTGGAAATGTCAAATATGCACGCCTATATTATCCTTTCCTAGGAAACAAACGCTTTTACAACATTATACTGATATACATCCAAATGAACCATTACCTGTGTCGTTAGAGACACATCAAACAGCTACTACAAATGTGCGAGAGTCGACAGAAGAGCAAACATCAACTTCAAAGAAACGTAAAAGGATACCGAATGTGATAGACGATATAGAGAACGAAGCAAAGATCAGCAAGTACTTAAAACCAAGCATCACAACTGTTTCAAACAGCAACAGTTCAGCAATGGAATTATTATTAAATACAGTAGGTAGAAAATTAAGGTGTCCCCATGATAAATGTTACAGAACCTTTAAGACAAAAGAAAGATACGAATTACATATCGAAAAACATAAGATTCATGAAGAAAAATTAAAGCAATTGGAATTGGAAAAGAAAGATCCCTTAATAAACCCTTCAGAACAGACATCAATCATCCATCCACAAACAGATAGTCTATCTGTTCAACCCTCGCATAATCTGCAGCAGCAGCATTAAAAATACCCAAGTGTTTTATATACTTTTATAGAAATTTTTGCATTGATTTAAAATAAATTTACTTTATTCTTTTATATTATATTTCTCATTAAATTATTATCTTTTTGATATGCAGTTATCGTAAATATATAGCGCTATTAAGAACGAATAGATTCCATATGTAAATGTGTGTCTATACCCACCTCTTTCTCTCCATCAATAAAAACATCTATTCATGTGATAAATTCATATCACTCATAAAAAATACCATATCATCATCCTCATCCTTTTGGTTAGTATCCAACGATCCATTATTGGAGCCACTCCGGTCGTTCTCTGTGTGGACCATATTTCTTCTATCATTACCTTCTTCACTATCTCTTCTTCTAATTAATCTGTCCTGATCCTCAAGGATGTCCGTAGAATGGATCCCTGGCTTATGTAACTTTGCTTGTGCTGACGTCTGAGCAATGACAGGTTGAGAATATTGTTGATATGGTTGCTTGTAAGCAATCCTGTTCCTGTTGAATGAGCTTGCAATACTATCAATAGACCTAGGAGATGATGACACCCTTATTTTTCTGTCTGTTCTTTCATTATGTGGTATTTGTTGTGCATTCACTAACAACTCTTCATCTTGATCTTCATCTTCCTCATTGATGCTATTTTTACGACTAGCCAAATTAAAATTGGATGACATGATATGGGGGATACTATGTGTTGAAAGATGGTCTCCTGAATCGGTATTGTTATATCGAGCATTTTTCGTAACTGTGATATGACGTTCAGCTGCATTTACCGGATCTATAGGATGAACATTCGATAAATCTGTTTCATTTTGACCTCCCACAAGTTTGGATGGTATAGAAGGATAATGGACAGGTGGGGTAAACATTGACGGTAGAGGCGAATGAGAATTAGATATAGAACTAGACCTACGACGACGACCTGTTGCACTACTGTCAGATATCGGTAAGGTCTGGAGATGTGATGGGTATGATGCAATATAAGGGTCCGCAGCTACTGAAGGTTGTGTTACATTTTCGTCATGAGGTTGGTTCAATGAAATACTCATCGACAAATCTTCACTTAATAAGTCGTTACTAGGTTTTAAATTTTGAAATTTTAACAAAGAATTCGATATCACATTAACACTATTATTTGAATGGCTTGGATATTTACCCTTGATATCAGGTTTCTCATCAAGAATCTTAACAAATTTTAGAATATCATCAGTGGCTTCTGGGGATACACTAGACTGAGCTGATCCTAATGCATGGACTCCAATTGTAGGTCCTGTAATGTTGTTCGCTACAGCTGGTTGTTTGCCCGCATTAAGTAATTTCCTTTCATGTGCAATGGCTTCTTGATTCTTGTTGATACTCGAGTGACGGCGTAAATTACCAAATGATGACATATATTTGGATCCGCTATCCACACTAGTACTATCGACATTCAATGCATTATTTGAAGGAGTATTCAAATGACCGATGAATCCAGTTGTCGAACCGTTACTAGTTCTCCGGGCTTGAATGCTGTTAATGAATGACGAGTTTGATGGGTTACGACTGGAGTTTTGACTCATATTCTGATTATTCATTACAACGCTATTCACAGATCCAACTTTGAATGGTTGTACTTGTCTCGATATAGAAATGGATTTCCTTTGGTTTAACGAACTTTGATTACTTACGCTGGCATTATTCTTATCATAGGCAATAAACAGCGTGCCTTCTTTGGATCTTGGTGATAGTGAACCCGTACGCAAATTTATCTCTGTTGTTGGTTTTTCCTTTCTCGTTGCACCCAGATTATCGTGGACCACAGGTTGACTTATATTATTATTCTGTACTGCTGTATCCTCTATTACAAATTTACAGTCTCTTCTATATGAAACCGACACCCTTAACAGCCCGAATTTGGTCCATACGGGCGTAATCTTCTTTTGTTCCAAATGTGGTGGGATGTTTGTATCATTGATCACATTAGCATATAATCCTAATATCGGTTTACTTAATCCGATTCTACCCTTTGATAAAATTGGTTTGGACCCGTCAACAATTCTGGCCCCTATTATAGGTGTTAATTTACTACTGCAGGCACGTGTCGGATCGTCGTTGTCTTCTTGTTTCCCATATTGTTTTGATAAGTCATACACAGGTAACAGTTTTACTAAAGTATATAAGTACCTTAGCAACAACGTTATTTGATCAGAAAGATTAGTTTGTGATTCCTTGGTTGTATCATATGTCTTAAATGCAGTAGAATCGTTGTCTAGTTCAATCAGCCATCTCTGTAGCATTACTTCTGTCTTCTTGGTACCTTTACAAACATTCCATAAATTCCCATCATCATCCTCTAGTCTTACTAAATGGTTCTTAGTTAAATTTCTTAGGTCTAGAAATACATCTATGACTAAAGGCGGTAATGTCTTGATCCCATCAAAGGTTATCCATTGATTTATTATTTCCGGTAAGTTATATGTTTTATCACAATGCGATTTGAACCACACGTCATCGAATACAGGTGCATCCTGGGGTTTATGTGAAACTACTGAACAAATCAATAATGATGATTTTAGGAAGAAACGATCTATCAAATGGTAGAGCTTACTATTCGATAGTTCTTCTTCTCCTCGATTATTATTTACTTGCATGCCGCTCTAAAATGATCATATATGATTGTACTGATATTATAATGTTGGAATAAAATTTCCTATGAGAAAGAATGCCCTCTATGTATGGTGTTAATTCGTCTATTTTTGGTCTCCTCTGTAATTGAATATGAAAGGGATGTACCAACGTAATAGAGACAACGGATAGATAAATTCTTAAATGCAAATGTAATTAAATACGATGTGAGTTTAATGTAACAGTGATGTTCTAGCTAACAAAATGTGCTCTTTGTAGCTCTTATGTTGTTTTGGTATCTGTTACACGATGATAGAAAAAGTGTGTGAATCACGTCAAATAGTATTGCGCACAGAGATCAAACTAATCAGAAATCGCACTATTTCCTTTCTAAATAGTTGTATAACGATAGTTAATGTGTATATTGTTACAGATATATCGAGAATACCCTTAAAAGGCTAAGTTTGCTTATATGTTTTCGTGTCTGGGTTCTCTTGTTTATATATTATTCATGTTAGTAGTTCCCTCAATTTTCCTGCAAGGCAAAATGTGTAAACCCGAACGAGCCCTTTAACAGAAAAAGAAATATTCAGCAAGCAGCAACACGTATCAAAGAACAATGGCAGAGTGACTCAACGAATACTTTAAAATAAATGTTTCTTGTTCGTATAAACAGGTAAATAAATCTATTTAATAGTTGATTTTTTTTCTTCTAAATATATAATTATGTTTGTTTTAATATACATGTTCTTCTTTTTTATAAGAGACTGAAAAATAACATTATGATTCCCATTGATCTTCATCTTCGAAGGAACTCCATAGATCATAGAACAAATCTAGCAAAGTAGCAGCACTCCATGCTTGTGTTGGACTGGAATCCTGGCAGAATTCACCATTCTTGTTAGTTAACTCAGGAAGACCTGCCCATGGGCTATTCATGATCTCTTCTCTTTGTTTGGATAATCTCTTATACAATTGTTGATACAAATATGAGGATGGCTTGTTTTTATGTTCATTGCAGGCTCTTGGATTTGTTAAGAAGTTGAAATGTAGATAAGCTCTTAGGAAATAACCTTCAGGCCATGCCCATTCCGGACCTTGGTGATAGTTTCTACCTTTACTTGTTGCAAAATTTTCAGAATCTTCACTATTGATATAGTAAGGATGATAGTTATAATCACTTGGATCTAATGTAGCCATACCCAGAGGACCTCTCAATACGGTATCGGCTAGGTCTAAACAATGTGTAGCATATTCTGGTGTGAATAATTCAGGAGCAACGACCATAGCAACAGTGAAATTTGGACGGAATTGATAATCTTCATATGGTTTACCACTCTTGTACAAATCTTTGTAGATACCTCTTCTATTAACAATACCTGAATCAATATCGAAATTCTTATCATCTGCTGGATCTAATGGGATGTAGAATTTCTTTTCGAAATTGTTTTGGACTAATTGATTCCAATCCTCAAAGGAAATTGAACCTTTACCACCTGTTTTTGGTACTTGAGTATATTTGAATAGACCCTTTGAGTGCAATTCAATGACAAATCTTAGAGTACTTTTTAATAGACCGTTAATTTCAACAGCGGCACCATCTCTTGGGGTACCTGGTACACCCACAGAACCAGCCTTTTCACTTTCACCCATTTTATCCATCCATGTACCACAATTATTTTGTGAACCACCATGGATTAAACCGGTATTCCAATCAACATGAACCTCGACGTTGAAACCATCTGAGGTCATAACACGATCTAAATTATCCCCTGCGTTAGCTTCTCTATATTTGATACCACTAGCGTGTCTGCTCAAAATTTCATAAATGATATCTTCAATTGAACTAGTGTAACTAAATGCTCTAATATCATCTTCAGCAACCCAAGTATCATCTAATGGGAATCTTCTTGAAATTTCTTCCTTTAGGATAGCTTCACCATTTGGAACGATATTAATATAATCTTGAACAGCCTGTAAGAAGAACCATGCGGCATCTCTTGCATTATATCTTGGATTTCTACCAGCATCCAGTAAGTTAGGAATCATACCATGCTTTAAAGTCTTTGCAAAAGCTAATAAATGTTCCTTAGCTTCTTCAAATCTACCAGTAGTTAATAATAACCCACGCAATGAAATAAAGATATCTCTACCCCAACATCTCATATAGTTAGTACTGAAATGAGGTAAACCGGCAGCCATTGAATAAACGTTTTCATCTGGGAAAATTGAAGTTGAATTAACCTTGGCCATCATTTGAATTGAAACCAAACCTAAACTTTGTACAAAAGTAGTAGATTTACCGATATTGATGGACATTAATTGCATTGCACGTAAACGGCAACAACCATATAAAATACCAATAATTAAAGCAAAATAACTTGGTCTTAAATAGTTTGGCAAAACTTTAATTCTATTCATACGTGATCTTAACCAATTTTGAACATCGATGACACCAGGTTCATCCTTATAGTAATCCAATCTATTAACTACGTAATCCAATGCCCATGTACCCTCACGTAAATTTTCACTCAATGGATGAGCTAAATCATTATCAAAGACAATCTTTCTTAATTCGGAGATCCAACCTTGTAACCCACAATAGACGAGACTACCAATAGCAGGAACATTGTATGTACTCTCTTTACCTTCAGAACAATCTAGCTCTTCACTTGCAGCATGATAAAGTATTGGATTTAATGATTGTAATGTGACATTAGCAGTTGCTAGCATTGCACCTGATCTAACGAAATGATCCAATGATAAATCAACACCATTTTGTTGTGTTTCAAAGATAGCGATTGACCCAGCTGGAAACTCATCTGGCAAAACAATTTTAGATTGTTGTTCCTTTTCATCATAAGTAACTTCGAAACCTGTCAATTCAACTAATTCAGTTGGAATACCTTTAATTTTCAAATCATCATTAGCATCTTCAATGGTACCAGTTCTCTTTAAAGAATAAGCAAAATTCAATTTACATTTGGATTGTGATAAGATGATAGGTGGTAAATCTTGTTTACCAACATCTTCGTTGAATTTCATTCTTGCAACTAAATAAAAACCAGAACCGGATTTAACATCAGTACGATGGAAAGTAATGAATTGACCCTCATGATGAACATGCATTTCTGAGTCCTCGATATCAACAGATTTTTTACTGATCTTTTCTCTAATTTCGTTTAATTTGGACTTCACTGGACCGATACCAATGCATGATTCAGTAGCATAAGTTCTATGTTCATTGACTAAATCTAGCAAATGAGGGAAAATTTCATCGTAACCATATACGGAACCAATAGCAGAAGAACATAAGGAGACTAATGCCGCATTAGGTAAAGTATCTTCAACTGTTCTCTTTTGATAAGGCATTTCATTATCATGAGTACAATCCATAAATAGAGCATGTGGTGGAGTAGCGGTTAAAATCTTTGGAATGTTAATTTCTGACACACAATGGATTTGGTTTGATTCTGGGTTGTATTCACAGTATTCTTGATCTACAGATATATCTGATGGGTAAGGGAAATTATCCATTGGTACAAACTTATATGACCCAATTGGTCTACCACCGTGTTTATGAATCAATCTTGATAATTCTTCTTCAGACCAAGCTTGCATAGCTTCTCTGATTAAAGAAGAAATTGCTAATCTTTCAACAAATAAACAATCTAATTGTTCTGACCCACTAAATAATTCAGCGACAACATAAAGATTTGGATTAAACTTTCTTGCATGGTCTAAGAAATATTCACCTACATGTAAAGGAGTTGAATGACAATTATCGATACGGAACCCATCAAAGATGGTTGCATTAATTTCAACATATTTTTCCATACGTGACCATAAATAAGGAGAATCCTCTGGTGATTTACCATATCTTAATTTAACACAATCACCCCAGACGATAACTTCTCTACGTAAATAAGCCTTTGATTGTTCAGAAGCAAAATCGACTAATGGATTACCATTCCAGATCCAACCATTGTTAGCTAACGCATAGGATTCACCATCGGTACCTTTGAATCTAGTGAAATAAGGTTCTGTCAAAGGAGAATTGATTGTAATTGGACCTTGTTTTGGACCATTTTCGTCTAATCTTAAATATTTGATTCTATTGAACAATTGTTCTAAGATTTCACTGATATCATCATCATATTCACCATACAATGGTAAATTAATCTCGTCTAATATTTTATGAATATGATCTGTAATATCATTAGAATATGTTTCACCGTAATTAACTTTAAGGATTCTAATTAAGATTGGCAAAGTTAATTGTTTAGCGCCACGAGTAGCTAAATTATTGAATTTTGAATCTGTTGTATTTTCTAAAACAAATTTTGCCATGTCTTCGACGTTCTCCAGGGTGTCTGGGTTCTGCTTGAACAATTGTGAATCCTTCGATTCCAATTTAATTTGATCCCAATTGGATTCGATTGCTTCAATAGTATCTTGAACATTTAAAACGTAATATTCCCAAAGTTTCAAGGAACCTAGTACATGAACTTTAATACCGTCCATAATTTTAAATAAATCATCGATATTTTTCAATTCTGTTGGATACCCATATTTTTTCAAATTCAAACTGAAATCGATCAAAGCTTTATCTAATTGTATAGCACTTGTTAAATGTGGAGCAGTTACATGATTATAACCAGCTTCAGGATGATCTCTTAACCATTGAGAATTATTAGCAGTATGATTGAATACGATATCTGTTAAGGATAACATATTATAATCCTTATGTAGATGTGTAACCATCTTTTTAACGTCATCAGCATTTTTAAAATATTGTGGATCAAATTCTAATTGATCATAAATTGAATAAGGTGAATTTGATTCACCTCTATGTTGCAAAGGTGTAAAATGTACCATATTATAATTTTTATCTGAAATTTTCTTAAATACTTGATCCCAATCATTTAAAGTTGGACCTAACCATTTAGATATTACACTTTGCATAGCGATTGAATTCAATTGTAAGAAATTACCATTTAAGGACAATACAGGTAATACAACAAAATAAAATTTTCTAGTTGTCTCTAATTGTTCATTATCATTTCTAAAGGATAAATAGAAACAATATGATCCTGGTTTATAAATGTTTAAATCAATTGAATCATCTTTATGGAAACTTGAATTAATAATTTTTTTATAAAATTTATCTCTTTTAAATGGAATAATATGATCAGGAGGACAATTTGTCCAAATTAAACCGTCTCTAGCAATTGGAGAAGAAGCAGCAATCAATATACGTACTGTGTACATTGGAGTCTTTTCTGAACTACCATCTGGTAATGGTAAAGAAGGTAATGTTAATACACCATTCCCATATGAACTCGAAGTAATTGGTTCACCAGTATCACTTAATCTTAATAGTAATGTTCTCTTTAGATTCATCTTATTAGTATTATTACTTTTTTTTATTTTAATCTGGTGTAGTGATATCTATCTTGTATATAACGTAACAATTTACAGAAAACAACTCAAATGAAACATCAATTGTATCTTTATCTTTCTATATATATATATATATTTAAAACAATTGTTCAGACCACCTGCCCCTTACAAGGTATCTCCTTATGTCAAAGATTGCAATTGTTCTTCTGAGCGGGCACACACGCACACACACATATCATATCATATCATTTTTAGGGGATGGGATGGCCAATTGTCCTTTCGGAGATGCACAGCAAAAACAGGGAAACGCCCAGACGGGGCCGCAGAACTGCGAGTTGGAAGATAAAATTGCCTCGACAAAAAAAAGAAACGCTGGTCGTCCCCTCGTGGATTCGTACGGGTGTTTTTCTGCAAGGGACTAGAAAGTGCGGAGAAGATGGTCACGTGATGTAGGTCACGTGACACGGGTAACTAGGCGGTTACCCGTGTGGGCGGCTATTATGTCCCAATTAGGAAAGAGAGGGTGTCAGTGTTGTTGTGTCTTAGTAATTTCCACGGGAGAAAGTGTTGTCAACTTATTCCGTGGAAGATAATATCCCTATACATTCTATTATTCTTTACGTAGGTGTGTGTACTATTGTGAACTGTTGTTGGGAGTTGTAAAGCTAGAATATATATCTTGTAAATTATTGAAACAATGAACTAGCAATGTCCTACGTAGGGGTATATTCGTTGATGTTTAAATATATTCGTGGACTGGATACGGTGTCTTGATAGTTCTATGTCGCATTTAATCAGGGGGTAGATAGAAACATCATGGCGGAAATCTGTTCAGTAGAATAGATACAAACTAGTAGTAATGAACCAAACACGTTAAAATATGCTCCTTTGAACAATTGTGATAGCTCACAACGTTATCAAAAACAAACATAATTTCACACCTTTTTGATATCATGTATCGTAATTGCAAATGACCAACTTTTACAACAAGATGTGCGATCTGGAAACTTTGTTGATCTCAGGCCACATAATAAAAGATGGAGTAGTGTTTGAAAGAACTAAAATAATAAACAAGATTGAATGAATTCTACATATATTTATCACTTCGTAAACTATTACTATACGTAGTTGAAACAAATATTCAGAATCTTCTAATGTGTTTTGCATTCGTGAAACAGTTCGACGCATATTTGAACCAAGTGATCCTTTGTATATCCTATCTAAATATGGCTTATTTTTTAAATAGTATATACTATGCAGAAGTGGCACCTGATAGAAACCCATCCGGCTGTTAATTTTTAAAATAATATCGGTAATACCAATATAAAGGAAATCCAAATTCATTTAGAATTTATGATTTTCTCATTTATTTTGTACCATTTCAGTTCTCTGAGAAATTTTTTCACTATAACGATTATATTTTCTAAATGTTCTAAAATAGTCATGTGTATCATCCACTAGATTGAGTTATATTATACCTATTAAAAGGAAACTTCGTAGTTTAAATTTTGGTTGGAATACTGTAAGGTACACTAGAGGCCCCCAATTGAACGGAAACTCTTCTCGAAATTTAATTGAATTTTATAAGTGATTATAAACAGTGACTAGTCTGAAAGAAATACAGTAATCTTAAGAGGGTTCGCCCACCGTTTGGCCATTATCAATAAACAATCTGTAATAATTATGTAGGTAGTTGTATTGAAAGAAACATGACGCTCCTATACATCATAATATCCGAAGGATATGATACTTCTTTCAATATATTTTAGAATTTATATGCAAGTGTATATTTTAGTATTCTTATTACATCTTCCTTCTATTTAACACCCCAATTTACATATCTGTAACGTTTTTTAATGCGTAAAGTGGAAAGTCAATACATATTCTCAATATAAATGAATGTGTATATGATGTGTATTCCACACATGTATACCTATTGATGTATCATTCATAATGTGCTTTGGAGTCATTCATGTATATAATTCGTGCATGTGATGAAAGATGTGTTATATTATGTCAAATAAGCACATGTATTGAATTATACACCATGAAATTGCTGAAATGAAACAAACAAAATATGGATAATAATCATTAAAAACGACTGTCATAATTTCTAATAATGTATAAGATAATGATGATTTATCATTTGCGCAATTTATTATAAAAGTCAAAAATTTCATCACTTCATAAAGGATGCAAAATGGTATCGCGTTTATTGAAATAACCAACAAACTGACGAATAAGGAAAAATCAATTGCATTAATGAGCAATGCAACTAATATTGTAACTAATTTTGACCAACCTCTTGAGTTAGTTATTGGTCTCCTCATCAATAAACAAGCAAAAATTCCAATTGATGGGAATAGTTGGTTATAGGTTATCTTTAGAAATTCTCTGCATTCGAATAGTAGGTAATCCAAAAAAATGAAACCTGATAAATACCATTTAGATGTAATAATTCGAGAAAGTATAGATAATAACACTATGAATGATATCTTAACCCATACTCTATTCTCATTTCTTATTAGTTCAATAAAATTACGTCTCCTGGGTTTCTCCCTTGCAAGATTAACATCAATTTCAGGATATTTCTTCTGTTTGGATCTTCTATCTGACATTTCATTGTTATAGAAAAAACTTATCAGGTCTAGTGACGTGACAGTTGCCGTATAAACTGCAATAGTGGTAGCATCCTTATCTGATAAATACATTAAATATCCAAATATTTGATTGAACATCAATTTTCCAATTAATATCTTCCAATTCGTCATCTCAGGAGCTAATGTTACGATGAGATCGGTCAAAAGACACAATTTCTATACAATTTCGACAGACAGTAATGTAATATATGTGATTGAATCATTTTCCACATCTTATTAAATAAGAAACCTTTTCGTCATTTAATTTCTCGAAGAAAATTTGCTTGAAACAGAACCGTAAGTGCCCGCATCGGCCTGCGCAATTTCACGGTCCATCAGAAAGAGTCTTTACACGGAAACGCATCAGATGTGACAATACTTCAGACAACCAATTATGGAATGTTGTCTACTACAATTATCTTCTAAATTTAGAAGTAATTACAACATATTCCCAATATATATCATCATAATGGGTAAAGAGTTGCAATTATTAAAAATAAAATTCAATCGACATTAGAATATTACAAGTTAGAAAATCGTGACTTAAATGACTGTCTTCAGTGGTGTTGATATTGTAATAAATGATAATCATAGAGAGATAAGTTTTTGTCATGAACTGTTTTCTGAAGTTATATAAAATTATTCAATAAAGTATATGGAGCTGCTTATTAATGGAATGAGAAGGATAACAGTTGAACCTATATAGGTATATAGGAGTATTTTATTGTCACACTATATTAAGACTCTGTAGATATATTTATTTAATGATTTTGCAAATATGTATTGTGGTGAAGATCAAATTAGCACAATTGTCCATTACTTTTGGTTTCAAAAACCGATATACATACAAGATCCTTTCCAATTTTCTAATTGATTGTTCGTCTAAATTCATCAGAACACAGATATTTCATTCAAATCTGTACTCGCCTATACTTCCTACAGATTCAATTCACAAATAACGAGGTACTACAAAAACGAATATAACTCCAAATAAAATCATCCAATAATCCAAGTAATCATCAAATATTGGTACTAAAAGTTTTAGAATTTTATATTTTAAACAAAGGGGATCATCCTCTGAGTCTAACATAAATTTTAAATATGTGCTGATTTCCTTGAAGAGCAACATTGGAATCGCGGCACACGTACAGCCAAGCATGCCAATAAAAAGAATTATTTTAAAATATGCAATGAGACGATTTGAATCTGATGGGTATAGTCTACTTTGGAATTGGCTTAAATATTGAATAGTTTCGTATAGTAAATAATCCACGCAAACGATAGACGATAACAACCAATCAGAAGTCAGAATTTTAGAGAGTATAGCAGCAACTAATACCAGTGAGAGTTTACGCCATTTCCTGTCTTGCAACCTGGAGCAGTGGTCGACATTTATGTCGTTTAATTTATTTTGAATTCCTGTTTTATCGTTTGTAATAGGTAAAAGATTGGCAGAGTTTTCATCCTCCCTCAATTGCTTGCAATACATGTGATAGTTATACATTGTATTTATCGTATATGCAGCGAAAAAAACCACCGAATAGAAGACACATAGCGAGAAGTCTGACATTTGTAATTGTTACAATAACGCTCACTATTGCAATTAACCAATAGACAAACTACTGTTATAGGCAATGATGTAAAGAGTGTAATGATGTTATAATAAATGTGTACCTCGCATCAGATATGTATATAGACAATCTTAACATGAAAGTTTGATGATCTTCTTTGCTACCAACATAAACGTCCCTCAAGGAAAATTTGTTTTCCTTCAATTGTAACGGAACTGTGAGTGCCCGCATCGGCCTGCGCATTTTTCACTTCCACTTATGGGAAACACACACACGCCGTCAGCGCGAGGACTCGACGGATGTGACAATAGTTTAGGCAACCAATTTATAGAATCTTGCCTAATTCAATAATACTCTAAGTTTAGAAGTTATAGCTACAGATCCCTAGGTCGGATGACTATACAAATGGAAACAAGCTCGAATACTTGTGTCTGAAGTTATTAATATATCTGCTGAGTAAAAAGAATTGCAATTGCTATTTCTGTAATTGTCTTGAATTGCACTGCATATTTTTATGTGTGATATTCAGTCATCATCAAATAAGACATTTTTGAAGTAATTATTTATCTGGATTTTTGCCAGGTTCTTATACATTATATAGAAAACGTTTTGAACGAATGTGTATGAAGAGTATACTTAATGCCGGATCGTTGGTAAATCTGCGACGTGACACTTTACTAGTATACTATTATTATAATTAACAGTTTAATTTACATCCTTCTAAGCAGTTAATAGACGAGCTTAAAAGATTGCTTTAAATTATATTTAAACAAATCCCTTTATTAAGGTTCTGATAAATATGTACGTCGAAGTTGTAACCAGATAGAGGCATTCGAATGTCTGACAATGACTTAAGTACTGGTACATCAGTAGTGGGTCATAACCTTGCAACCAATAAGACATACTAAGCTAAATAGATATGGCATATAGTCATCTATATTATTTATGAAAAAGGTTAATACCTTATTTTGTTGGGAAGAATTGTTCTTATTTGAATTCAATAAAAATTTCACATATCTCTTCACCTCATAAAGAATACCGTGTGGTATAATACTAGTTACCATTAACATACCTGTAAGAATTGCAATCTCAGTAACATCGATTAGCAATGCTACAATAATTGTAACTGATTTCGACCACCCCCTTGTATTTTCTAGAAGCTTTCCTTGTAACAAAGGTAAGAAGACTTCATTTGAAGGAAATAATGTTTTGTAAATTCTATTTAAGAACTGGTGACTCTGATATAATAGATAATCTAAAGAAAATGCAACGGATAATATCCATCTAGAGGTAATAATTCTGGATAATATGGCCAAAGTTACAACCACGCCTACTTGAACCAAGATATTATTTCCACTTGCTATTAATCCATTAACAATTACCTGGTCTCCTTTTTCTGTTGTGAGAAGTTTACCAATATCTGAGTTATCAACTTGTGTGGATTTTCTAGTCAACATATAATACTCATAAACACACCCTATTGCTTCGACAGATAGTGGGCTGATGGTAATAAAAATAATAAATGTCTTATCATCAAAGAATAACCAACCTACGCATAGAACAACTAAAGCACCGATTGAGTTACCAATAATTGTTCCCCAATTTATTCTTAGACAGGTCGATGACATGCTGTTATAGCTCTTGGCTTCTTTAGACTGTAAACAATAGTAACAAGCACCGATCTTGAATTTCTTTCAAATAACAAAATTTTTTCTCATGCTTTTATACCTCGAGGAAAAGCTATTTTCGTTGATGGTATGACTGCAGGTAGTCGCATCGGCCTGCGCAATTCTACAGTGTTCGGAAAAACATTTTGAAATAATCATCGCCACCATCAGAACAACAAGACAGGCACGCCAAAAAAAGAAGATAGATGTATATATTTAGAACATTTATAAAGATATCTAAAATATTTCTTTCTGTTATGAAACTATTATTTATTTGTTAAGTAGAATTACTTAGTGTATATAAAATTTCAATCTAAAAAATATCGTAAAACACGAATACAAATTAATTGAGTTGATATCATAATGTAATCCGAATAATTATCGAAAAATTTTATAATAAAATTCGTTATCTTGTATAGTAATGAAGTAATTTCAACTTCAGATTTTAAAATATTTTCACAATAGTTGTATATTATATCTAATATACTTTGTATGGTTATACTTAACGATAATATACAGGATACCCAAAAGTATAAAAATTGAAATATATCGATACATAAAGTAACGAAAATAATTTTCTTTTTAGACCAATTCCTGGTACATTTAAGTGGCTCTCCCATCACCCAATCAATGATAATACTATTTGAAAGGAAGAATTCATTATAGAGGCAATTGAAAGCATGATAATATTCAAATGATATGAAAAATGACCAAATTGCGAATGGCATTTCCCATGTGGAACCCATGAGAATAAATAATATAATCAAACCAAATACAACAGAAATTTTGAACCACATGTTGTGACTCCTTTTCTGTGCAGATAACAAATTTGATGATAATTTTTCATTAGTAATTGGTACATCGTTAGTAATAGGTAAAATATATGTTGGAGTTTCTATGATTGCCGGTCTTGGATAGTATGAATCATAAACAATACTAAACAATTCAGTAACTACTATATTCGCAGAGATATAGTTAATTATCTTTTTGTCATCAATAAAGAAAGTTGCTCCTATCGCAACTATTGTAACACCAATTAAAGTGGCGCTAATTCTTGGAACAAATCTTTTGAAAGGGATACGAGGCATATTTCAATAGTGCTATATTTAAGCAAACAATTGCAAAGGAAATCAAAACCGATCTTCAAATTTTAAGTTTGTCCTATTATATATAAAATGTAATATGAACAATTCAAGGGTTTTTTTTGTACCCTTATAATATTCTTCCATTATATTGTTTGTCGGCAACTAAACTGTTTGACCACCAGGTTGATGCACGATCACTGCGCAACTTTCATCGCTGACACCGCTGTCAATGTTCCCCGACGGGGAAGGTAAAAGACACCCGGGCCCGCTTCAGAAATACTTGAGAATAAGGAGCTGTCATAATAAAATAACAGTCAGAGAATATGCATATGTATGTGTATACATTGACAGTGTATCTTCTCTGTGTTATAATGATAAAGGAACAACTTTAAGGGTAGAATTGGATTCATCGCATACTTGAGTCTTATTAGGGATGTGTATTTTATATAATTGAGGCAATGCCATGTTTGTTTAAACTTCTAACTGTTTTTTTTTCTCCTGTGTCACAGTACAAATGACACACTCATCAAGTTGCTGAGTTCAGATTTTTTGCAAGGGATCACATCTATAGAGGCAACTATTGATACATGAAACAGACTGGTGACTTCTTAGTGGAATAGTTGCATATGTTACCTTGTCTACTGACAGTGGTTCCACATATATTTGAATTGGGACTAAAATATACTGTGAATGGATATAACACTCAAGTAACCTACAGTCATTAATTAATAAAACACTGTAACAAAAGAAATATATAAACATATATATATCTGAATTACTTGTAATATATTGATCTATGATGGTTTACCATACAATGATATATATACTAAAATAAGCAAACTTGAAAAGAATCGAACAATCCAAATATTTTAAATGGTAGAGCTTTACAAATAAGATGCCAGTGGTAACGAAACCTCGAACGATAATAGTGATAAACTAACCCATATACCTGTCAAGGATAAGTTTATTCTTGAAGTTTGTGTTTGGAAGTTGATTATTTCAATAGCAACAAAAATACAAACAGTATGTATTGTCACATTCACTCACTCTTCCACTTAAGTTATAACAGGATATACAATATATATTACTTGGATAAAAATCCTACACGGTCTCGAAGATTGAGAGTACGAAATATATTGAAGTTTGAACTAAATAAATTCAGATAATTATAAAATAAAAAATGGTTACAGTCCCATCATCATCATTACATGTCTCTTCTTATTATTGTTTGCTTTCAAGTAGTAATATGTCACGCTTTTCAATTTCGGCATTCGAACCCCGCATGCCCTTACAGAATAGCCGCCGAGCAAGATAATCGGTAAGAAAAGAAAAAATTGGGGTAATTTGAGACACAAAAATGGAAATGTTCAAGAATAAAATAAATTGAAAAGAAGCTGATGTTGTATCTTTGAGAAAGGTATAAAAGGAATGAATATTCTCTTGAATTGATTTTCTTATTTTGGGGTATTCCTTTTTTTTATCGAATTTTGAAGTTTCTTAAAAAATGGTTTCTTATTGGTTTTTTGACATTTACTGACCATATTCACCATATATTAATAACACTCTTTGTTTAAGTTCAAAGATAAAAGGTTACTGAATATATCAATTAGCGTCAATATGGAAAACAGAAATTATTTTTATGAGTTTAAGAACCTAGTTGACAATGTAGGTCATAATGGAGATATACAGTTATATGGGGTAAGAAATCGCGTTATTGAAGAGATTGATCCAAGAGCCTGGGGTAACAATCTGAGGGCCACATTGAATACATTTTCAGGTAACCTTGTTATCATTTCTAAAGAACATTCTTCCAATAGACTAGAAACTATTCTGCGCACATACGGTGTATGGGCTATAGAAAACATCCATGAGGATATGGATATCGGGAGAAGAGTTCTAGAGTGGAATAATTATGGAACTAATGAGAAAAAAGAATTAACTATAAGAAAGTTTCAAATTATTTTACAAGGTCAACTGATAGTATTATGTGGAACTTTCCCGGATATGGCCATTGATTTAGACACCATATTTGGGGGGGCTGTTGTTGATGCTCATCCTAAATTTCCTTACAACATGATCGCAATAATAAAATTCCTTCTAAACCACGCTTCTCAAAGGCTTTCTAACATAGAGGCCGACATTTTTATAAAATGCCAGAATTGCTCCATCACCTTTCCGTTAAGATCAGCTTACTGCAATTCTTACTTGGAATCAAAAAGGAGTGACATTCTGGAACTTCAAGAAATCTTTTTGAAAACTACAGACTCGCTACAAATAATGAGATATAACTTAAGATGCTATTGTACCAGTAATACTCCAAGGGGTACCATAGAGTTGTTAAAAGCTCACAGTACAAGGAGATATAATGATAGTGCAATAGTAATCGAAAAAATGCATAATATAGCACAAGCTTTACAAGAAAACAGAAAGAAAATGTTGAAATCTGTCAAGAAAAAACTCCGTGTTATCTATAGTGCAGTTGGTTCTATGGGTACCGGCATTTTTTTTATTGTTCACAGCGAAAATACTTTAGTTGAAAAATACGTAAAGCTTGTGACATCATGCATCGTACTAGTATTAGTGCTGTTAGACCTTTTTATTGTTGTTTTTGTGGATAAATGGAAAATAAAATGTAAAAAAGAAGATGACCTTGAAGCAAATGTCGAAGCAACCATTCCATGGTGGTTGAGAATAAGGATATGGTTATTGTCAATAGTTGTAAGGATGTTACCCAGGAACATAGAAGATATCACAAATAGAATAAGATCTGCATAATAGTATTCATTGACATAAATGGTGTTGTGGGGTGTTCGCCATTTATTTTTATATTTTTATATTTTTATATACTTGTTACAATATTTATTTTATAACTGAAACAGAATCATTATATTATATTACCTCTTTTTAGTTTAAATAGTAATAGTACCAGTTAATAGTGTTTTTCTATTTTACCCTGAGTATATCTATCCAAAACTTCAGGGCTGACATTGAGTGATAAGTTGATGCATTGATGGATTGCTCGAATCAATATAAACTATAGTTTGTGCGTAGGTACTCAATCAAATTTTGTCTTTTCTGACCAATAAGTTACGAATTTCTTATAGTTATTTCAGTTAATAGTTATGTCACTCCACTTGATGTCGTCTTGGACTTCATAAAGACATACCTTACTATTTGAACAACAAAAAATTACCGAATGGTGTTGAAATGAATGTGATAATATATTACAAAAACCCCATTATTTATAAAATATAAATATATGTTTCTTACAGACTGTTCTGATGTGACTATTGGCTATTTTATTAAGAAAAACCAAAATATGACATCTAATGAAAATATGAAATGTAACATATAAAAAATTAGAGTTGAATAATTACGTTACTGAACATATAAGAACACAGTTGATACAGTTGTTAATGGTACAGTGAATGCTGAATCCTCTCGGTGTCTAACATAACCAAACAAAAATTTCAATACACCGAGAGTGTGTCAAATCACTATCCACCTGGTTATTATAGTGGCTCCTCTGTATCCTTCTCATTCACGTGCTCTTCGCACTTACCACACTTACCATGCTCAAGTGTATATTGAGGTAGATCTGGAATTCCGAATGAAATGTGAAACTTATTATATATTACACGTTCTACAAGGTCCCATGGACATTCCCAATTTAAATGATCGGACGGAAGGAGAGCATCATTGAGACGGCATTTACAATCTGACACCATGTATCTAAAGGAAGTGCGTAACAATTCCTGTCTGCGCCGGTTAAACTCGTCTTCTGTCACATCTATGCCCGGAAGACGTCTTCTGTGCTCCAAGCGATCGTTAACAGCATTAAACATGATCGGTCTAAAAATGGCAGAAGCAAACCGATAAGGGCTATAAAGAAGAGGATCATCTGTGTGGCTCATTAGGGCCGTGATATTTTTATACAGACTTCTGACATTGTCCATCGAACAGTTGATAAAGAGCATTGGCACGTATTCCATCGGTTGCGGCACCACGTATAGTGTGACCGTGTGCCATTCACGCAGATGCACTTCCTTGTGCCAGTCTTTTGGCAGTTTTAGAGTGGTACAATTATAGGTCAAAGGTACAAATGAAGCAGTCTTCTCAATGATTCTCAACATGTCGCCATAGTACTCCGGTTTGCATGACCATCTGGAATATCCAAAGAACTTCCTTACCTTTTCTTCAATTGGAGAGGTAAGGACAAGCGTGTCGCTGTCATCGCTGCCGACTACCAATAGCATAGAGTAATAAAATGGTAGACGGTATGGCTGTAGGGGAATAGGAACAGATTTAGATTTTACTGAATCCATATTCTTCCAATATATGTTCTCTTTCCCTTTTATTGGCTGGCCGTTGGTTATGGTGTCACCATATTTCACCATGAGATGGTTTATTAAGTCGTCAAACTTATGATATTTAAAAGGGGAAAATAAAGGTTTTGATTTGAAATTCGTTCCTTTGAGAATTATGCTGTCGTTCTTTTGATTTGCGTCCATTTTGAATCTTGGGGAGTTGTATTGGCGATCGAAGTCATATGTATTGCATTCCAGAATACTTGGTGTATTTATATACTCTGGTTGCAGAAGTGTATCAGTAAGTACATAAAATCTCCTTCTGGAAGGTAAATTTATATGAATATTACCCACTTACATTTTCCTGCAGAAAAATGACAGCCTTTCCTGTCATATGTCATTGCCCGAATTTGATGTAAAATATTACGCGCTTGATAACCTATTTTTTTTTTCAGGCGGATAATTAAATGCACTTTCAATGACGTCATTTTTCGTTGTGTGATTGGTCCGTTTATAAATAGCGGAGATCTCGTATAGATGGCCCTTATTACGACAGAAGTCAGATATCAACCAAATGAGTAATTTGTCTCTGAAGAGGTACATAATTATAATACACGAATATTGTTTCGTATACAGCAATTATTATTATGCCATAAGACGGTCTGCATTACTATTAGAAAGTTGAGTTTTTCGGTGTAGTAGGTAATTGGAATAAAATGGAGTAAAGAAATTATAAACACTTGTTGATTTCTGGGAAAGTCATGTTTTCTTAGCACACTTTTCAAAAATTACTTTTCTGGGTGTTTTTGATAATGTGGTTTGTTGCTTCCCCTTACTGTCCCGTGATGTTTTCTGTGTCATCTTTATTGCATATGCTTTCATCTGGTTTATAGTTAATCTTATCAACTGGCATGTGTGTGTGGAACCTCGTTTCGACCTCTACCGATATGGCTTAATTGCAAAATTTATTTATATTTATTAGTATTAAAAGTTTAATAGTTGGTGCTTTTGATAGTTATAGTTGTAACGTTTTAATAAAGATAAATAAAGTATGATTGTGTATGTTTCTATGTATATGATCTATATAGTTGTATGTAGTTAACTAGCATCTTCATTTATACATAGTTATTGTTGTTGGCCTTGACAACAACAATCACAATATTTTTGCGTATATTGTTACACACGAATCATCATCTGGATTGTATCAAAACAATACAGCACGTAGGGTGTATGAGCTATAGAAAACATCCACTGGGATATGGACGTTGGGATAGGAGTTCTGGAATGGAACAATTATGAAACTAATGAGAAAAAAGAATTAACTATAAGAAAGTTTCAAATTATTTTACAAGGTCAACTGATAGTATTATGTGGACCTTTCCCAGATATGGCCATTGATTTAGACACCATATTTGGGGGGGCTGTTGTTGATGCTCATCCTAAATTTCCTTACAACATGATCGCAATAATAAAATTCCTTCTAAACCACGCTTCAGAAAGGCTTTCTAAGATAGAGGCCGACATTTTTATAAAATACCAGAATTGTTCCACCACTCTTCCATTAAGATCAGCTTACTGCAATTCTAACTTGGAATCAAAAAGGAGTGACATTCAGGGATTTTTAGACACTTTTTTTACCACGGAATCAATAAGAATTGAAGTTTCTCTTAATGGAAAGATGGAGGAGCAACTCTGGAGTTTTTTATAAGTGTTGCCTTTAACTGAGAAAACCTTTTGGAAGCTTGGCTTTGAAGGAATTTTATTATTTCAATCATGTTACATGGGCATTTAGGAATGGTATCTAAATCAATGTTCATTTTAGGGAATGGAGAAAATAGTTGCAGTTGATCTTGTAAAATAAATCATTTTTTCCTTATATCGTCGTCATAAAATTTAAGCAGTTTCAAACTTATTAAATTGTAGAATTATTCTTCTACTGTTAATCAAACCATATGTGTCCACCTCAGGTCATCTACAGCATTTGCTAGGGTCATTTTCTAATTTATTAGAAGAGTTTTCTTTAGAGACGATAATTAGATAACCTATGAAGGAGTCTAAAAGTGGGTATCAAGGTCTTCAGTTCAGTTATCCAAAGGAGTGTATTCAAAGCTTCTATTTCTTAGACCATATAACTTTATAGTTCACAATTCTCAAAAAACCAATAAGAAACCATTTTTTAAGAAACTTCAAAATTCGATAAAAAAAGGAATATCCCAAAACAAGAAAATCAATTCAAGAGAATATTCATCCCTTTTATACCTTTCCCAAAGACACAACCTCTTCTTGTTTCAATTTATTTTATTCTTGAACATTTCCATTTTTATGTCTCAAATTACCCCAATATTTTTTGTTGAGCCCCCCGCAAGAGCGTTTTCTCGAACTCGATGCTTAAACCTTGTGTGACATCATTATTAGTGCGGTTGCTCTTATTGGAGTCACGCATTATTGATAACTTTCAATATGTATTTTGGTATTTAATAGAATATATATACCAATGCATAAGTAGTTAATTGTGTTGTATCTATACCGTATATAATATAATCTTCATTGGTAGGATGTATGTATTCGCTGGGAGACTTACTAGGTGTTAACCCTTTAGTATAACTTCAGAGCTCCTTGTTCTCTCTCCCCGAAGCTGTTTAAGGTTGGAGTTCGTGGCTCACTAATATTATTATATCTCCCCTCCCCTGTAGCGACCAGGATGGATCATTGGAATTAATATATACCCAATAGAACACTACGATACTATACCAGCATCTCAATTATATTCTTAAAGCAATTCTATAGTTGACCTAATATCATGTCCTGGTCTCTCAGGTTATGTTGGTTTTTATCTTCTATCTCATCTCCGTCAATGTCGGGTGAATATATGTTCCAACAAATATTCGTTCCAACAGATCTCCGCAATATACAAACGGACCAATCACACAACGAAAAATGACGTCATTGAAAGTGCATTTAATTATCCGCCTGAAAAAAAAAATAGGTTATCAAGCGCGTAATATTTTACATCAAATTCGGGCAATGACATATGACAGGAAAGGCTGTCATTTTTCTGCAGGAAAATGTAAGTGGGTAATATTCATATAAATTTACCTTCCAGAAGGAGATTTTATGTACTTACTGATACACTTCTGCAACCAGAGTATATAAATACACCAAGTATTCTGGAATGCAATACATATGACTTCGATCGCCAATACAACTCCCCAAGATTCAAAATGGACGCAAATCAAAAGAACGACAGCATAATTCTCAAAGGAACGAATTTCAAATCAAAACCTTTATTTTCCCCTTTTAAATATCATAAGTTTGACGACTTAATAAACCATCTCATGGTGAAATATGGTGACACCATAACCAACGGCCAGCCAATAAAAGGGAAAGAGAACATATATTGGAAGAATATGGATTCAGTAAAATCTAAATCTGTTCCTATTCCCCTACAGCCATACCGTCTACCATTTTATTACTCTATGCTATTGGTAGTCGGCAGCGATGACAGCGACACGCTTGTCCTTACCTCTCCAATTGAAGAAAAGGTAAGGAAGTTCTTTGGATATTCCAGATGGTCATGCAAACCGGAGTACTATGGCGACATGTTGAGAATCATTGAGAAGACTGCTTCATTTGTACCTTTGACCTATAATTGTACCACTCTAAAACTGCCAAAAGACTGGCACAAGGAAGTGCATCTGCGTGAATGGCACACGGTCACACTATACGTGGTGCCGCAACCGATGGAATACGTGCCAATGCTCTTTATCAACTGTTCGATGGACAATGTCAGAAGGTTGTATGAAAATATCACAGCACTGATGAGCCACACAGACGATCCTTTTTTTTATAGCCCTTATCGGTTTGCTTCTGCCATTTTTAGACCGATCATGTTTAATGCTGTTAACGACCGCTTGGAGCACAGAAGACGTCTTCCGGGCATAGATGTGACAGAAGACGAGTTTAACAGGCGCAGACAGGAATTGTTACGCACTTCCTTTAGAAACATGGTGTCAGATTGTAAATGCCGTCTCAATGATGCTCTCCTTCCGTCCGATCATTTAAATTGGGAATGTCCATGGGACCTTGTAGAACGTGTAATATATAATACGTTTCATATTACATTCGGAATTCCAGATCTACCTCAATATACACTTGAGCATGGTAAGTGTGGTAAGTGCGAAGAACATGTGAATGCGAAGGATACAGAGGAGCCACTATAATAACCAGGTGGATAATGATTTGACACACTCTCAGTGTATTGAAATTTTCTAGTTAATTATATTAGACACCGAGAGGATTTAGCATTGACTGTACGATTAATGAATGTTTCAATTGTGTTTTTATATGCTCGGAACCATAATTTGTGTTAGAACGTGTGTTGAGTTGCGATACCCGATGAAGTGTTTTCACCGGACTCAGTCACTAAACTTTTACAATTAATGTCATTATCAGTAGTTTTAGATATTGTTTTGGTTTTCTATCCCGTCCTGCCTTTAATATTAGAAGAATATATTACCCAGTTCCAACATATCATACCTTTTATTCCTTTTGCTAGAATCAGTGTCGATGAGCGAAAACAGTTGAGACATATAGACCGACCAGCCGTTACTAAGAAAGCGCGGGGGTTAGTTTGATGAGTTCGTCCCTGATGATAAAGTGAGAAACATCGAGTAATAGTCTCATCTTTAAAAGTTAATATAATGTTACCAGTCAGTGTATTTTCTATCAAACATATAATGGTGTCCCAAGACTGTTTATTGACACGATGATTATTATAATGTATATTCTGTTTCTTTATTTATCTTTATACGCTTTTTATTTTACGTTTTTTTATATGAAAACCGTGATGGAACTATTTACTATATTTACTTCTGACAGATAAGTCTAAGAGTTTTATTATATTGTGTTCTTTTTATGTAAAGTATCATAATTCCAGCTATCAGTGTTACCGTATTTTGCGCTGGGCATGCTTATAGAAGACTTCTAAAGTAGCGCAATGGAAAAAGGGTGTCCTGACATTTGGTAGGTATGCAAAGATTTTCGAAAGGAGATTTCACAAAGATGAGATTTTTGTTGAGAAATCAAATATATAAACAACATTGATATTTATCTATATTTTATACTCCGTTTAATGGAAGAAAAATGTGGCAACTGGCAGTTACTTCACAGTAGTAGTGACCACAAAATAGTATCCTGTCCCGCATATAAATAATACGTTTCAACGGACAAAGATGAAAAGAAATAAACCAAAATTTCAATAGGTGTAATATATGTTATTCGAAACAACTGGGAGGAATGATTTGAGTCAGTTTTGGGACAAATACGAGGATAATATATTTATTATTTCAAAAGAACTCGAATGTGAGAAACTTTTCATTGCTCTGATTGTATATGACGTGTAGTGGCACTTAAATGTGAACAGTGAGATGATATCAGATCAAAAAAGAAAATTAAAGCAGAGCCAATATTTAAACAAATATAAAAAATATGTCACGCTGGCGTTTGAAGTTCTATTTTATGATCAAAGAAGAAAAAAACCTAGACCTTTGGGGTACACTCCCACTTACAAAATGTCAATACAAATTTTACTCTTGGACAGGATATAACTGTGATGAATTTGCAGTTATAGCTTAGCAATAGTTGAAAGTTTCTTGATATCTTATTAAAGTAGAATGTCAATTTTTAGTCTCTTTCACATGTGATCTTGTAATTCTCAAAAAGAACAACAAACGGGATCTTCTTATAGGAGGTTTCATCATGAGGTAGTTTCAAACTTGCTACAAAAAAGCATTTCCTCGAATTTTCTCAAAGAATATTTAATGCTAGTGTGAGATCAAATGACTCAATAGGAAGTACAGAGGCAATAGAACAAATGGAGACTTCGGTGAACGTTATTGAATAGTCAAGAAGAAATGTACTGAGTAAAAACAAATTATAGGACTAAAAAAAGGTATTAAACGATCTAATGAAATCAATTGAAACAAACCAGAAAGTGTTTTGTCACTTGATAGATATTTTAGGTGGCATTATCCTTTGGAATTTTCGTGGTGATTACGGATATAAATATTGTAAATGGATACATCCAATGAAATAGAAATACGTTCAGGCTTCAGGCAATAAAATTGGTTAGAACAGTGACACCTATCAAATCAAATTTTGGCCCACTGTTATAGTACCAGAACTCTCTGTTGAAAGATTAATATCCTTCTTATCCGTATTTGAGTTACTGTGTAACTCCCAACGTGTTTCTGCTACTGAAACCATTAAACCGATACTTGTTGATGAAATTATAGATCCCACGAGATAAATAGCAACACATGATCCAACGGATATCTCTGACTCACCGAATACTGTGGTTATAATTGAATTATTACAACCATCTATTTGTAAAAAGAAAGCTATATATGCTACCATACTGAAAAATAACATTCCAGTGGTGAACCAAAATAATTTTGGGGACAGTTTACCTATATCATGAATGCTGTTGGATCGAGGAGTAAGAGTTGAGACTTCAGTGGAGGACAACATTGTTATTGTGATGTGTGTTTGGTATTTCAGATGATCAAACAGTTTGATATGTGTTGCAAGGTCCTTCACACTGATAAATAAAGGTTTTGTTGTTTTTCACTCGTTACAGCTTCGTTTAAAAAGAAGGAAATTTAGGCAACGGATAGAAAGTATCAGGGACACAAGACCTACTGTAATAATTTTTGTTAAAAAAAAGAGAGAGAATTGATAGCACAGTAATTGTGTCCATTGTGATAATATTAATGAAAATTTGAGTTGTTTTATTTACAAAAAAAATGATATTATATATTATACATGGGAGGTAGTAGAAGGAACCATTTCAGTTTGAGAACAATGTAGTAAAATTCTTATGGCGATAACGTTGACTGAACCAAAAAAATAATCGTAATATTTATCGAAAATTAATGCGATACAAGTTACCAACGAATTATTATCTGTTGAAGTTAAAATATGGCCAGTGTAATTATTGAGTTCCTCGAATATACCAGGTATGATTTTAAAAGATGTAATAAATATCGTACCCATGTAGAGTAAGTTCTCAGTCAATCCAACGAAGAAAGCCAATATAGCTACATTTCTATTTGACCAATTTTGAATAATTTTCAATAGTTTTTCGGAAATTAAATCCTGATTATTCTTACTTGATAGGAATGAATTATGATAATGACGTTTAATAAAATGATGCAATTCATATAATATATAATTTATACAAATAGCAATAGGTAAATCCCATCTATTTGTAATCATTTTGCAAATAATAGTTATTGTAAATACGAAAAGGGGTTTACACAGGCAATCATATTTTTTTGTCTTTGTGATAACAAAAATGAATGTTTATCGTTTAATTTTTCATCAATAATTAGGTTCCCATTGGAAGAAAAAGAGGTAAAATCAGATTCATCTACACTGTTGCGTTTTTGAAAATATGTATCATAAGTAATGCGTACAACGTCAAATGATAATGAAACCAAGATAAGTACAGTAATTAATTTCAATTCAATATAATTTAGTGTAAAATATGATATAACCTCAAATAATATACCACCAAATAAGTGATTCAGGGACACAGAAAGAAGTTCCCCTCTAAAAGTATTTTGTTGTAGACTGATCATATTATCTGCAAACCGTTTGAATATATCTATATGTATATGCTAATAATAGCAGTTGTGATATAAATACGGCCTCTAGATCACATACAACCAGATATTCAGTTTCAATCGTTCTATTACATTAAGGCTGCCTCTTATATAATCCGTCAATTTTTGTTGTTGCTGGTTGCCTCCACGGCACCAACTGTCCGCTCCCTCCGTCGTTTGTCTCTGCAGGAAAGAAAATAGGAAAAAATGGATCTGTCCACGGGTTTGTCAGATATCATTCTCCAGACAAATTCAGAAGAAAAAAGTTTCCGATCGTTGGTATAGTATGTGAGTATATCGATGGATGTGAATACATAACTTCTGGGAATCATCAAGTTAATAATTACATGTCGATTCTTAAATATACTATCAGGATGGAGCATAGTGAAGAGTACACTTATATGGTTGTCATTATGCATTAGTTATAAAAACTACAGATGTCTACAATGTGATAGGAAAAGCTGCAGTTAGATCATATCGGGTTTATCATTGATATTATTTCGTATTCGAATTTCCGCTATTTGAACCCAGTACGGTTGATTCTTGAGATTGGCTTCTTTCAATATTGGGCTCGTCCATTAGTATCCTTTTAAATCTTTCAACTTTTTTGAAGGTATATATACGAATGGATAGAAAGAGAAATTGTTATATAGTCTTGTAACCTTGTGATAAACGGCGATATCTATATAATATTTTGTATTCCTGTTGCGGCAGAATAGGTGAATAGGGAATGATATGGAAAAGTTACCAACAATAGAATAAGTGAGCAGTTAACATAATGTCGAAGGATTATGTTAACAGCGCATCAGCTAACTACTGATATAGATATAGAATTGAGTGAACCTACAGATCAAAACCTTCGACACGTGTGTATCGTGAGATAGGGCTGCGAAGTTATAATGACAATTATAACACAATAAGAATATTGCGAAGACTTTCATTCCTACCTAAAGAGATTATCCCTGACATATAAATAAGGAGAGTAAGATCACCATGATGGGACGAATGTTCGAGTTCTCCTACAATGAATAATTTACTGGGAAAGTAATATATACAAGATTCAAACTACCTAGCTACATACACTTAATAGAACAAACCGAAAACCATTACAATGTTCAATTATTCCAACAATAACAACGCCAACACTCAAGGTTTAGACATGAAGTCTCACGAAGACATTTCATCGGGAATCCCAACTCAACATATTATGGTAACGGATAGCGAAGGTGAGGTCAACGCGAACCCGTTGAAATATATATTCTTCTGAAATTGACAGCGATGATACCAAGACAACAACCCAGTCACTTATAGAACACAATAAGGAAGCTAGCATATGATCCCAGGATTATGGAAGTTATATATGAATTCCAATGGTACGGATCGGTACTGGAGAGATATATTAATATTAATTGAACTACCAGTCTCAACTCCAGCTTTATCTAGTGCCCTCTTCAGTATGATAGAGAGTGAGGACACCAGAACAGCTGGTTTCAAAGTCATTATTGAAACATTACATCAGTCAACCTACCCATTAAATACCTCCATCCAGCATATGAATATAGATTGAGCAATAGTACTATGAATACAAGCAGGATCGAAGATCTCATTGTCATGGATATTGTACTATATATATCGATGTATATATTATTATATACAACAATGTGCATTGGAAACTAATAATAATATTTAGATTCAATAACAATTCCTCTAATAATGATATCACTCAAAGCTTAGACATTGAAGGCGAAGCCAATGTTGTACCAAGCATCTCAACTCAACAGTTTCCATTTTGGGAAATAAGAGACAAAGAGCAATCATAGCTGACTTTACAAGAAATAGTACAACAGGAAATGTACGATGAGAAAGCTTATTTGAACCCGTCTAAGAATTCCAAAGCAACATGTAAATAATAACATAAGAGAGTACCAAACTACGTAAAATGGGAAGATTAATGCAAAATACTACTTTACCAGCCCCCATTGACGCTTAATCAATAGTTTATTTGACTGAAATCAAAAGAAAAATATATTAAAATTTTTAATATTCATATAAAAGAGGATATAGACAGTATAGCTATGTTATATAGTTCCTTGCAACCTCTGGCGATCCTGACGAAATTAGTTCAAAGTAAATCATCATTAATTTCGGCATATGGACCAATTTTATGGGCTGTTAAGTCACATATCGAATTCATTGGAAACAAAATGGATTTGACAGATAGATCATTTGATGTCAATATTCCACTGCAGAAAGTTGAAAAATATATCATATCGATTAAGGATAAATATCCAATTGTCGGATTAGCTTCTGTTTTTCATTTTGATGGACAGTTGTTCTTGGAGGTCTTCAACATAAATGTGGTTGATAAGTTGGTTGAATTAGCTGTCAAAATTGGTTCCTTTGAAACTGATAATGGTCCTGGTAAGATGAAAACTGGAAATGCCACGTATAAGAGAAGATTTGCGAATCTGGTAGTGGTGGAACGCAAAGTGGAAGCTCCAGCTAAAGTTGCACCAGAAGTTAGCCATGATCTTACTGAAGAGATTTCTGAATATTTAAAGGTTCTAATTGAAACAAAACTGGCGGAATTTCAAAACTTCTTCTTTGATGGGACCGAAGTAGAGGCCCAAAAATTGGCAGCTAAGCACCATCTTTCAACTAAGATTACTGACGAAGGAATGGTATTCGTAAAACGCAGTGGATGTACTATTACCGAACTGCCTCATATCGAAGCTATGTCTATTTTAACGGAAGCATCTTTAAAATGTATTGAAGCTTACAGGAAGTCGGCAAGAAATCCTTTATCTAAATTCTACCACCGCTCGGTACTACCTCCTTTAATTGCTTTCATATTTTCTATGTCAGCAATATCAGTTAATTGTGAAAGATCATTCAGCGACCTGAATCAACGACTAGGTAGTAAAAGACATAACTTATCTGATGACTCGCTTTATGCTGGTTTACTTATATCAGGTATGATAAATACTTTCGACCTTTCAAGATCTCTTGAGGAGTTGGATCGTCCACTGAGTGAGCTACTAAGATAACTGTATATCATTTCTATAATTTTTCTATATCATGTCAATATTAATTATTGTTGTTATGTCCTCTTACAGTGATGCATTTTTCAAAAAGTTTTCTAAAGAAGTAGCTTTATTTCTCTTTGACTATATAGTCTTCCTATATTTCATTCAATCTGTAGCATACCTGTTGGTATCAACAACAATTTTCTCGTTCATAGATTACCTGCATTCTAAAAGTTTGGCAGAACCAATATTTGAAGTTCAGGCACCAGTTGGAAAAATGGTGGCACCAACTAAAAGACCTGATGCTCCTTTAGTGTAACTTACCTCCTATGGGCAGAAAAGACATACAGTCTGATATGACGATATACGCTGTTTTTATATCTGATAGATATCGAGTGTGTATCAAATGTGAATTTGTTGTTGTTTAGGAAGAAAATTTTCAGAACTGCACTGCCCGACCCTAAGAGCAAATGTCGTTCAATGCGGTTAGGGTTACAGACAGAGTATTCGATGCAACAGAATATTTAATGTGAAGATGTTGCATCTACTGAATAAAAAGAAACATATATACCACTTTAGAGTTGTTCAAAACGTTGAGTATTACATCTGTAGTACTGTTCCAAATGAGATATTGGTTCTTTGTTGCAATTATTACTGTAGTTTGTCATGCGTTACCAGGTGATAATTTTATTATAAGTGCACATACGAATAAAGTTTCAATTGATTAATAGTACATTTGAAGTAGGGAACGCTGATACAGGTTTGAAAAGTAAACTTATTACAAAGAGTTTTCAATATCCATCTATTGATATTAACTATATATGATTTAATTACAGAAGGTGAGATACATGTTAAAACAGTACCGGTTAGGAAAAGTATAAATATTCATGATATTACGCTCATTGGTACTAAATGGGAATATGTATGATAATTCAATAATTGATGAAAATTCAACGATTATATCGGAAAACGAAGGTACAATATTACTTGTGCTATGTGTATTATTTTCCATATACCGGATAATTATTCATACGAGTTTAGGTTACAGCGAAATACAGATATTGCATTGAAAAGAGAGAAAACTCTTAATAATATTTGCAATATCCGGTGAAACAATTATAATAATAGGCGTATAACGTATAAGGGTGGATTGTGTTACCGTACTAGTAGGAATTGATTTCATTATTTGGTGTTTAATAATTTCTTTGATTTGTATGATCTATACATTGCTGAAGTTTCATCGATACATAGGAATATATTTAGACAAAACAAAATAAAGTTACTCGAACATTCCCAACTTAATAAACTCGGTTCTACCTTACCTGATATTTCTGAGATTATTCTTTTGGGATAACCAATTGGACAGAATCCGTTTTTAACTGATCTATAACCTTGAAAATATACCAAGAGAACCAATGATACTAGAGCCAAATATGGGAAACTTCTTGATTTCCAATCTTTAAAAAGACGAATTGAAACCAATAACGCTAATGAGTAAGGCAGACTTGCAGATATCGTAGACCACATGTGGATATATGTATTGTGTTGTTATAATCTTATCAGAGAGACCCTTCCGTTCATATCACAAACAAATCTCGATATATAGTTCATAGATATATGTACCATGTTGTTGTTGCAAGTTATAGGTCTCCCAGGGAGAATATGCAGCACACTCCGCGGTTTTGTATGGTAGAAGTTGAAAATGAGATCTATTTTCCTGATTTTCCTATTTTTTTACTATTTCAGGGAATTTTCATTGTATTATTTGCCTAAATAGGAAAGGTGTAAAAAAGTCTATAATTTCCTCACCTCTTAATCATAAGAATAATAATACAAAACATTGGAATCGTGTGTATATTTATTGGTAAGTCACCGTCTCATCTTCTTGTTTGTTTCTACCGAGGCTTTAATGGTAACAGACCAACGAAATAGATATGACTGACTTTTATCTTAACCATTAAAGAAGTCTACCCTGTATTAACACTCATATTGCGGTTTGTATGATTTGTATATATTTATTATATTAGTTGTAAAAACATTTTTATTCTACTCGAGGAAGTGACATTCTCTGAGAGGATTTCCTATTTCGGTTCCATCTGTCACCGGGACAGCAGCAGCATCTGTTCCACATAACGTAAATAATGACCAGCAAATATTCACTATTTGTGCGTCACATTCTCTGTGTATATAGAAAACCGGCCAATATTTCTGTCATTTTCACAAGAGGTGGAAGAAATGAAAGTGGGGTATGTTGGGGTTGGATGTGACACTTCTCGGACAGCCAACCACTATTTTTAGTACTGCAATGCCAGCTTCTAATTGTCCGCCCAACAACATCAGCAGCTAATCTCCAAACAGAGTAAAAGAGAGAGTGTGTGTGTGTATTTGTGAGCGGGGAATTCATTCCGGGTTTCCCCTAATTCGTTTTTAGCCGCCCAGCTCCACATCTCGAGAAGAAAAATGTTTCCTATAAAAGGAGGAAGATTTGTTGAAGTTATGAGATATGAGATTTATTTCTTGTCTATTCTTTATTTATTAATTACAAATTATATATACTTACAATTATAGAAAGTGAAAATATATCTGAACAAAGAAAAAAACTAGAACTAGGGAGAATTTGTGATAAGTATTGAACAAAACTAGAAGGATGACTGAATTATTTTTAACCGTCATCTTATAAGGCTCTCAAATTCTGATAGGAATCCATTCGATTCCTCAATATTTTTTCCATTTGACTTTCCACTTCCTTCGATATTTGACAAGCAGGAATGCAATTATTATCGTAATGGGCTCTCCAATACATCTGCCTATCACGGCATTTCTTTTATCTATATTGTTAGAGTCCATTGGGTAATTGTATATTCCTACTATCATATATGTTATCACTCCAATTAGAGTAACTACAAACCATCTGGCTGCCGATAAAAACTTATCACGGTTATCAGACATATTTTATCTTGTATGTCTTTCAACTGACCATCCATGAAACCCATGTTAGTCACATATCTGATAACGTTGCTCTTCATTTCTCTTATTGTGTCCCTGACAACAATACTAGTTCCTAAGAGATCGGTATTTGTTTCTAGGATACTTAATACCCCAATTATTGATGATAGGATATTTTTTTGTTCTTCTATTAATCTTTTCCTAGAATTAAAATACAAGTGAAATTGGCATGAATTTATTAGTACCAGATTTCTCTTTTTCTTCAAAGTTTCAACTATATCATTCTTTATAGTGTTAATTCCTAGCAATGTATATTGTAGCAAAATATTGATAATTTGAATCATAATCAGAGGGATCTACTGTACACGCGTTCTGATTATGATCCAAATTAAAACAATCTTCTAACATTGATATATATGTCAGGAAAGACACCAGAAATCACTAACAGTTGACCCTTTATAATCATTTTGAATTTATATGTTTCTGAGAAAGTATTATCTATTCTGGAATGATAAATCCATTCAATTTCATTTTCATCATTTTGAAGGTTTTTAATGAAATTAGCACTACTCCAATCTTCATATGTTCTTAATGCATTGCGAACATCTTCAGAATTGGCATCCTTAGAAGTGATTATAATAGCACCTCCATGTTCCATTAATACACCCTCAAACTCAGTTGTGAAGTTACGTGGGGTGACATCTTTAATTATATTGTCAACAAATGTATCAGACACAGTTGTTGATTCTATAAGAATTGTTATTCACCAATTTTAAAATTATAGAATGACATATTAATTCGGTTGTAGGTTCGTGGTATTATTTGATGAAGTTGATTATTTTTCTTCAAATAATACCATTAAAATATAAATACAAATATATAAATATATAATATTTAAAAATATTCAAAATTTGTGAAAGAAATATCTCAAGACAAGAAAGTCAATTCAAGAAAATATTGTCCCCTTTTATACTTTTTCTATTTGGTTTGATTTCTAATTCCATTCTTCTTCTTTTTTTTTTTCGTTGAGGGGTATACCCTAATATTCTTGTTAAGTGGTTTAAGTTCTAATGAGGACATTGCAAACAGTCAAAAGTATTGATATGGCAATAAAAAAAGGAAAATGGTATAACTCATCTTGGAACAGAATTTTAAAATTATATTTTCACAGATAATTTTTGCTTTGTACTGTCACACTATTATTCTGGGTTTATAAGGGTCTGTAGTACGGTCTACTATATATATTTATATAACATTAGAAATCCCTTTACTTGTTTGTTTTCTTCTTCCTCAGATGACAATCAAGACTTTTATGAATTAATATAAAAAAAGAGATGTTATTTTGCGTATTGACATAGTGTCAAAGACAAGTAAAAATTCCTTGGTCTGTTCACCGTTTCATATAATAAATATCGTTTATAAAAATTATCAATTTACTCTATTATAATGACTTTCTTTTACCCCACTTTCACCAGGGTTACAGTTGTGAAAAATGTGTAACTCTTATGAGGGAAGAATTTATCATTCAGAAGTTGCATAAAATGAGAAACATATGTGATATTCAATTGGTTTTCTGTTTTATTATACTATATCAGAAATCAGGGTGATGGTCTGGAATATATTGTACCACTTCATACTTTGTTAGTTTTTGGTTCCCTGGTCTAAAGTTATTGTCGATAGCATATAGATTACCTGTACAGTCCATCTTCATCATAGTGTCTCATATAGTATAATCTACTGCTTTATAAAGGGTTAGTATTTTTTAAGGATTAAAACAGAAACCCTCTTTATAAAGCTGGTTGTTATACTATGTAAGAAATCACAACGGTAACGGAATAGACACCGAAATTTATATGTTATTGAATGTAATTTTAGGTCACGTAACCAAGATTTATCAAAGGGTGGAAGTTGAACAATACCATCATTGATGTCGCTAACTAGAACGTATCTTTAGAAGGTTTAACTGCAAACAATGGTCATGATATAATTTCAAGTTCTTATAACTGATATGAAGATATTTGTATCACTTTTTATTTAAAACCAATCGGCATGACATATACTACAAAAGCATACTATATTGCATCGAACTAAAGAACTGAAAATATTCTATAGGTTTAAACTAAAATATTTAGAATATTATATTCGACAATTCTACTTACATATCTACTAATTAATAAGTAACCTTCAATATAAAATAATTTGAAACATTTCCCTTAATTTAATTAGTCATATATGTACATCATAGTCTAAATTACATACCTTAAATATTGACACACAGTTAATTAATTATTATTGGTAGTTGTTTCAATTAACTCTTCCAATATAATATTTAAGATAATTTTTACACATGTGAAACTGCGTTATTATAGTTATAGCAGTCGTTTTTCGTCTGGTTACATGTGGTATAAATAAGTGCCAAGAATTCAATAATATATAACTGCCTATAGAACTAAAAAAAGCCAGATACCATACTGATTCTCTTAGGTGGCTACATTAACTATGATACATATAAACAGTTAGTTATTTTTCTTGTTGTATATAATACAAACCACATATTGATACCCTAACGGAATAGGCACTAAAGCATCCGTCTATTGTTGAGGTTAACTTAATTATAACAGATATACTACCTTTTCATAAATAGGTTCAATTTTATTCCTGGAACGAAGACGTACTATTATTGTAAATATTCCCTTTTTGGAGAACTAACTTGGTGGAACCAATTATATTAACTTCAATAGACTATAATATTGTCAAATGACTGATAACAATGGCGAAGTATATCCGTTGAATATATGTTTCTTCGGCTCTCTTCGTCCGAATAGTATTATCTTTCTGATACTATGTGATTACTAAGATACCTTCTAATTTTATCTTCTAAAGATAATAATCTGGAGGCACAGATAACTGTATGTAAGTTTAATCATAGAAAAAAAAAGAATACATGGTGCAAAGTTATGATTCGTCACATTATACTCGTTATCTTCAACAAATTAAATTACCATTATTTCTAACTGCATAAGCTGCTACCGGAACAACTTAATGATTTACACGTATATGTACAATTTGGTACACCGTCTTGAATGAAATGCAAGAAAATATATATCACATATGTAAGTTAAATTAGATTGGTTACTGATAAACTACAACTTTTGCTATCAGATACGGTTACAATACATCATTACATCACAATACACAGCCATTGTTACATATGCGTGACATAAGCCGTTGTGCATACGTTATCCGTCCAATGATGATACGGTACGTGGTTGCCTTATCCCAGGCTATTAAGATACCTTTTATGGAACATAATAGTCATTTGCGATAAAGTTACATGAGACGATAGGAATATATTGTGATGGTGTACAACCGTATATCAAGATAAACTTGCACGTATCATATAGTGGAAAATTGAATTCTTTACTTTTATTTCCTCGTCTGCTATGTCCTTATCAAACGTTTCTTCACTGCAGTGTACAACACATTCTCGGAAGATTAACGAAACGGCAACGGCATCGAACAGATAAAGAAGAAACACCGGTTTCTGGTTTCTTTTTTTTCAAGATGCCCTTTCCTATTATCATTGAAACATAATAGGTTACTCATATCTCAGATTTTATCGCTTTGATATTATTGGTAGATAGTAATTGACACTTCTATTGTTCTTATCAAAAATTATTGTTCTCTTATCATCCGTTGTCTCTTATCGCGCGATGATAAGAGCACAGCGCAGATAAGAGAAACCGGAATCACATAAGAGACTCGATATGAGGAGGAGTCGATTGTGCCCAAGGAAAAACTATATAAGGAGTCGTCATGTCATCGGTATTCTTGATTGATCTTGATGTTCTATGTTGAACTCCCCAAGACAAAAAATGTCATCTTATAATTTTACAGGTACACCAACTGGTCATGGGACCGGTGGTGATTCATTAACTACAGATATGAATACTCAATTCGAACTAGCCAATATGGTTTGGTTAGGTGTCGGTGCCGCAGGTGTCTGGATCATGTGTCCAGGTATCGGTCTATTATATTCTGGTCTAAGTAGGAAAAAACATAGTTTAGCCTCATTATGGTTATCGTTAATGGGTGTATGTGTTGTTTCGTTCCAATGGTTCTTCTGGGGTTTCTCTCTAGTGTTTTCACATCATTCGAGGTCTCATATGTTGGGTACTCTTGAATTCTTTGGGTTTAGAGATGTATTGGGTGCCCCATCTGCAGATACTGCTGTTCCAGATATTACATATGCTGTTTTCCAAGGTATGTTTGCATGTGTTGCAGGTGTTCTTATGGTTGGTGGTGGTGGTGAACGTGCTAGATTAATGCCAATGATGATTTTCTTATTTATTTGGATGACTTGTGTATATTGTGTATGTGCACATTGGTCATGGAACCCCAATGGTTGGTTAGCTGTTCTTGGTGAATATGATTTTGCAGGTGGTTTAATTCATCAAACTGCAGGTCATGGTGCATTGATGTATGCATTGATTCTAGGACGCAGAGATCGTGATAAGAATTCCAAGTTACCAAAATATAAACCACATAGTGTTGCTAGTGTTGTTCTAGGTACAGTTTTCATTACATTTGCGTGGTTTTTCTTCAATGCATGTTCTGCAGGTAATGCTTCGATTAGAGCATGGTATGCTTTACAAAATACTAATTTAGCTGCTGCATCCGGTGGGTTAACATGGATGTTTATTGATTACTTCAGATACGATGGTAAATGGACCACAGTGGGTCTATGTTCAGGTATCGTTTCTGCTCTTGTTGGTATTACACCAGGTGCAGGTTATGTTCCAGTTTGGGCCTCGATGGTAATTGGTATAATTACTGCAGCCGGTTGTAATTTTGCAGTTGATTTGAAATATCTATTGAAGATTGATGATGGTTGTGACGTTTGGGCATTACATGGTGTTGGTGGTTGTATAGGTTCAGTCTTAACAGGTATCTTTGCCGCTGATTATGTTAATGCTACCGCTGGTTCATATGCTACACCAATTCCAGGTGGTTGGTTAAATCATCATTGGAAACAAGTTGGTTATCAAATTGCTGGTATTTGTGCCATTTGTGGATGGACCTGTGTTGTCACTACACTTATTTTATTAATAATGGATAGAATTCCAATGTTAAAGATTAGATTGACACCAGAAGAAGAATTACAAGGTACAGATGTTGCCCAAATTGGTGAAGTTGCATATGATGAGGATAATGAAGAAGATTATACGTTTGAACCACAACCAATCAGATCTAGATTATCTGTTATTGGATCTATAACTCAACAGATTAAACATCCATTAGGTGGTGTAGATGATAAGATCGATCAAGCTGTTGCTAAATCACCAATTACAGAAGTTGTTGATGGACAACCTGATTCTAATTCGAATTCTAATTCTGAAGAAGATAGTTTGAAAAACAAAGAAAAGGAAACGGTGTAACATTGAAATTTTTGGCACCACTTATGTAAAGAAAAAAGAAGAACTCCTTATATAGAATATATCCTTAATACTTAATACTAATAATAATACTAATAATATAATCATTTTGGTGAATCAATAATTAACGTTCCAAATTGATATTATCACCGAATTTTGCGTATAATTCATTTTTCAAAGTTGATAATCTTTCATCAATTTGAGATTCTTTAGATTCTAGGGATTCGATCTTCGAGTCAATGACTTCTGTATCTTTTTCTAATTGTTGTACGACTTTCTCTTGTTTCATAAATACGAACAATTCACCAATTTTATACTGTATCTTTTCATCCTCGTCGATTAATTCGATCTCTAAGGATACATCATCTAGATATTCTTTCTCTTGTCTCTGTTTATTTAAATCGGCTTGACATACGTCTTTCCTCATTATCAATTTTGAAAATTCATTAATTTTCTGTTGATCCTCATAAGTTACCTGTACGGTATTCTTCTTTCCCTCCGGTAGTAGTTCCATTCTTTGTATTGGCTGTTGTTGTTACTGTTGTTGTTGCACAATTGATAAGAAAAAATTTTCAGTGATTGTTGTTGTTCTTATATATATATATATGGATGAGGCGAGACCCGAACGAAGCGAAGGATGAGGTACGTACGTATATAAAATATATATAAATTAGATAAACTTTTGAGCGACTTGATCGATCTGTGCCAAGATTTCATCTTGTCTCTTCTCAGTGATCCATGACCCAAGAACAGCGTTCTTTGCGATTTGGATCCATGTATTATAGTCCCATTCTGGGAACTCCTTGTTGACTTGTAAATAGTTATCTAGGATGTAGCCACCGAAATATGCGGGATCATCTGAATTTAAAGAGAATGGAACATTGTGATCAATTAGTTGTTGTAGTGGTAAGTTTCCCACTTTGTCTATGACTTGTAATTTGACGTTAGATAATGGACAAACGGATAACATTGTACGATCATTAGCTAATCTTTTCAAAAGGTCAATATCTTGAGTTGAATTGATCCCGTGATCGATTCTTGTTACATTCAAATGATCCAATGCATTGGATACGTAAGTCGCAGGACCTTCTTCACCTGCATGAGCAGTTAGTTGTAAATTTGGATTGAAAGATTTAGCAAGGGAATAACAATCTTTGAATAATTCTGGAGGGAATGGTTTCTCTGCAGAATCTAAACCTATACCATGGATGGTACCATCTTGAATCAATGCTTTTGCAGAGTTAACTAAGTCTAAACATTCTGGTACAGTAGTGTGTCTCAACAGACACATGATTAGACGTGTAGAGATACCGAATTGTTGTTGAGCATCGATGCATGCTCTATTAAACCCAGAAGTGACTATATCTAAGGAGATACCACGCTCAGTATGAGATTGTGGATCATAGAACAATTCAGCATGAACTAAACCTTGTTTTGAAACTTTTTTAAAATATTCCATTGCTAGATCATAAAAATCTTGTTCTTGAATTAATACATTAGTACCAATATAGTAATAATTTAAGAAATCTTGTAAATCTTTGAATTGAGTATATTTCTGTTGTAATTGTTCTACTGTCTGTGGGAACGTGTCAGGAAGTGTAATGTTGTTACGTTTGGCCAATGGGAATAATAGATCCGGTTCTAATGTACCTTCTAGATGTAGATGATGTTCACACTTTGGTAATTCTTGTAGAAATTGTTCAGAGACGGTCATAACAGGCAGTGTAACGTATAAGCTTGGGAACGTGTATCAGGCAGAGAGACAGACAAAACCAAACCAACCGGTCACCCATCCACCAACTCACTCACTCACTCACTTATATATATATATACTCTCGAGATTGAAAGAACAGGCTGTAAGTCATTGCAACGATCGACTGATTACGTACGTACGCGGGCAGAGCCGTGGGGGCGGACAAAAAACAGAAGAAAAAGAAACGAGAGCAGCGCCGAAAGAAGAAAAGAAATATCTGCGGGTGTGCGGGTGTTTCTGAGCAGCGATGGGGGGTTGGAAAGTGTTGTGGCGCACAGACAGCGCCGCACAGGGACACACGCCATCCTCGGTGATTGCCGGCAGCGTGTGGTGTACGGGTGTGTGTGGTATATTATATTAGTTTGGAGTATTATAGTATAGTTGTTATAGTTGTTATAGTTGTTATAGTTGTTATAGTATAGTATAGTATAGTATAGTATAGTAGTATAGTAGTATAGTGTCACACTCTTATGATATCATCTCAAATATAGTATATAATATTTATATTATATTATTTATTTATAGTAATTGCAGTAGGCATAGTATGTAGTATTATGATAATATGGTATAGTAAATCATAGTGTTTAGAATATTATGAAGGTATAATATTATGACGGTATAGCATGACAATGTAATGTTGTGGAGATATGTGACACTGGGTTCCCTGGGTTTGGGTATTACCTCTTTTGTACTGGCTGTCATTTACACACTCACTTATAAAGTGTGACCCAGCTGCCGTCCGGAGTGACAATATTTTTTTATCATTGAGTCTGTTGACTTCATTGTGTCCCGTTCTGTCCAATTGTGTTTCCCCGCGCCGCTGCCGCCGCGAGTTCGGCCGGGCCCCCCGAGAAAGTTTCACAAAATTTCATTCCTGAGTTAATCAATCACTTGACAATTCAAAACTTGTCACAATTAGTTATTTATCTATTTATATGAAAAGGGGTGATTGAACTTTTTATGTCAACTACAAAAGAACATAGAAACAGCTCATTAATAACCGATCACAAGTAATGTCACATCAGAGCCCCTATACTTCTGTTCATGGAAGTGCTACTCCACAACCTGGAATGAGTCAGACTGTAAGTAATGCAAAATTGATCAATGGTACTAATGTTCATCATCAACAACAACAGATGAATTATCCAATAAGGAACTCACCGGCAAGATCCGAAGACAATTCAAACTCTTCCACAATTGTCGGCTTACACTATCGTATCGGTAAAAAGATCGGTGAAGGTTCCTTCGGTGTCTTATTCGAAGGGATAGATATGGTTAATGGTACAAAAGTAGCTATTAAATTCGAACCAAGACGTACTGAAGCACCACAATTGAAGGATGAATATCGTGCTTATAAGATCCTTGCAGGGACGCCGCATATTCCAAGAGCATATTATTTTGGTCAAGAAGGTTTATATAATATTTTAATCATTGATCTTTTAGGTCCATCATTAGAAGATCTTTTCGAATGGTGTAATAGAAAATTCTCAGTTAAAACTGTTGTACAATTAGCTGTACAAATGATTACTTTGATTGAAGATCTTCATGCTCATGATTTAATCTATAGAGATATTAAACCTGATAATTTCTTAATTGGGATCCCAGGTGCAACAGATGAAAATCAAGTTCATTTAATTGATTTTGGGATGGCTAAACAATATAGAGATCCAAAGACTAAACAACATATTCCTTATCGTGAAAAGAAATCCTTAAGTGGTACCGCTAGATATATGTCAATCAATACACATCTTGGTAGAGAACAATCAAGAAGAGATGATATGGAAGCACTAGGTCATGTTTTCTTCTATTTCTTAAGAGGTTCTTTACCATGGCAAGGTCTTAAAGCACCAAATAATAAATTGAAATATGAAAAAATTGGAGAAAAGAAGAGAACTACTAATTATTATGATTTAGCTCAAGGTTATCCTATTCAATTTGGTCGTTATTTGGAAATCGTTAGAAATTTAGCATTTGAAGAAACACCAGATTATGAAGGTTATAGATTATTGTTATTAAGTTCACTAGAAGATATGAACCTAACTGTTGATGGACAATATGATTGGATGAAATTAAATGATGGACGTGGTTGGGATTTATCTATAAATAAGAAACCAAATTTACATGGTTATGGTCATCCAACTCCACCAAATGAGAAAAATAAACATAGAAGCAAGAATCAACATCAAACAACTTCTCCATCACCTGCTCAAGAACCACAACAACAACAGCAACAGACTCCACAATTGGATCCAAACTCGTATGAAGCATTCAAAATACAAACTCAACAGAAAATGGTTCAAAAACAACAGCAGCAACAACAACAGCAACAGCGCCATCATCAAAATCAACAACAAGGACAAAATCAACAAGGTTATAACCGTCAAAATCAACCTGCAATGATTAATCAACAAGTTCTACCACAACAACAAGTTCAACAACAAAATTATGATTCGGATTCCATGTCAGATGCTTCTCAAAATGGTTTCTGCGCAAAATTTACTTGTTGTTAAAGAAAAGTCTCTGTGTATATTCCATATATATTTATATAAAAACTTTTTTCTCTAATGTCATATTCCTAATGAAAACAATCTATTATAATTATTCTAAGATGCTCTTTTTTTTTTATCACTTTTGTTCTTTTGTTTACTTCACCGAGTAAGGTTGGGCGTTTCCCGTTGTCGACCAAATTAAACAAAATAATAAAAAATGATTATTTTTAAAAAACGATTCAATTTTGGTTGAAATGATCAAAGAATGAATCTAAGAAGATTGATCGTAACTCTTACCGAGATTCAGATTCTAAGTTTATAAATGATAGAAATCCTCGTTTCTAGCTGGTTGAGCAATATTAGAAGTGTTAATTTGATTCATTTTATTAGTTAAATAATATACAGTGTAATATACAGTAGTTTCTTCGTACTTTCTTTCGGAAGGAATTATTTAATATACATATTTTGTTTTCTAAACCTCTGTCTTTATATATTATAGATTGGGTTGTTTTCTTTATTCTTCACATTTGTGAACCTTGTATTCAGATGTCGTCATATAAGGCTATTCATTTATATTAATCGCGCACAATATTCTTTTATTAGTTTAACGTGTGCTACGTACTTAGTTTATTCTTTTGCTCTTATGAAAGTCTTATACTATACATCCTTGGAATATTCAGCTCAGTAATAAAGTACAGAACTTACAAAGGATCAATAAGACGGTAGAATATTACGGACAGTCAGCACAGACGGATAGGCTTATATGATACCATTCAACTGTGAACATCTAAAATTTGTAATGTATAAATACATATAATTCTTAAATAAAACTTATATATAAATTGTTTTCCCTCGAAAGAAAAATACAATGAATTACCTGTGAAATAAATTAACAAATAATACTCAATCTATTTGAACCAACGATTTCCCCCAGTTTTAATAAAGAAATTATTATTTATTTATTTTTAATATGAACCTTACTCCTTTAACAGACGCAAATATAGGAACTTATTAGAAGGTTATTAAATATTGTTGAACATTCATGTCATTAGTTACTTTTTTTTACATCATTTGTGATTTAGATATGTGAATCAAGAGTAAAATCCAGCCTTTATAGTTGAAAACATTATACAACAAATACCAGTCGGCTTTCTTAACTCGATTCCAAAAAAGACAATAGAATATTAATACAATTGGACATATGATACTACTACTGATGATAGTATAACATTCATTTCTCTTTTTATTTCACAGTTGTATCAATTTCTCTGCATCTTAGGAGACATCTTAGGAGACTAGTTCCTATCTAGCGATTTCGAATGCAGAACTTCAATAAAACAGTACCATAGAGTGGCACTTCATTGTACTATAAGAATGAATATTAATACGATAAGAAATAAGTATTTTATATATGCCTTTAATTTTGGAATATACAGGGTCCATATCGCTCTTGATACAAACTATGACATATTGACAGATGTGTATAATTACTACTTATATCAGCTTTTCTTCAGTTACATGATAAGAAGCTCGTACGTTCCTTGACAGACCATACAACAAAGTCTTGATACAGTAGCTTGTTGAGTTAGAATACCAAATTGAGTGTTTTCACATGGCTCAGCTTCTAAACCTTAAGAGTTTGTGTTGTTGGTCGTGTTATCAGATATTAGTTGAGGATTTCGGTATGTATTTTGTATATAGTGTTAAGTTCTATTTATTGATTAAACATACCTGTTCCGATGTATTCTGTATGACTTAAGTGTTCTCATTTCGTGGTAAGTAGTATATGGAACGGGATGTCTATCATCTGCCCATTTGTGTTATTATTGCGTTTCTTATATATATACCAGGGGTATTATGTTAAGGTAGGGATTAAAGTCTTTGAAATTTTACGTTCTCGATATAATCCTCCTTTTAAAATGGCATTCCTTGTTTCCCTATCTCAAGTCGAAGGTCTCTACCCGAAAGTTTTATCCATCTTTATATATTGCCAGTAGCTAATCGGTACGGAGAACACTCTACATTTTCTAACAAATCCTTCGATATTGTGTTAGCTCCTCAATAAATCATATAATTAGTAACTAATCATATTGCTATGTCATGCCTTCTCTGTTATTGTTACTCTGTCTCACCCTGAGTTCATAAATCAGCAGTAATGTCCGTTCCAACAATATCAATTGGAAAGTGTATATACTTCGTATGCCTGAAGCCTAGTTCTAAAAAAGGGCAGAACAAAATAAATCTGAACTTTAGGACAAACTTAGTCCCTTTAATAGTTTGTAACTTTAGTTCTTCGAAGGTCACACGACCTTAAAACAAGAATACCTCGGCGGCTAAATTGGTTTTCTCATTCTGACAGTTCAGATTCTTTTGGCACATATATTCACTCAACAATGACTGAAATGAGAAATCAGGACATGATATTGGGCTAACCATACAGTTGCTTTAAGAATATAATTATCAGACTGGTATAGTATCGTAGGATTTTATTGGGTGTATATTAATATTAGTGAATCACGAATTTGAACCTTAAACAGCTTCAGGGAGAGAGAACAAGGAGCTGTGAAGTTATACTAAAGGGTTAACACCGAGTAAGTCTCCCAGCGAATACATACATCCTACCAATGAAGATTATATTAATATACGATATAGATACAACACGATTAACTAATTATACATTGGTATATATATTCTATTAAATACCAAAATACATATTGAAAGTTATCAATAATGCGTGACTCCAATAAGAACAACCTCACTAATAGTGATGTCACACAAGGTTTGGACACCTAGTTCGAGAAAACGCTCTTGCGGGGGCACTCAACAAAAAATATTGGGGTAATTTGAGACATAAAAAGGGAAATGTTCAAGAGTAAAATAAATTGAAAAGAAGCTGATGTTGTTTCTTCGAGAAAGGTATAAAAGGGATGAATATTCTCTTGAATTGATTTTCTTGTTTTGGGGTATTCCTTTTTTTTATCGAATTTTGAAGTTTCTTAAAAAATGGTTTCTTATTGGTTTTTTGAGAATTGTGAACTATGTTCATAAAATAACATTAACACTTTTGTTTAAATTCAAAGATAAAAAGTTACTGAATATATCGATTATAGTCAATATGAAGAACAGAAATTATATATGTGAGTTTTAGAACCTGAATGACACTGTAATCGATAATGAATATATATAGTTATACGGTCTAAAAATCGAGCATTGAGCGGATTGATTCAAAAGCCTGGGGTTACGATCTTAGGTCCACTTTGAATCCATTTTCAGGTACCCTTGTTATCATTTCTCAAGAACGTTCTTCTGATAGACTAGAAACTGTTCTACACACGTACATGGTATGGGTTGTAGAGAATATCCACGAGGATATTGATATCGGAAGATGGGTTTTAAAATGGAATAATTATGAAACTAATGAGAAAAAAGAATTAATCATAAGAAAGTTTCAAATTATTCTACAAGGTCAACTGATAGTATTATGTGGGTCTTTCCCAGATATGGCCATTGATTTAGACGCCATATTTGGGGGGGGGCATGATAGACGCTGATCCTAAATGTCCTTACAACATGATTGCAATAACACAATTCGTTCTAAACCACGCTTCTGAAAGGCTTTCTAAGATAGGGGCCGACATTTTTATAAAATACCAGGATTGTTCCATCAACCTTCCATTAAGATCAGCTTACTGAAATTCCTATTTGGAGTCAACAAATAGTGACATTCTGGAACTTCAAGAAATATTTCCGAAAACCACAGACTCGCTATGAATAATCATAAATAACATAATATATTAGATGTTATTGTACCAGTAATACTCCAAGGAATACCATAGAGTTGTTACAAGATCACAGTACAAGGAGACATGATGATACTGCTATAGTAATCGAACAAATTCATAGTATAGCACAGAAGTTAAAAAAAAAACAGGAAGAAACTCCGTGTTATCTATGCTGCAATCGGTTCTATAGGTACGGGCATTTTTTTCAATGTTCACAACGAAAACAATTTAGTTGAAAAATACACAAAACTTGTGACAGGATGTATCCGTTCTGGTGTTAGTGCTGTTAGACCTTTTTATTATTTCTTTTTTGTGGATAAATGGAAAATCAAGTGTAAAAAAGATGAAGACCTTGAAGCAAATATCGAATCAAACATAACTTGGCTGGAAAGAATTAGATGGTGGTTATTATCAGTATCTGTTATATTCCTAGGAAACATCCTTACAACTATTGACAATAACCATATTCTAATTCTCAACCACCATGGAATGGTTGCTTCGACATTTGCTTCCAGATCAACTTCTTTTCTATATTCGATCTTCCACTTATCTACAAAAAAAACAATAAAAAGGTCTAACAGCACTAACACCGTTACCATGCATGATGTCACAAGCTTTACGTATTTTTCAACTAAATTATTTTCGCTGTGAACAATAAAAAAAATGCCGGTACCTATAGAACAAACTGCACTATAGATAACACGGAGTTTTTTCTTGACAGATTTCAACATTTTCTTTCTGTTTTCTTGTAAAGCTTGTGCTATATTATGCATTTTTTCGATTACTATTGCAGTATCATTATATCTCCTTGTACTGTGAGCGTTTAACAACCCTATGGTATCTTATAGTATGTATTTATATAGTAAAATCTACTTAGTTTTCTTCTCATGTGAATTATAAAAGGTCTTCCAGTGTATGAAAGACAAGCTTTCATTACTAGGGATAGACAAGAAATATTCTCTTTATATATGTAGCCTGGTTTCTTCCGAAATCTGGCTGGTATTATTATCTAATCCTGTTTATGAAAATTTTATCTCTTTGGTGTGGGCTGATTATGTCTTTATTTAAAGCCTCAAGATAGTTTCTATGCCATTTACGTGTTGTTCATTCTCTTCTCTCTGTTTCTCTTATGTTGCTATTATGTATGTGCAGTCGTATTCTATTGCTTTATTCTGTAAGCTTTTATGTGTGTCCGTTCTCATCTTTAAACTTCTATGTTTCATCTTTATGTTATCTTATAATTATTGCTCTAGAGACTTATTATCATCACTTACGAACTCATCCATTCCCATATTTTATAACGGCCGATTTCTGTTTCAACAAAATGACGTCATTGAAAGTGCATTTGAGCATCCGCCTGAAAAAAAAAAAGTTATCAAGCGCGTAATAATTTACATCAAAATCGGCGATGACATATGACAGGAAAGGCTGTCATTTTTTGCAGGAATATGCAAGTGGGTAATATCCATTTAAATTTACCTTCCAAAAGGAGATTTTATGTATATACCGATACCTTTCTGCAACCAGAGTATATAAATACACCAAGTATTCTGGAATGCAACACACATCTCAAGAACACCAACCCAACTCCCCAAGATTCAAAATGAATGCTATTCAGAAGAATGATAGTATAATCCTCAAGGGAACTAATTTCAAATCGAAACCCATTTTTGCGTCCTTTCGATATCCAACGTTTGATGGCTTGGTACGACATTTGATGACTAAATATGGTGAAACTATACCCACTAGTCGTTTGTTAAAAGGAAAAGATTATATCTTTTGGGATGAAGGAGGAAATCAAGATTATAGACCAGTATCGACTTCGTTTAAACCTTATTTTTTTCCTTTTTATCATTCAATGTTATTAGTGGTAGGTAGTGATGAGAATGATACACTTATCCTCACGTCCCCAATAGCAAATAATGTCAGAAAGTACTTTGGGTTCTCTAGATGGTCAAGTAAAGATCGATATTATGGTAATTTCTTACAAGCAATTGAGAGGGATACATGGTTCGACCTCTTAACATATAATCGTTCGGTGGGACGGTTAAAAGAAGGTTGGCATAAAACGGTCCACCTACGTAAGTGCGACAAGGTCGAACTATATGTAGTGCCCAAACCACTAGAATATTTCCCCATGCTCTTCATCAATTGCTCATTGGACAATGCGAGACATCTGTATGATAATATCACTACCCTCATGATCTCCAGAAATGATCCACTATACTATTGTCCCCTTATGTTTACTTGTGCAATTTACAGACCATTGCTATTCAGAGTTATTGATAATCATATAGAGCATAAGCAACGTCTTCCAGGTATAGATGTGACAGAGGAAGAATTTGTTGTTCTAAGGACAGAACAGTTGGAACGTAAAGACCGATATATGGTATCAGATTGCAAATGTCGTTCCAACACCGCACTCATTCCATCAGATGGCCTAACCGATTTTATGTCCTGGGATCAATTAGATGAATTATATGACCACAATAATTATTGGGATCGAGAATCTTTACCACCTCTTTATACATCAACCCACAGTACGTGTAATGGATGCTGTAACGAGGGACAGTAGACGCTAAAGAAGAAGAAGAAGAAGAAGAAGAAGTACTACGTGTTATGCTCGTACTTGTTTTGATGCCATTATAAACGGCACCCAAAATATCAAATGATACAAAGCATGCAACCATAGATCCTAATATCTAAGTTTCCTACTTTATTATTTCTTTATCTTTTTGACCGTCTATAATTTTGATTAAAACGACTTTATATGAAATCCCCGGGACCGAAATCTGTAATGGACCAAGACTAACGTAATATTATTATCTGCCAGCAAACTTTAAGAGATAAAATTTTCACATAGTAATAGTAACATGAAGTAATATTTATGTGTATATATATGTGTGTGTAAACCTCTGATTAAATAATCACTGTTTATTTATGTAAGGTATGGACTTTTTATATATTATATTACTAATAGGTATCGGATTACCACTTTATAGCTAACAGCTTAATGGTGTTACATTACCCGTAATGTTTATTATAGACTTTATATTAAAATTCATTCTATCTAAACCTCCAACTATATTTGTTTGATGTTTTTCTGCATAAAGACATGTATTGGCCAGTCAACTTGGGACTTAATATACTTGAGCTTTATAGTTATTGGTACAGTTGCCGTTGTTATAGTTAGGCATAATTAGCAAATCTTACTATATATTATGCTAGTCAGTACTTATGATTATGAGCATCGATATGTACTTGAAGGTGTATTTTTAAAATGGAGTAGTCGTCTATATATATTTTCCACCCTAACATTAATAGACGTAAAATATTCCATCTTCATACTGACCGTAATATTATCATTCGGTCTACGTTTACAGGGAGTGCAGTTTACCAAATAATTGACCTGCTCTAACAGTTACCATTATATTACTACCTCCTTTGCTAATATATACTCATTATCAAAGAACGGTAGTGACGATCTTCTCCCAATATTGATATATTCTCCCTGGATCAAACGGCATCGCCAACTTTAATATATAAATATTATAATCCGCCCATGTTATAACAGTTTCTCAGTCTTTAGGTATCTTAAATAATATAGTGAGCTATTTCAGTTCCAAATTTGTAGTCGAATTGTCATAATTTCGCATCCTTATTGTATGATTATGCCGTTCTGACAACTTTTCCACGTCAATAAAAAAGAGTCATCCACACAAGATCTCTGAAATTTTGATGACGCTACCGAACAATGTAAATGACGTCATTGAAAACGCATTTAAACATCCGCCTGAAGGAAAGAAAATATTGTGTAAGCGCGTAATGTTTTACATCAAGTTCTGTGATGACATATGACAGGAAATGGTGACATCTTTCAGTAAAAAAAGGTAATAAGTGATGGTCCTTCTTTTTTCTTTTTTACCTACATTGTTTTAACCACGGTATATAAATAGGTAAAATATTTTAAAAAATGTAATACGCATCGCAGGAAAGCCAACCAAGCTCAAGTGCCCAAGATTCGGAATGGATGCAATTGAAAAGAACGACAACATAATCCTTAAAGGGACTAATTTCAAATCAAAACCCATATTTGCCTCCTTTCGATACCCGAAACTTGACGATTTGGTGCGTCATTTGATGGTGGAGTATGGTGAAACCATAACAAATGGGCAACCTCTAAGAGGAAAGGAGAAATTCCTGCACAAGCATAATAATCCTAGTAGATCCATAGACGTTCCTATTCCATTACAGCCTTACTTTTTACCCTTCTACTATTCCATGCTAACAATAGTTGGTAGCGATACCAATGATACTCTTATCCTTACTTCCCCGACTACAGAAAATGTACGAGAGGTATTTGAATTTTGTATATCGTCACAAAATAAGGAAAATTATGAACATGTTTTACAACGAATAGAAGATAATATAAACTTTATACCATTGACTTATAACTGTACCGCTACAGTATTAGAAAAAGGTTGGCATAAAACGGTCCACCTACGTAAGCGCGACACAGTCGAACTATATGTAGTGCCCAAACCACTAGAATACTTCCCCATGCTCTTCATCAATTGCTCATTGGACAATGCGAGACATCTGTATGATAATATCACTACCCTCATGATCTCCAGAAATGATCCACTATACTATTGTCCCCTTATGTTTACTTGTGCAATCTTCAGACCAATGCTATTCAGAGCTGTTGATAATCATATAGAGCATAAACAACGTCTTCCAGGTATAGATGTGACAGATGACCAATTTGTTGTACTCAGAACGGAATTTGTATATAGAGCAAAAAGATGTATGGTGTCAGATTGCAAATGTCGTTCCAACACAGCCCTCATTCAGTCAGATAAGCGAACCTTTATCAGAACTTGGCATCTATTAGAGATAATGTTTTCCGATTACTACCTATACAGACTATCAAATATTCCACCAATTTATGCATCATATAGTTGCAAGTGTGACCAACACAAAAATGAAAATAAGAAGCCAAAGGAAAGAGAAGAACCAAGGGAATAACTGGATGGGAAATATCCAAGGATATTGTGTTAGACAATAAAATTATTGGTATATATATATATTTGTACTTCTGTTCGAGTATGTTGGCATGTAGAGGCTTCGATGCTATTTTTATAGAGTGGTTTTGAATGTTGAATGTGTCGAGACTGTGGTGTTGATGAGTGAATCGTTTCCCCGGCTATAAGATGTACTCTTTCTTTTCCATTTTTTGTTTAACTCCGTGTACAGCGAACACGTAGCACATAATATATGCAAAGCACTCTCGTTGAAACGGTAGGGAGGAAGGTATGGTGAAGTTGTGGCTGCATCTTTTAATCTGACTACTGCACTGACTACATAGAGAGCAATTGAAGAGGTGAGATCGTTTAATCAGTAGTCCACATTTAATACGTGGAGAAGTCGCTTCGTTATTTTTGTTGAAACATGCATCCTTAACCTATAAATCAAACAGTTGCAAACATATAAAATGGAGAGTATTTCCTGTAAATATTAAGGTTGTGTGATACGCCTTTCCAAACATTTCAAATGTTGCTATTTTTAGTTGTTAACTAAATTAGTCGTAACATTATACCTCTTTGAGAGCAATATTGATTTTCATCATGTCGAGCATCCTTTCTGCAATTATTATAAGCTTTGTCACAATTGTCATTCTCTCTTCACTTTATTATGTATTTAAATTTCTTCCAATTCCGATTGCTCTACCCATCGCAGGTTTTGTTGTATTATTTATGTGTCAGACTTTCTTAAACTCATTATGGCCTAACTAACAGCACTGCTAATGGTTCGTGTCTTCCATTTTTCTTTTTAGCAAACAGAAACAGTACTACTATTTCGAAAATTGTCAGATGTGTTTTGATATATCTACTATTCAAACAAAGTAGACTAAATTGAAATGTGAGATAGAAGAATGTAAATTGGTGCAATGTTACTGATAGCGACATGTCCAAGTTATTCACACGAGACTCAGTCAATACAGAAAAGAGAGCAGAAATTAAAAATCAATAAGATGGCATCCACTATATAGCTGCGAGCAAAGAAGCCATTCGTATAAATTTTTGGAACTGACCAGACAGGTACAACTGTGGGGGGCTAAACTAACTACATAGATTGTCTCATTTTATTAATTTAGACACCACTAGCTTTTTTAAACTTATTTTAACAATCCCATATTTCTGAGGATATATTATTGGTTCAATGACCATACTTTTAAACCTAATACTCTATGATTTGTAGTATTCAGTGAATGTGTCCAGGTTTAATACATTCTACCTCACAGTGGAAGTAAAATTCTTCTGTATACTGCGATATATTTATCTTTTGAACGTAATGATTACTATTATTTTAGTACAAGTTCACACTACATATTGGAAAGAATACCATTCTATATAGATACCTATATCTATTCCAAGGAGAATCAATATTATCAGGAAGATTTGTTGATGAATTAAATGTACCATTCCGTATATATTTTTATTCAACTATATATCGTCTACATAAAATTGTAACATTTGTAATATCGCCGATCGATAAAAAGAATAAACGTTGACATCTTCTAGGTAGGAACATCGAGAGGATAGCATCTACATGTGCCAGTTTCAGTATATGCGTGCATACGACGAGGGAATTTGATGCAACGTGTGAAGTGAAATTTTATTAAGTGCGTATAATACCTTAGGTATCTTGACTTCTGTTGAAATTTGACCTCTCAGAGTCCATTTTTCTATGGAGTACCATACCACAGCTACCAATAAAGCCCTGCATAGAGAAAAGCAATTAACGAGACTGCTGTAAGAACACCCGTCATCGTTAAAGTCACAAAGGATCTGTAATTGTTCCTATTGTCCTTGATCGTGTTTACGATGGACTCCAATGTTGATAGAGCTTCGTTGATATCATTTATAACACATTTGATTGTTTTTCCTTTTTAATATTACAAGTTCAATTATTGCATCTGAACCGAGATGAATAAGATCGAAGAAAACTTCCAAAAGAATTTACAAATGATATTGAAGGGTCCTACCAACCTTGGAATGCATCAAAAGCACGATCAAGGACAATAGGAACAATTACAGATCGTTAGTGACTTTAACGATGACCGGTGTTCTTACAGCAATCTCGTTTATTGCTTATGTGTGTGTTAAAGAAATGACACCAGAGGGTAGCAAAATAAGAAGAAACTTATTTATCTCTATTGGTGTCTTTCAAGTAGCTGGGACTTTATTAATAGCAGCCGTATGGTACTTCATGGAAAGGTGGACTCTGAGAGGTTCAAACTTCAACAGGAGCCATGATACCTGAGGTATTATACGAACTTAATAAAATTTCACTTTAAGTATATTCATATATGAATCCAATTTTTGTTTACTTTAGAGAACTTTGGATTTTTGTGGCATATATCTTCCTAGACAATTAAATACTTTTGGAGAACCGAGTACCCAAACAATGTTTCATGGTAGAAAAGTCTCGCTAGCGCTGCGTATAAGTTTTGAGATAAATTGCCATGAAATTATCAAAGTTTTATGAAAGGTGGTCCCATGGTCATTTAGACTTATACTAATTAGTTTCTTCAATATTAAACTGAAATTTGTATATAATTATATACTAAAAGATATCAGAAATCTTATATACTAGGATATCAAGGAAAGGAAACAACTTACGATATTATAAAAACTGGGGAAATACCTTCCCTTTATATACGTTTCCAGCACCTCGGCGGCTAAATAGCTCTTTCTAATGACAGTTTTCTCCGCTACTAAATATTCCCTTCCCCTCAGATATAGCCGCAGTCTCCCATTTTCTTATTCCTCGAAGTCTCCGACAATTCCCGATGGCCAATCTGGTCCATTATTCAATTTGCATATTGGTTAATAAATAATTGGGGTAATCCTTTTTTACTATTCCAATTATTACTATTATAATTATCATATAACTATATTACTTTGGGGAACGTAGATACAAATTAAAAATTCAATTGGACAATTCTTTTCCAATATTTTCACTCTCCCCTAATTTTGTTTTCTTAAATATATGGTGATATTTATATTATTTTTATATTGTATATAAGCGAGAGAATGACGTCATTGAAAGCGCATTTGAACATCCGTCTGAAGGAAAGAAAATATCGTGTAAGCGCGTAATGTTTTACATCAAGTTCTGTGATGACATATGACAGGAAAGCGTGACATATGTCATTTAGGGAAAGGTAATACGTGATAACCCCTCCTCGCTTTTTTTTTACCCATATTGTTTCAACTACAGTATATAAACGGTCTAATTATTCTAGAAGAGATTCACCTAGTCCATATAATAACTATACTAACTCGCCACAGTATCGTTAAAATGGATGCAATTGAAAAGAACGACCAAATAATTCTAAAAGGTACAAATTTTGAATCTAAACCTGGATTTTCATCATTTAGGTATTATAAGTTTGCTGAACTGATAGAATTTTTGATGGTGCAATATGGTAAAAGTATACCAGCTAGTAGAGTGTTAAAAGGAAAAGACTATATCTTTCCAGAAACCCGGATTGAGGGTGAGGGTGAACCTGTACCTATACCATTACAACCTTATTTTCAAACTTCTTATCATGAAATGTTATTAGTGGTAGGTAGTGACGACAATGATACCCTTATTCTCACTTCCCCAATGGCATATAATGTAAGAAAGTATTTTGGGTTCTCTAGATGGTCAAAAAAGGATGAAAATTATGAAGATTTTTTAAAAACAATTGAAGAAAATGCTTGGTTCGTACCCTTGACTTATAATTATTCTACTGGAAAAATTAAAAAAGATTGGCGTAAGACAGTATATCTACGTAAACGCAATACAGTCGAACTATATGTAGTTCCAGAACCATTAGAATACTTTCCGATGCTCTTTATCAATTGCTCAATGGATAATGCCAGACATCTGTATGACAATATTACCACTCTCTTGATATCCAGAAATCAACCAGTGCGCTATTCTCCCGATTATTTTACTTCTGCCATTTCCAGACCAATCATGTTCAATTGTTTTGAGACTCACATAGAGTACAAACAACGTCTTCCAGGTATAGATGTGACAGAGGAAGAATTTGTTATATGCAGAACAGAATATCTATACAAAGAAGAAAGAAATACGGTATCAGATTGCAAATGCCGTTCCAACACAGCCCTCATTCCATTAACTAAACCAATACAAATCACCACCTGGGATAAGAATGAGTGGTATATTGACAGTCAACAGGGTCATTATAGAACATCCCTACCACCTCTGTATACATCAACTCATGGTACGTGTAATGGATGTTGTGACGAGAGATAGTGCATGCTAAATAAGATGAAAAAATAAGTAATACTTGTTATGCATGTGCTTGTTTTGATGCCATTATAAACGGTCCCAAAAATATTGTAGGATCCAAAGCGTTTAACCATATATCCTAATATCTAAGTTTTCTACTTTATTATTTTTTTTTGTTTTAACTGTCAGTAATTTTGATTAAAACGACTTCATATGGAATTCCTGGAACCGAAAATCTGTAATGAACCAAGACTAATGTAATATTATTATCTGTCAGCAAACTTTAAGAGATAAGTTTTTCACATAGTAATAATGATGTGCAGCGGTATTTATGTGCATTTATATATGTAAACCTCTGATTAAATAAGCACTGTGTATCTATGTACAGTATGAACTTTTTATATGTTCTATTACTAATAGGTATCGGATTACCACTTTATAGCTAACAGCTTAATGGTGCTACATTACCTGTAATATTTTATTATAGACTTTATTGTGATATTTATTTTGTTTAAACCTCCAACTGTATTTGTTCAAGGTTTTCTGGCTACAGCTATTTCCTGTAGAGTCAATTTCGGACTTAATATACTTAAGTTTTATAGCCATTGGCACAGCTGCCGTTGTTAAAGTTAAGCATAATTAGCAAATTTTACTATATTTTATGCTGTTTAGTACGTATGAATATGCGCATCGCCATGTACTTGAAGGCGTATTTTTAAAATGGAGTAGTCGTCTATATATATTTTCTACCCTAACATTAACAGAGGTAAAATATTCCATCTTCATACTGACCATAATGTTATCATTCGGTCTACGTTTACAGGGAGTATAGTTTACCAAATGGTTGACATGCTTTAAGATTTACCATTATATTACTACCTCCTTTGCTAATATATACTCATCGTAAAAGTGCAACAGTAGCGACGTTCTCCCAATATTGATATATTCTCCCTGGATCAAACGGCATCGCCAACTTTAATATATAAATATTATAATCCGTCCATGTTATAAGAGTTTCTCAGTCTTTAGGTATCTTAAATAATATAGTGAGCTATTTCAGTTCCAAATTTGTAGTCGAATTGTCATAATTTCGCATCCTTATTGTATGATTATGCCGTTCTGACAACTTTTCCACGTCAATAAAAAAGAGTCATCCACACAAGATCTCCGAAATTTTGATGACGCTACCGAACAATGTAAATGACGTCATTGAAAGCGCATTTGAACATCCGTCTGAAGGAAAGAAAATATCGTGCAAGCGCGTAATGTTTTACATCAAAACTCTGAGATTACAAATGACAGGAAAGGGTGACATATGCCATTTAGGAAAAGGTACTATGTGATAACTCCTCCTCTTTTTTCTTTTACCCATATTGTTTCAACTACAGTATATAAATAGGTAAAATATTTTAAAAAATGTAATACGCATCGCAGGAAAGCCAACCAAACTCAAGTGCCCAAGATTCGGAATGGATGCAATTGAAAAGAACGACAACATAATCCTTAAAGGGACTAACTTCAAATCAAAACCCGTATTTGCCTCCTTTCGATACCCGAAACTTGACGATTTGGTACGTCATTTGATGGTGGAGTATGGTGAAACTATTACAAATGGCCAACCTCTGAAAAAGAAAAAAGGATTCCTTCTAGAAAATAATGAACCTGAATCACATGTACAAGTACCAATTCCATTGCAGCATTATTTTTCACCTTTCTATCGTTCTATGCTAATAGTACTGGGCAGCGACGTTAGTGATACCCTTTTCCTTACCTCTCCGATAGCAAAAGATGTAGAAAATGTGTTTAACTCTTCTCAATGGGCACACAGAGATGAAAACTACAAGAATCTATTACGATGTTTGGAAAATAATGGAAATTTTATACCACTAACATATGATTGCACAATTACTGAGTTAGAAAAGGACTGGCATAAGACAGTTCATCTACGTAAGCATGATACGGTCGAACTATACGTAGTTCCCAAACCACTTGAATACTTCCCGATGCTTTTTATTAACTGTTCAATAGACAATGTCAGAAACGTTTATGACAATATAACGTCCCTTTCATTATCCAAAGGTAACCCAAATTACTATTGTCCCCTTTGGTTTACTTGTGCCATATTCAGGCCTTTATTATTCAAGGTTGCCAATGATTTTATAGAGTTTAAAAGACGTCTCCCAGGTATAGATGTTACTGAGGAGCAATACGTTAAACTTAGAACAATATATTTACACAAGTTAAGGAGAAATATGATATCAGGTTGTAATTGTCGTTCTAATAGAGCTCTGGAACCATCAGATGGACTGCACTTTAAGACTTCTTGGGACGATTTAGAACGCCAGTATTCTAACTACTCCTTTTATTATATGACAGATATCCCACCATTATATACGTCACACAATTGTACGTGTGACCAGCACATCATTTAAAATGAAAAATCAAAAATAGATGGAGAACTATAGAGATGATGTAATAGATAATCCACCCGTGCACGCTGTCAATCGATGAATTTTTTTAATATAAACTTATATATATTGTAACATTAGTGAGTGTCGGCAATTTTTATAATAGTCATAGAAGTATGATATGTGTAATTTGTGTACTTCCTGAAAGAAATAATAGAGAATTATCTGTACTGAATATTTTATAAAAGATATTAAATATAAGAGAATGTGTAGAATCGTGGGTATTTCAGAAAATATAATTAGGTAACAAATATAATGGGAAACATGAATGAGATTGACTAGTTTAGTAATGTTCATCTGTTAAACAGAATAAGACAAGAATAAACACTTCTCTAGAAGAAAATAATATATTGAAAGTAGGTCACTGTTATATGTAGATGTTTCAAGTTCGTTATGGTAACGTAATTGTTCATGTTTTCCACTTGTTATGATTACTTTGCATGCCTTTTCAATTTAGTTCAGACTTATAGAAATATTGTTATTATAAAGAGTTTTGTTTCTCACGACCATAACAACTACTTACTCCTTATTTAAAAAAAATATTAATCTGGTCGCTCTAAATATAAATCTGAATCTAAAAATAGATAAAAAATTTGTGCGTCCGAATACTAATATTTCTCGGAACTCACATGAATGCAGTCAGCAAGGTTATATTTGTTTTTTCACGTATACGTTTTTGTACAGAATACAGAGAAACAATTAACTTTGAAAAGAATATTTACAGAGAGAAATACAACGATTTATGATACCTGTAAAATATACAAATTTCATTCATTATTATATTTTTAGCCTTTTTATTTTTAACTAATCATCATTATTTGTTAAATATTTCAAAATATAACAATCTTGAAAAAGTATGTGTATATTATGAATTGAAACTTCTTGTGAAAATTGTATCATCTCTATAATTAATTTCTTTGTTTACACATTTCTGCAAATCGTCAAGATTATTCTTAAAAAATATGCTTGGTCGTCGTTTCTTTTAACTGATGAAAAATTGAAATGAGGTAGAAAAGAAAACAGAATAAATAAATTACTGAGTTTCTTTTTAATGGGATTAATCCATATATTCATAATACACAAAATAGATTATAACCTTTATTTATTACAACAATGTGACGCCTTATCAAGGAAACACCTTTCACAGATTTATAATTGTTCCCAAATTCATAACCAAGCCTCTTGATGTCACATATTCTATTGTTTCCATTCAATACTACATCTAATGACACTGGCTGATTTCTTGGATGAATGATAAGCTCGTCAGTCAAATGCGATTATTATTCTGAATAATATAGTGATGATTATGACAAAATGAACGATAAGTTATTTCCCTCATGTCACACCCCTCAACATACACAAGCCGATACATCTCAAAAATGCGTTCGCAGCTTTACACCCAATTACAAGTTCTCACTCTTCAAATATCCCACTCCAGATTTATATTTTCCTTATATTGTGGGGGGGGGGGGAGATAGGCTTTATATGAACTTAGTTATCCACCTTATCATATCACCAACTCCCTTATCGCAAAGGAACCAAGTCACGTAAATTGCTTCAACTGTTGACACTATAAGGCTGAAAACGACGTGGGATATCTGTGAACATCCCACACCATCTCATCTCCCGCGGATGTCATCATCATCGACTCGTTCGTTTGTTCGTTTGTTCGTTTGTTGCCTCTGAGGGGGTGGAGCATGTAGGCATCTCTTGGTATGAACTGCACCAGTTTCTGTGGCAAACCGGAGTTTTCCGATGCCGTTCCTTTGCTGTTCCTCTGCGGGGGGATGTGGGATCCGCGGACTTGTCTCCGCAAAAGACAAAGAGACCATGTTCCTTGCAGATCAGTTTATGCTGTATGTGGCCCATCGTAAACAACTTCAACAGAATGAAATTCAATGAGTCACCAGATTAGAGGGTGGTTTAAAGTTGGTAAATTTGTCTATTGAAAAAGTATATAAAGGGTGGGATATCTGTGATATACAAGTTTGTTTATGTGTTTGTTCATTTTTGGTTTTTCCTGATAGAAGAGGTCATTAACTCAATGGTTAACGAATATACATAATATAATGCTATATTCAGTACTTTAAACAAACAATAACAAATATATATATATAACTGCAATGAACTGTGATAAGATGGTACAAGACAATGGTGTCTATGTGACCTTTTTGCAACATGGTAAATTGATTCGAACTGAGATTTCCTCGGATAGTTGCTTATTTGAAGATTTATTAGAATCTACAGATGGTACATTGTATATAATGATCCCCGAATGGGATCTAGATAAATATCAGGATGTGATTGGAATGTATCTAATGTGGTACAATAAGTTACCACGTAATAATGAGAACGGGCATGTGAATATTACTTCTTCGATATTTCCTTTAGCTCAAAATGATATTGTTTCAACAGTTTATAAGACTAGAATATTCACATATTATCAACATGATAAGTTTTGTATCTTGCATAATGTCCCAAGGGAATTATCTCCAGATGCTATGAATTATATGGGAACGTTTAATGAAAGGTCTAATGTCGAATTGGTAAGGTATATGCAATTACAATTTTGGTATGAATATTTAAGAGATTGGACCAATAAATTCCAGACTCCATTGAATTTAATCAATTCTGAGCAAGAGGCTACTGCTAACGATTTGGAATGTTACGAATGGACATATTTCCATTTACTTTCATTCATGTCTCGTGTCAATATGTTATATTCTTTATTACAACCACGTACAGTAAAGAATAAATCAAAGATATCATTATTATATAACGACACACTGGCTGTGTTAGAAGATAAAGAGTATGCTGCTAGACAGTATATCAAACAATATAAAAAGATGAGAAACGAATCTAATGTTTCGAATGTCTTTTGAAAAGGGGATATGTATGTACATTTTTTTATTTATTTATTATTTAATTTTCAGATCCTCTAATAATGTATACGTTATCTAAATCATGTAAAATATCATTTGTTCTACCACTAGTATCCAATTGTTGAATTGTATCTGGAGTCTGTTTATATATGAACAATTTCTCCTGAGTCGATGTATTGATTCTAACATTTATATTTTTAACATTAAGTAAATGAGCTAGGGAGTCTAATACTCTACCTATTGGCCACATTTTATTTACGAATAATGGTACCTCATTATATTTACTTGAATCGGTGTCATCATCTATCACGGTAACGTATAGATATATTCTATTCTGTTGTGGTATCTTTGAGTCCCCCTTTGCTACCTTCTTACATTGTATCAATTGAGCCATCGCCGAACTATTCTTACTCTTTCGTATTGTTGTTGTTGCAGATTTACGTTTAGATTTGAAGAATTTCAATAATTTATTCAAAGAATGTTGATTCAAAGTCGATTTCACTTTAGGTTCCTCGATCTGATGTACCTGTGCTTGTTGAACTCTAATGGCGGCCCGTTGTGGTAATAAACTTCTAAAGAATCTACCACCATCACTCTTGGATTCCTGTGAGTCTATAGTGGATTCCGTCTGTAATGCAATACAATGATGATCTTCTTTTAATCTATGTTTCGAACAGAAGTCCCCATTACAAAATTTACAATGAAATGGTAAAAAATCGATCTGTTTACAAAACGTACAATGTGTACCGACATCTAGCATCCCAGTTTCTCGTACCTGTGTAGTCATTTTGTGTTGTGTTATATGTGTGTGTGTGTATGTGTGAGTATTGAATAATGAGTGGTAAATATTTAAGAGAGTAGCTGAGTTTGCTATTTATATCGTTTTAAAATAATTTATAGTTTCACCTATTACGTAAGATGAAATATAATTTCTTTTTTCCAAGCGAATTAGTATGGTAAAAAAAATAAGTGGGTGGTGGTGTTATTTGAAAAAACAGCGATAATAGAATATTCTAGAACAGAGTGTGGCAAAGGATCAAAAGAGCAAAGGGATCAAAAGTGGTTAATAAATATGACTGAAAGTAATAGCAGTACACTTTGGGAAGAGAAGTCTGACAATATACCTGTTAAGTCATTTACTGGCTATACAGTCAAATTTGGTGGATGGCAACGAGAGAAACCGGTACAATCGACAACGGTACCTGAGAAGACTGATACAAATGATGAAACTGCGATGACTAGCGATACTGTAACGTCCACTGAGACGACAGCGACTGAACAAGACGAGGTCAAACAAGAATAAGCCAGTTATATAAATTCTACTTGGGTGATTCGTGATAACACCACGAAAGAGACAACAAAAGACATGGGCATACCGTCACACGGGGATACCGACATAGTGTGACACCATGATATACTCTACTGAGTGTACACCAATGTAATTTATACCATACATTGCAATTGTCTATAGCAATACAACCACCTATATATATATCTACATAAATAAACAAATAAGTATAATGAAAAAGGATAAAGGTTAGAAGACAACCACTAACCCTAGGGCATGCACCCCGTCACTCGTTATCGTTTCACACGACCATTCTGGGTAAACCCAGCCACCACGGGCCCTTTCCCGATGCGGTAACAAATCACTGTGCTAAAAACGCTATTAATAGAACGGTGCACGCGGAGAAACACCCGTACAAGCCATCGTATATTCACACCGTTGTCCGGCCCTTTCTCTGCGCTGCCCCGCCATCTCTGGGCAAGACCCCCCCCCCAGAAAAAAAAGAAACGCGCGTGGGTGTCACTCTACACGGCACTCTGCACCTAACAACCACCCGTACAACAAACCGAAAGAGAATTTCTTCTTCTGCTTCTGCGAAACGTCGACGCACCGCCCAAAAAAGACTTCGTTCACTTCGAACGTCTCGAGGACAATACGTCAGAGACACAAACCGCGAACCGCGAACTCAGCACACACACACACGCTTGTTTTGCTTGCTTGCAGTCACTGCCATTTCCATTTCCATTTCCATTTCTATTTTTGAAACCAACCACAAACAATAAATAAACAAACGAAAACGAAAACAAAACAATACTTACGTGTAGCAGACATTACGTGCCAAAGAGACCTCAGGAAAAGTGGTGATGGTTTTGTCTTGCTTTTGCTTGGTTACCGTACAGTACAGTACTTGGTTACTTGCTGCAGACGCTTCGGTTGCAGAACTACGTACTACTCAGACCACACAGAGAGGGTTCCTTACCGTTTCTAGGCATTCCCTCCCACGTTCGTACAGCTGTTGCACTCGCAAAAATTTTATCTATTAATAATACATTCCTCTCGTATCTCACACGTTCGTACTTCTTGTATGTTGTTGATGTTTGTTATCTTGGTTTGATTCGATTCTTCATCTAGTTGCTAAATCAACATATAAAAAGACTGTAAAACATACACTATTTCTTCCTTTCGTATCAACATTCCTATTTTAATATTACTTTTTCTATCTGTTAGTTTCTCTTCTTGTCCGTCTCAGACATCTACACATCTACACAATGAAGTTAACTTATTTAGCATCATTGATCTCAAGTTTCTCCTTGGCTCAAGCCATCGCAGTCCCACAACCAAAGGACTTAACTTCTCTACAATTCCCAACAACTAACAAACAGGATCTTTTGAAAAGATACTACGACTACGACCACTACGAAGAACCGATCCGTGGTGTCAATATCGGTGGTTGGTTAGTTCTTGAACCATACATCACACCTTCATTATTCGAAGAATTCCGTACTAATCCAACTAATGACGATGGGATCCCAGTAGATGAATACCACTATTGGTCATACCTAGGTAAAGATGAAGCAATGGCAAGATTGACTTCTCATTGGGATAACTTCTATACAGAACAAGATTTCATCGATATTAAGAATGCGGGTTTCAATCTGGTGAGAATCCCAATCGGGTATTGGGCATTCGATACTTTGGCTAACGATCCTTACGTCTCCGGATGGCAACAACTATATCTAGATAAAGCAATCAATTGGTGTCGTTCCAATGGACTAAAAGTTTGGGTCGATTTACATGGTGCCGCTGGCTCTCAAAATGGGTTCGATAATTCAGGTCTAAGAGACTCCATTGAGTTCTTACAGGATGAAAATTTACAATTGACAATGGATGTTCTAGAGAAAGTACTAGATAAATATTCTCAGGATGAATTTTTGGATACTGTCATCGGTATCGAATTGATCAATGAACCATTGGGTCCATCCATCGATATGGATAAATACAAAAACGAATATTTGATCCCTGCTTACACTTATCTAAGAGAGACTTTAGGTAGAGACCAAAATATTATCATCCATGATGCCTTTGAACCATTCAATTACTGGGACAGTTTCATGACTTTAGAAGATGGCGACCACTACGGTATCACTCTAGATCATCATCATTACCAAGTCTTCTCCTCTGGTGAATTACAAAGATCATGGGATGAAAGATTAGGTGTCACTTGTTCCTGGGGTCAAGGTGCTACTTCCGAATATCACTGGACCGTCGCAGGTGAATTCTCCGCTGCTTTAACAGATTGTGCCAAATGGTTGAATGGTGTAGGTATCGGTGCTCGTTACGATGGCTCCTTCTACAAGAATGGTGTCTCTTCTTATTATATCGGTTCTTGTCAAGATAATGAAAACGTCTCCTCTTGGTCTGACGAAAGAAAACAAGATACAAGAAAATACATCGAAGCTCAATTCGATGCCTTTGAAATGAGAGGAGGTTGGATCATCTGGTGTTACAAGACTGAAACTTCAGTAGAATGGGGTGTCAACCAATTGATCGCGAACGGTTTATTCCCACAACCGTTAACCGATAGACAATATCCAGGTCAATGTAACGCATAAGCAATTGTAGCTTCCCCCTCCTCCACATACTTCTTTAACCATTTCTCTTTTTAGTTCTTTTTATACAGTTTTACCATTTTAATAAATATAGATTATTTTTGCATTACATAAATTGAAAGATTCCCAGATTTGTGATTACGCTACCACGTCTTTGTAATATAGTATAACATACAACCTTACAAAGCAACTTTCCCAGATTATGTAAGTTTGCCTCACTTAGTAAGAACCAAAAAAAATTTGTCATTTTCATGATTACTAAAAATGGGCAGGATGAGTAAGCGCTGTGAAGTGGCCGCACAGGCGAGGGATCTGCATACCAAAGGAGAGATCTGCAGATCAGTATCAGGGGAGCATGTCATCGATTCTCAAAAGTATATAAACTGGATCGATTATTCAATAGTGAGTTGACTTCCCCAATTTCGAAAGCAACCACTCAGCAACAATGACAACTACAGTTACTCAATTCACAGAAACCATCTCCAGGCATCACCCAATATATAAGCCAGAAAAGGGCAGATACCGGCTATACCTTTCAGCAGGTTGTCCATTCGCTCATCGTGTTTGGATCACAAGGGCTCTAAAGAATCTAACGGGTGTCATCGGTGTCACTGTCGTACACTGGAAACTAGCCGGTGAAGGCAATCAATGGAAACTGGTCAAAGGTGACAAGTCCCAACTTGGTAATGCTCCTTATACAATCGACGGTGGTATCGAAAGTTCAACTTATAACACTTCTACTTTATTCGGTAACTTGAGTGATGATAACGAAGTCCCATTCGTCGATGGTACGACGGATCCAAACTACGGTATCACTCACTTGAAGGAACTGTACGATATGATGACCGATGTCCAATATACAGGCACGTACGAGTTCCCTGTGTTGTGGGATTTGAAAACTAAGACAATTGTCAACAATAACTGGGATCAGTTACCAGAAATACTAAACAGTGCATTCTCCGATTTGGAGGAGACTCAGGGAACAATTGATATTGTACCACAGCAATTCGAGAAAGAGATTCACGAGTTTAATGAATGGATGACAACACATATCAATTTCGCAGTCTATGAGGTCGGTCTAGCTAAGGAACAAAATGTCTATGAGAAGAACTTAGTCCAATTCTACAAGGACTTGGACACAGTTGAAAAGAAGTTGGAACATATTTACACAGCTTTGCAACAGAAGTACGGTACCGAATCGGAAATACTAAAACATTTCTTTTATTCAATGAACAAATCACCGAAAGTGACATTAGACTGTACACTACTATTGTTAGATTTGACCCTATCTATGCGGTCCATTTCAAGTTAAATTGGAGAACGATCAGAAACGATTACAAGTTCACTCATCTATGGTTAAGAAACTTGTATTGGAACCACAAGGAATTCGGTGCAACTACAAATTTCAACCACATGAAGTTGTTGTATTTCCGTTCTCAATTAGAGGTCAACCCTAATGGACTGGTACCATACGGTCCAGAGAAGAACATTCTTGAATTATGATAACTTTATATAAACTACATAGCAAAATAAATTGTACATTATTCTTTTAAATGCAATGTTGTAGAGGTAAGATGAAATATTTTGGTATATGGAATGCAACAACATTCCTCATTCTAGGCATGATTATTAAATACATTTTGTACTTGTTCTTCCTTGTTAAAGGGAGAGTGAAGCTCTGTTGATTTACCGGACATATAATCCTGTACTCTAGTATTTTTGTGTTATGTCATATACATTGAACGTTATTCAGTAGTTATTATCACACTCCATTTCAAACAATAGAAGGCTTAACTAACCGTATATAAGACTAATATAAATTGAAGACAGTTTTTCAGATCTTTTATATTTTCTTTTAAATTTTGATATTTGGAGTGTAATCAAACATGTAGTAATATAGATATTCCAGTAAACAAACGTATCAAGTGATAAGGTATCCATATATTAAATTGATTCATATCTATTCGTACAGTACATATGGCAACCGAATCAGCCTAATGATCTATAAGTAACTGTTATATATTGCGTAGCAGTGACTTGTCCGACTAAACCGACACAATTGACAACCATGTGACAAAGACCTTCATAAACTCACTTCATATGAATATGTAGTTCACTCATAGGATATATCGACATTGTAATTGAACCATTTAAAGAAGTTTGTATCTTTAAATGGGTTTGGTGGTCTCTAATTGGCCTGTTGTCGGCGGCTAAACCGTTTTGGGTAATTTAAATGTGTCGCGTAACGTGACAGAACTCCGAGCCCGCCACCTGCCACAAAAATTGGAAACCCCAACATTGGTTCAGTTCCAACAAGGACACCAACTTTTCTTTTACTTCTTCTTGGAGAAATATTTTAAATAATATAAAGGTAGAATAAGAAATGTAATTGTTTTTAACTATATAAATGATACAAGACAACTATAAACACTAAAATGAGAAGGACCGATTTATCTTCTGGTGGGTCTTTATTGTGACGTATTATTTTAAATATTTTTGGGAATTTAAGGCCCACTTTGACCTTCCATCTCCCCAGCACGACCACAATCAATATTAAAAAGAACATAAAAACTCCTCCCCAAACACAGCCAGATATGAATCGGTCCTTCTTGAGTTTGTCTTCTTTATCATTTACAAACTGCTCAATGCCTCGTACAAGAACCGAAACCGTAGAAAATATTCCAACTACCAACCACATCATCGCCTTAAGAAATTCTTTGCCATTGTCTGTTAATGTGCCTTTCATTTCTTTTCTGTCAATATTCCTCTCCATCAGATATATCATCTGATTTGGGCTGTTGTCACCTTCAAAACGTTGGGCATGGGACATAAGCCCATTCAATGCCCCATGCCAATGAAACAAGGCCAATGACAGCCCAGATAGGTACGTTTTTCTAGATTCCATATACCAATCAAGTAATGAAGGATTAATTAACACATACTTATTGGTTTTGTTCATATTATCCTTGATATCCTTCTCTATTAAAGAAATATTATTAAAGACATTTAGCAATAAAACATCCAATGTTTTTATCAATAGCAAAGGAAATTTGAAACCGGAAGTGACAGGTCTCTCACCGACATCAGGTATGACCGGTTGGATAGTAGGAAACCCCCCAGACAAAATCAAAAGGTTTCCCTTCACCAGTGTCTGGAAGTTGGATGACTCACTTAAGTCGCCATTTTTTCTTGAGTAGAAGATCCATGTGTTTTCTTCCTCTCCCGGTTCCAATACATTAGCAAAACTGTCACACCACCACTTTCCATATGTCTGTAGAGCAGTGTTAACACCAGCAGACCTATGATCTTTAGACACAATTACAACCGCTCCTCCGTTTTCTGTCAATAATGTTTTAAAGGCATCTTCCCAGTTGCTTGGAGTAACATTTTTAATTACTCTGTTAGATAATGCAAATGCTTGAATATCACTTTCTTCATTTTTATCAGTCAGGTTTTTGAAAGAGGTATCGTCTTGGTTATTTTGCATTGTGGTAATATGGGACGTAATTGTTATGGTTCCCTTTCTCTGTTTCCCATTTTAGAAGGCATGGAATTATTACAGGAATTCCATGCCTTCTAAAGTGGGGAACAAAAAATTAGGAACTATCTCTGAATAACTACATATTTTATGTAATATATAGTCTAATATCAAGAAGTTAGTTTTAAAAGTTTATTAATATTATTTATCGACATATTAAAGGTGACAAGTTTCTTTTCTATTTTGAGTCATTAATTCCACTCTAAGCGGTTTCCGTTACGTTCATCCTGTCACACAAGACATCAGCAAATATATTGCTGGGATACAGAGAACAAGTCCCATAAAAACATGAAAATAGATGATGTTGTAAGTATTCAGAATAGTACTCTAGTCAGATATTTAACATTATAAAAGTTGAATCATCTTTCAAGAGTCAAGTATCAATGTACGTACATAAATATTTATATACAATAATACAAAACGTTGAAATCTTACAACAACACCCTCATCTAACATTTACAATATTCTCAAGTAACCTGATCCTTATGGCTCTTATTAACCTCCAATTACCCACCCAAAATTTTATTAAGGTCAACACAGTTGACAGTTGACGTTTATCATCAATAGAGTAAACCATTCAAGATCTCCGTCATCTAACGAGAATGACGCCATTATTCTCCTCATTTAGTTATCCCAAACTTGACCACTTGATATTCCAATTCCCTCTCTTCACTTACTAGTCAGGCACACTACCTTTATCATTGTAGTTGTTTCTTTCTTTTGGGCAGCCTTAGTCATCAGAGTTGAAAATTCACGTGATCAAAATTTTTTGAAGTTTTTACATTACATAATCATACTACAAGGGTATCTGTGGAGATTAATAATGAAGAGTGACACATTAGTAAGACCGACACATATGCATTAGGTGCATGTTTCGTGTGTATTCATGCTATTATCTTTTTGGGTAATTACTAAAATAAGCAGTAAAAAATTGTGCCTGCTGAATAAGAATATTTACAGTTCTTATAACGTAATACTTATGTGTCAGTTGCATTACTAACAATGTTTGTAATGAGATTTTACTTGCAAATGACAATTATTTCTATAACATAGCACATGTTCTATTATAGAGATATTTTAGAACGTATGACAAACAAACTTGGAATACTTCTATTTGATGTAAATTCCATTGGTAGCACATCACAACTTCTGGAAGGTTCACCATTACAAATGACCGTATATCCCATTTGGGATAGTTGCGTCGGCTTTAAGTTTTGATTGTGGGCAGATGTTCAAGCACTGCGCGTTTTCTTAGTAATGAATCAACCCCGATGAAAAAAAAATTTATTTGTAATTGAGATCTGTGATGATTAATGAGGATCTGAAGCTGACCAAGTTAGATAATGTGACACTTATACCTTATTTATGTACTATAAGAGTCTTACATAAGGGTACCCCTGAGTATTCTTCAAAAATATTGAAATAATATTCCAGGAAAAGATATAAAAATGAGAGAATATTTAACAATGTAAAATATCTTCTTGGATATGTTTGGTTTATTTGATAAGAATAGAACAGTATCAATCGAATCTTATAATTCAATTACCAATATACCCCCCTCAACAAACAAAATATCTAAAAATGTCTCTACCAACTACTATGAAAGCCGTCGTTATCGAAGGTAAAACTGCAGTGGTTAAAAGTGGTCTACCGTTACCAAACTTACCAAATGGTTCAATGATGATTAAACCAATGGCTGTCGGTGGTAATCCAACTGATTGGAAACACATTGAATTCGGTCTAGGTCCACAGGGCTCCATCGAAGGTTGTGATGTCGCTGGTGAAATTGTTCAATTAACCCCAGATGTTGACACTGAAAAATTCCACCTAGGTGATTTCGTCTATGGTTTTGTCCATGGTGCTTCTGTAAGAGCTCCAGATAACGGTGCATATGCTGAATATGTTGCTTTGGACTCTAAGTTGGCATTCACTGCACCAAAGAGCTTACAATTCAGTGACAATGATTTAGTTCCAGCTGGTACAATTACTACGTATGAAGCTGCTGCCTCTATCCCTTGTGCATGGACCACCGCTGGTGGTTCATTGTTCCATCATTTTAATATGAAATATGATTGGGAACCAAAGGAGCCTCAACATAATTTCCCTATCTTAATCTGGGGTGGTTCATCCGTTCTAGGTCAATCATTAATACAATTAGCTAAGAAGTACCATGGTTATTCTAAGATTGTTGTTGTTGCTTCCAAGGAACACGAGTCCCTATTAAAGGGTTACGGTGCAGACGATGTCTTTGATTACCATGATTCTGATGTCATTCAACAAATCAAATCCAAGTATCCAAATATCCCACATTTATTAGATTTGATTTCAACCAAGACCACTTTACAACAAGTTTATCAATGTGCTTCTGATTCCGAAGAATCCACTATTTTGAATTACTACGGTTTGAACATTGAAAGCATCGATGATAATTTAAAGAAACAGAATGCTAAAATTGTCAACACTTTTATCTATTTCTCTCTAGGTTTCGATTTACCATTAGGTGGTAATGTTCTTAAATATGATCCCCAATATAGAGCTGATATTATTAAGTTCATCGAGAAGATCAATCCAAGATTATACAACGGTGACTTCAAACATCCACCAATTAAAGTTTACCATAATGGTCTAGAAGATGCTATTCAAATCATGAAGGATTTAGAAGCTGGTAAGGCATCTGGTGAAAAATTAGTCGCTGTCTTTAAATAAAATTTCTAATTAGAGCTATATTTATACTATTTACTAGATATCTATAATAAATAAATGTATTTACTTTAAAACGTTATTAATATTACAAAGAATTCAAACCGAACAAGAAACCTAATTCCCTGGTACCTAAACCATTAATTTCCTTTAATTTACTTGGATCCATAGCAGCATCAACCATCTCACGTTTACGGTCTTGTAATTCTGAAATTCTATCCTCAACAGAATCCTTTACAAACAGCCTATGGATAAAGACTTCCTTAGTCTGACTGATTCTATAACAACGATCCTGTGCTTGTTCTTCAACATATGGATTCCAGAATGGATCAACAATAATAACATGATTAGCACACGTTAAGGTTAAACCAGAGTTACCTGCCTTCATAGAAATTAATAAGATTCTCTTATTCGCTTCACTATAAAATTGACTGATGACATTAGATCTCTTTTCAGCATTCATATCACCAGTATATCTTAAGTATTCAATGCCCATCTTAGTCTGTAAGAAATACCCGAATATATCAAAAAATGCAGTAAATTGAGAAAAGATAATAATCTTCTCAGTATTAGATTTTTCGAAAACCTTCTTAATAAGATCCATACATTGCTCCATCTTTGGCGATGGTTTTAATTTTGTCATATCTGGAACATAAGCTGGCGCATTTCTACTTTTATCCATGGCTTGATCATATTCATCTCTTAAATCACGAATACTAAAATGTTGATTAATGGTTTGATCATATAGTTTATATGATACAATTTCTGTTTCATTAGTCATCGTACGACAATCACGACAAGGAATCAAGATACCATTTTCAGAAGTACGAGCAGATCCTTCGATAGTACCCGTTTCGATTAATGGTTCCACACATGAATCACATAATAGATGACCGCACCCTGTTAATATTGAGGATTCTTCTAAATCTAATTGTTCCATACACCAAATACATGTTGATCTATTTAAACAGGAATTCACAGTAGATCTTTTATTCCCACTCATATGAGATATCACATTGTATAATCTTAACCAATCCCTTTCGAAATTTTTACCATTAGCAACCTTTGCAGTACCACTCTTCTTCTCACCAATAATAACAAGTTCTGAATGGATACACGCTTGTCTTAAACGAAGTAACAGTGTTAAAACACTTGAATAATTACCTTGAGCCTTTCTGGCTAATAATCTTTTTGCTAACTTCTTGTTCTTATTTTCTAAATCGTTATAGAAGTCGGCTTCCTCACCATCTAGATTAGTCTTATCAACTTCAACATTCTTTGGTGGCAACTCAAGAATTGGTCTACCATCGATTTTGTCAGTTTTTGTACGACGTAACATGATAGCCTTCAAAAGGATTTGTACCTTCTTCAACGCTCTCTTTCTATCCTCATTATCAAATGTATATTTCTTATTAGAGCCAAATGGTCTACCGATATCTGCTTGGAATCTCTCTTCCCTATTATAAGGAGCGATACGTAAGAATCTAATTAATGAATACAATTCTTCGATGCTATTTTGAATAGGTGTACCAGATAGAACCCATCTATACGTACTATTAAGTGTACAACAGGCTCTTGCAGCCTGTGTCTTTTTATTCTTGATGTTTTGACCTTCATCTAATACAATTCTATAAAAGTTGGATTCATCCCTGAAAAATGGCGACCAATATTCGTTACTTCTTTTCAATTTATTCATGGCTTCAATGGATGGGACACCAGACAGCTTTTTTTGATCTATTGACAAAGAAGCTGGCCAATGTTTCTTGAATTCATTAGCAAGAGTCTGATATGAGATTAGAACAGCATCGTATTGTTTAATTTGGTCCCATGACTTCAATTTACCCTTTGGACCGTTAAATATAAATGTACTGAAACCAACATGCTTTTTAATTTTGGTCTCCATTTCACCTTTCCAAACTCTTAATACACTAACTGGAGCAACAACTAAGTTCGTCTTTCGACCTTTATCCTCGGATTTATTCGCCATCATTAGCGCTAGTAATTGAACCGTCTTACCTAGACCCATATCATCAGCCAAAAGACCAGCTTTCTTCTTAGATTTTTCTACATTCACTAACCAACGGAGACCAATACGTTGATGTTTCAATAAATTGATAGTCAACTCATCTGGTGTCATCTCTTCACCTTCAACTTGATTTTCATTTTCTTTTACATTGGCCAATAATTCACGAATGTTTTCTTGATCCTCAGCATTATGAATATTACTTATACTACTTGTTGGGAAAGGGTTTGACTCCATTCCATTAGTATTTGAATTGGATGGGTTTGATGATCTGTTTAGTTGCCACTTGGTTGTACCTTGTTCATCATGAGCACCAAATACGTGGAAATCATCATCCGGTTGATTTGTATGACGTAACAATAATCTAAGCTCATAATCTGTAGTACCAATATGATAAACCCTCAAATTTTCATACAGTTTCGACATCTTTAAACCTTGTTTTATTAAAAATAATACTGAACGTGTCACAGAAACACGAATATCTGGAGTTGGTGGAATACCTTTATCAATATTTTGTCTAAACAAATTTAAAAGATCTAAACAATTGGTCATTGCTCTTTTGACATCATTATAACGTTCTGATTTTTCAATAATTTTTTTTGCTATTGCGATACTTTTGAAATATTGCGCTCTTCTATCCACTGGAATTATATTTTCTTTTCTATATTGTATACCATAATCTTGTAAAAGATTGTAAACAACCGGCATTTTAACCCCATTGGTAAATAACAATTCTGCAGAGTCTAAACATGTACCGATAGTGAAAACAGGAATCGTGCGACCAGTTTCAAAAACAGCTTTATATTTTTCTAAAACACCCAAATGTTGAACTAACATATTCTTAGTTAAACTTGTTCTCGTCTTACTCTCAAGAATTAATTTCTTAGCTGCGTCTATTGATTTCGCAAAGTAATCCTCTTTGTTTTCATTTAACCAATTATCAGTTGGAATGTTACTTTTCATTTCGGGATTTTCTACACTTGGTGCACTTCTAGTTGGAGCTAAAGTCGATAATTCCTTTTCGATAGTATCCATTGCTTCCTTATAAGCTACCTGACTGATGGTTCCTTCAGATAACATACTGTGTAAAGTATCCTTCTGTTCCAACAGATCTTTCCGTTTTAAAACTATTTCGCTTGTTTGATTGTCTCTTTCAGCTAGGATTAAATTATTTTTAGCATTGGTCAGTTTTCTAGTCTTTTCTTCAATTAAAGTATTCAATGTTACCTTGGCTTCATGTAGTTGAGATTGAACCTTTTCATGTTTCTTAGCGGTAACATCCCTTTGAGTTTTCAATTGAGCAGCAGTTCTTTTAATGTCTGCAATTAACAATCTTCTTGTTGAAGTCATTGTTGAAGATCTTTCAAAGGATGAAAGTCTTGTAGTTGTATGATTTAATTTCTCTTCACGTTTTGCTAATTTCCTCTTAAGAATCAAAGTACTCGATTTCAACGAATCAATCTTATTGCGCAATTCTTGCTCCTTTTCATTATATTTCTTCTCGATTTCCTGATAGTTACCTTCGGCTATTTTTAGAATCTCTGGTTTTGGTTTAGTTTCTTTAACAATATCTTTAATCACTGCAGGATGTTGCTCATGCTTTGCTGAAATTTCGCTACTCTTTTCATTAGCTTTCATTTCTTTTTCTTCATCACTTGATAATATGATAATAGCACCATTATCGTTATCTTTCTTTTGATCTGTCTTAAATGTGGAAAGTACAGGGATAGGTATCTTTTTCTCCTCTGATATAGGTTCGGATTTGAACGCAGAAAGTACAGGCATATGCTTAATTTTCTCTTCTACCCCTGGATCTCTCTTAAATGTAGGAGGTGAAGGAACATGAACCTCTTCTCTTTCTTCCTCTTGGATGGGATCTATCTCGAATGTAGAAAGTATAGGTACAGACATCTGCCCTTCTTCTGGAAGGAGGTTAGCTATACTTAAATTTCTCTTTTTCTTTGGTGTGTCATTCAAATCTTCAACACTTGCTTTCCTTTTTAACGGACTCCTCATCGTGGTTACCGGCTGTAAGGATTCACCATCGTCCGAGCCCGTCATATCAAAAGCCGGCACATTATCAGTCTTGGATTTTGTTTCATCTTTTATTTGATCCATAGATGGTTCAACGTTATTATTTTCTGGTAAAATTTCTGATACTGGGGGTATTTGGTCCTCATTTTTGGCCTGGTGTCGTATCTCTTCTTCGGACTCATTATGTGGTGATTCTTCAAAATCAGGTTCCATGAAAGGGATATCGTCAAAATCTTCGACAGCTTCATTTGGTTGAACAACAGGACTATCTTTATTTTCCTCCTTTCTTTCGAGCTTAGAACTTGCATCATCATTAGCATGATCGTCATTGTCTTCTTGAACAACCGGAATACCATTGTCCTCTTCTACTTCTTCTTTCTCTTCTTTTCTTTCGACCATAGAACTTTCATTTTTATCACCATTGTTTTCTTGTACGACAGGGATATTTGTATATTCTTCAATCTCCCTCTTTTCATGTTCTCTTTCAAATGAAGAATTTTCGTTATTGTTTTCTTGAACAGTAGCAATATTTCTATCCTCTTCTGCCTCTTTCTTTCCGTGTTCTTTTTCAACGATAGGACTTTCAAGATTATCATGATTATCATCATTTTCTTGTACAATAGGAATATCCTTGTCCATTTCAACTTCTTTCTTGTCCTCTTTTCTTTCAAATATGGAACTTTCATCATCATCATCCCTGTCGATATCTTCTAATTCATCTGACGAACTTGAATCTGAATTCATTTTATCTTCAAACTGTGGTAATTTTGGTACTAAAACAGAAGGATTATGAATTCTTTGTTTATTTATATAATTTTCCGTTTTATTAAGATGTAAATCATTTTGTAAATTTACTAAAATTTTTAATTTCTCTTGTAAAGTAGTTGCAACTTTAATATTTTTCTTTTCGTTATTTGAACCCGATTTAGAAACTTCGGTTTCTTCCACCTTTGCCACATATTCATCATTGTTAAGTCCTTCAGTATATTTCGTATCCAGAATGTTCTGTTGTGAATTATCCTGTTGAATATTATCTTCCATTATATTTTCGTTATCGGAATCATCCAAAGTTAGATCTATCGTTGGCATATCAGTCATCCTGTCCACGAGTAATATATATATTTGATACAATCAAGTGGTAATAACTGCCTCAAATAATTATTTTTAAAATAGAGAGATATGGCAAAGTTTGTTTATATTCGAAATTGTTTATGTTTTAATAAATATTTCATCCACCATCGCACAACGCGAAATATTTATTTTGGTGTCACAGAGCGGATTTCCTGTCACGACATACGGGGGAAGTAGATTGAACCATCAAAATTCGTCGGAAGTTGCCATTCTTTGAAGTTTATTTCTGTTTGATTGTTATTGATAGATGGATCGTGTGCTTTGTCTATATGAAAATCATGGTGAAGGTTACAGAATAGAGTCGTTACGGTTATATGAGAACTTGAACAAGTGTTCTAGTACGATATCGGCCCTAGTCTTTAGGCAGGAAGTGATACGAAATTCTATTATATTTCTATATAATTAGATCGTAATTTTATCCTCTTGTCACCAATAGTTAACTTGAATTGTTATTTATCAACACATCACCATCCCCATTCCAAGTTTTGATATCATACAAGTTATATTCGTTTTCGACAAGAATGTAAGATGAACGAGCAGTTGTTGCGGGGGAAATAGCCGCCGAGCTCGCATTTGTTGGAGCAAATCCCCCCCTAAATAAATTACAAATGTTCAAACAAGTTAAGAAATTCTGAAAAGTATAAAAGGAAGGGATATTTCTACTGAATCTGATTTTCTTATCCTGGGATATTTCCTTCACAAATTATTTTTTTTATTTTTATTGTCTTTAATGGGTTCCTAATACTGGAATTAACATAACTGTCTCAGTTTCAAAGAGAAACATATTTTCGAGTACTCAAACATGTATCTAATTCTCCTGCAAATGTTATGAAAATTTTTGGAAGATAAATTTGCCAAGAGACACTGGAAATAAATCATTATCTCTTTTGAGAAGAATTTAAGGAAGGTGCAACTATTAATTAGGTAGTTAGCTTATCCCTCCGCAATTGATCTTCCAACAATTTTCATAACATTTGCAGGAGAAGTACATGTTCAGAACAATTTTATATCAGTTTTAATATTAATTAAAGATTTTTTTTGAATGAAACAAAGTCTTTGAAACCTCATATTAATTCCTATATTCTCACAATGCAAAAATAACCAAGACGATACCTCTTTCAAAACCTGGCTGGTAAGAATGAGGAAAGGGATATTCAGGCACTTTCTTTATCTAACAATACAATTAGAAATGTTACACCAAGCAACTGGGAAGACACATATGAAAATTTATTGACAGAAAATGGAGGAGCTGCTGTAATTCGGTCTAAAGATAATAGATCTGATAGTGTTAATAATGTTGCTCTACAGACATATGGTAGGTGGTGATCTGACAATTTTGGTAAGGTATTGGAACCGGAAGAGGAAGAAAACACATGGGTCTACTACTCTAGAGAAAATGGCGAGTTAAGTGGGTCATGTAACTTCCAGACACTGGGGAATGGGTTTCCTATTATCCAACCGATCATACCTGATGTCGGTGAGAGACCTATCACTTCCGGTTTCAAATTTCATTTGCGACTGATAAAAACATTTACTGTTTTTATTGCTAAAAGTCTTTAATAATATTTCTCTGTTGGAGAAGAACATCAAGAATAATATTCACAAAACCGATAAATATGTTTCGATTAATCCATCATTACTTGAGTGGTATATGGAATCCAAAAAGACATACCTATCTGGGCTGTCATCGACCTTGTTTCATTGGCATGGGACATTGAATGGGCTTATGTCCCATGCCCAACGTTTTGAAGGTGACAACAGCCCAAATCAGATGATATATCTGATGGAGAGGAATATTGACAGAAAAGAAAATGTTCTGGCCCAGCTGATGATTGACTTAAAAGAAATGAAAGGCACATTAACAGACAATGGCAAAGAATTTCTTAAGGCGATGATGTGGTTGGTAGTTGGAATATTTTCTGCTGTTTCGGTTCTTGTACGAGACATTGAGCAATTTATAAATGATAAAGAAGACAAACTCAAGAAGGAACGATTCATATCTGGTTGTATTTGGAGAGGAGTTTTCATTTTCATTTTAATATTGATTGTGGTCGTTCTGGGAAGTTGGAAAGTCAAATTGGATCTTAGATTCCCAATTATATTTAAGGATGTGTGTCACAATAAAACGCCACTACAAATGTAAATCGGTCAGTGTCCTTTCAGTGTTTATAGTGTTTACAGTTGTATTATTTTATTTTCTTTGAAATAATGTGAGATAACTACTAAATAATATTCAATATATATAGTTTAATATTTAATATAATGGAGTACAGGATTATAAGTTCCCATGTGTCAGCAAATATCTTATTTCTCTTTAACAAGGAAGAACAAGTACAAAATGTATTTAATAATCATGCCTAGAATGAGGAATGTTGTTGCATTCCATATACCAAAATATTTCATCTTACCTCTACAACATTGCATTTAAAAGAATAATGTACAATTTATTTTGCTATGTAGTTTATATAAAGTTATCATAATTCAAGAATGTTCTTCTCTGGACCGTATGGTACCAGTCCATTAGGGTTGACCTCTAATTGAGAACGGAAATACAACAACTTCATGTGGTTGAAATTTGTAGTTGCACCGAATTCCTTGTGGTTCCAATACAAGTTTCTTAACCATAGATGAGTGAACTTGTAATCGTTTCTGATCGTTCTCCAATTTAACTTGAAATGGACCGCATAGATAGGGTCAAATCTAACAATAGTAGTGTACAGTCTAATGTCACTTTCGGTGATTTGTTCATTGAATAAAAGAAATGTTTTAGTATTTCCGATTCGGTACCGTACTTCTGTTGCAAAGCTGTGTAAATATGTTCCAACTTCTTTTCAACTGTGTCCAAGTCCTTGTAGAATTGGACTAAGTTCTTCTCATAGACATTTTGTTCCTTAGCTAGACCGACCTCATAGACTGCGAAATTGATATGTGTTGTCATCCATTCATTAAACTCGTGAATCTCTTTCTCGAATTGCTGTGGTACAATATCAATTGTTCCCTGAGTCTCCTCCAAATCGGAGAATGCACTGTTTAGTATTTCTGGTAACTGATCCCAGTTATTGTTGACAATTGTCTTAGTTTTCAAATCCCACAACACAGGGAACTCGTACGTGCCTGTATATTGGACATCGGTCATCATATCGTACAGTTCCTTCAAGTGAGTGATACCATAGTTTGGATCCGCTGTACCATCGACGAATGGGACTTCGTTATCATCACTCAAGTTACCGAATAAAGTAGAAGTGTTATAAGTTGAACTTTCGATACCACCGTCGATTGTATAAGGAGCATTACCAAGTTGGGACTTGTCACCTTTGACCAGTTTCCATTGATTCCCCTCACCGGCCAGTTTCCAGTGGACGACAGTGACACCGATGACACCTGTTAGATTCTTTAGAGCCCTTGTGATCCAAACACGATGAGCGAATGGACAGCCTGCTGAAAGGTATAGCCAGTATCTGCCCTTTTCTGGCTTATATATTGGGTGATCCCTGGAGATGGTTTCTGTGAATTGAGTAATTGTAGTTGTCATTGTTGTTGAGTGGTTGCTTTCGAAATGTCGGAAGTCAACACACTACTGAGTAATCGCTCCAGTTTATATACTTTTGAGAATCGATGAGGGGCTCCCCTGATACTGATCTGCAGATCTCTCCTTTAGTATGCAGATCCCTCGTTTGTGCGGCCACTTCACAGCGCTTACTCATCCTGCCCATTTTTAGTAATCGTGAAAATGACAAATTTTTTTTGGTTCTTACTAAGTGAGACAAACTTACATAATCTGGGGAAAGTTGCTTTGAAAGGTTGTATGTTATACTATATTATATTATACAGAGATGTCATGAGGACACTATTTATTTAATGCTTATTTTTATGTTTATGTTTCTTATCCTTTCTGATATCATTCAACTCATTAGCTCTTTCAATCTTTTGTTGGATTCTCTCTAGTGACATCTTGACATCACCCTTTTGGAAATTATCCAAATCATAATAAGCTGGAGCCAATTCAATTAACCATTCTGGTCTTACTGAAGTAACGGTTCTGATATAATTCTTTGAAGTTAGGACAAACTCATTATATACAACCCATTCTGAATCATGACCTAATACGGTACTTGGATGTAATAAAACGTCTTGATTATCCTTAACGGTAATGTAACCTTTACCACTAGATCTTTTCTTAGCGACTTGCATGAAAAACCCAGAGGCTAAAGCCTTTCTAATATTTTCGAAATATTTCGGACTTTCATAATCTGTTGTATTTAATTCTAAATTATGACGAGTCATCAATCTTTCTAATTGTGCACGAATACTATCAGCGGATGCTAAAGCTCTATAATTTAATAAATGATCACGACACCATTTTTGAATACCATAATCGTAAGCTTCATCGGATTTAAATGCATGATAAACGTTTAATAAAGTAATATGATCACCATCTGGATGAGCAAATAGATTTTTGTTTGATTCATTCTTCTTCCTATCCTTAGAGGCACGAATGAAAACGTTCGGTACGGATAACATTGCAACAATGGTTAAAATTTCTTGAGAACAATGGAATTCAAATGAACCAATAACATAACGGCTAACATTGGATCCAATGGGAATTGAGAAGCAAGACGACCTAAAGCTGTTAAATTACCGTCATTATCCAAACATGCAAGGTAATTCAATTCTTCTAATGCTCTCATCATTGTTTCTGGAGCTGGAGGATCCATGAAATCAAAATGAACTAAATCGTCAACACCTAATTTCTTTAATTCTAAAACGGTTGAGGATAAATTGGAACGTAAAATTTCTGGATAACTTTGTTCAATTAATTCCTTTTGGAATGCTTCTTCGGTATATAATCTGAAACATTTACCAGGTCTGGTACGACCAGCTCTACCGGCTCTTTGTTGAGCAGAAGCCTTTGAAATTGGGGATACCAACAGGGATTCGACTCTAATTCTTGGATTGTAAACTTTTTGTTTTGAGAAACCTGGATCGACAACGTAGACGATACCATCGATGGTTAAAGAAGTTTCTGCGATATTAGTTGAAACAACAACTTTTCTACCTGGTCTACCATTATGAGATTCTGGAGCCTTTTCGAAGATTCTTTGTTGTTGATAAGGTGGTAAAGAACCATACAATGGATAAACAGCTATTGGACCACAGCCTTCTTCTCTAACTAATTGATCACCTTCCAAAGAAATCTTTCTAACGGCTTCTTCAATTTCATCCTCACCAGTTAAAAATAATAGGATATCACCTTCATCTTCAGTAGCATGGATTTGTAATACGGTTCTAATTGCAGAATCCAAGTAATCTCTTTGGAACTCTGGTGTATAGTATAATTCAACAGGGAAAGTTCTACCTGGTACCGCTAACAAAGGAGCGTCACAGAAATAACGTTGAAACTTTTCCGCATCTAAAGTAGCAGACATAATAATCAATTTCAAATCTGGTCTTCTAATAACGACTTGTTTCAATAAACCCATCAGGATATCTGTTGCTAACGTACGTTCATGAGCTTCATCTAAGATGATACATGAATAACGTGACATATTTGGATCCTCCATTGCTTCTCTTAACAACATACCATCTGTCATATATTTCAAAATTGTTTTGTTGGAAGTCCTGTTTTCGAATCTAATGGAATAACCAACTTCTTCACCTAATTTCACATCCATTTCTTCCGCGACTCTTTGAGCAACACTCATTGCAGCAACTCTACGAGGTTGTGTAACTGCAATTTGAGTATTTTCCAAATGTGGCATTTCATCAAAGAGGACAAACTGTGGAATCTGTGTAGTCTTACCAGAACCAGTCTCACCAACAAAGACCATAATTTGATTCTCTTGATATAATTTCAAGAATTCTGCACGTTGTGCATGAACAGGTAAATCACGTCTAATTTTCAAAATCTTGAAATATTGATCACTGAACTGTTCTCCAGTAAATGGGTTAACTTTCCCATTCTCCAAGGTCTCCGCTTGAATCGCGGTAGTCTTATGACGTACCAGACCATTAAATTCACCAGCATCATGATGAACCAATGGTGAATCCTCACGGATTGGATGAGTCTTGGATAGTTCCTCGGCGACTTCAGCAGCTTGTTCCGGGATCGAGGTCTTCACAGGGTCCGGGCATTCGTGTTTCTCTTCAGACAATCTTCTCTTTGAGGCCATATCGTAATGTAGTTCTGAGTAATTGATTTCTGTTCTGTGAGTCGAGTGGGTTCAAGTTGTTATTCCGTAGTCTGTAATATGGTCTCTCTTATAACAAGCTCATCGCAAAAGCCAAAAAGAAAAAAATTTTCACGGCCAAAAAACTTTTCCGAAACTGTTTCGGCAGTGAAGGACAGATTTAAAAAGGGGGGGGGAGGTAACTTTTGGTGGAAATCAGAACCACAAGACAGGATAAAAGAGGGCAATAAGTCGCTATGTTGAACCGCCAGAGTGTGTACTATGCGTGGTGTCTGTTGACATCGTCGAAGAATGTCGTTGAAAGGAGTCTACCGATGGCTGGATCCGCTGTGAGGACGTGGTTCAATTCGTCGCCGTTGATTGGGTCCAGTTTACAGGATTGTAAATGGTATAATGATAAGGAATGGAATCATGCTAGGGCTGTGTCTCAGGGGATCCGTGATAGGAATGCCTTTAGTGGGAAACGTCATTACTCTACAGTGGCACGATCTGAACAAGTATGTAAGTTATGACAAGATTGAGGTTTTATATTTCTTTATTTTACTAACTTATATATGAATGCAGTCACAGGAGAAGAAACGTGAGGATTTAAAGAGTTCGGAGGTGCCAACGTCGAGGATCTCGAGGTTGTTCCATTATGGTAGTTTAGCTGCGGGTGTCGGTTTAAATGTTGCTAAACAAAGTATTTCGGAGGTTGCAAAGGGGAAGACCCCACAATGGAAATCGATGATTTTATCAGATGCTAATATTGATAGGATCACTGCGAAATTTTCTCAGATGAGAGGTGCAGCTTTGAAGATTGGCCAAATGATGTCATTTCAGGATGAGAAGTTATTACCAAGAGAACTTTATGAAATATTGAGTCGTGTTCAAAATAGTGCTAATTATATGCCAAAGAGACAATTGGAAAAAGTGATGAATAAAGAGCTTGGTACTAATTGGAGAGATCAATTCGAACAATTTGATGAGATTCCTTTTGCTGCGGCAAGTATTGGTCAAGTTCATAGAGCTACATTGAAGGGGACACAAGAACGTATTGTTTGTAAGATTCAATACCCTGGAGTTCGAGACTCGATCGATTCAGATTTAAACAATTTATTAATGTTGTTAACTGCATCGAAATTGTTACCAAAGGGTCTATTTTTGGATAAGACAGTTGCCAATGCACGTAAGGAATTGAAATGGGAATGTGATTACAAGAGAGAAGCACAGGCATTGACGAAATTTCGAGATTTACTTAAGAATGATCCAGTGTTTCGAGTACCAAAAGTGTATGATCATTTGAGTACATCTAATATTTTGACAATGGAATGGATGGCTGGTACAGAGATTATGAAATTACCAGATGCAATGACAACACAGGAGACAAGAAATTTCATCTCTGAAAATATCATGAGGTTGTGTCTTCAAGAGATTGCACAATTTGAATACATGCAAACTGATCCGAATTGGGCAAACTTCCTATATAATGATCATGGGGATACTCCTCGAATTGAATTACTTGATTTCGGTGCCTCCAGACCATTCCCTGATGGGTTCATTACAAAATACAGACAGCTATTAACGTATGCTACTTTGAAGGACCGTGCCAATGTACAAAGAATGTCACAAGAGTTAGGTTACTTGAACGGGTTGGAATCCCAAGCAATGATAGATGCACATGTCGACAGTGTAATGACACTAGGGGAACCCTTCAGTGGGGACCCACAAGTAGCGTTCGACTTCAGGGACCAAACCGTGTCTGACCGGATCAGGGGCAACATCGGACTCATGCTGAATGAAAGATTGTGCCCTCCACCAGAGGAGACTTACTCGTTACATAGGAAATTCAGTGGGATCTTCCTGCTTTGTGCCCGAATGGGCGCACAAGTACACTGTGCAAAGTTGTTCCGGGACTACTTTGCACAACTTCCATAGCTATACACGTACATACACTCATGTAAATATATACACACCACTGCAGATCCTGTCGCCATCGATATCATCGTTGTGAGTCACACTCGATACATTTCTGTCTCTGTCACTTTATTATGGCGCCACTGAAAAATTTTCTCGCGGCGATGTGCAATTTGCATTGTAATTGCACTTGCAATATATATAAGAGGGAGCAAGAGAGACAGCAACTGGGCAACTGGGCAACTGGGCAAGAAGGCAAGAGAGCAAGGATGACAGGAAGTATGATTAGACCGCTGGTACAAGCAGTGCTAGAGCCGCTATTGGTTGTGGTGGACGATTTGACCGAACAGTTTATGTACCCGAGGGGACTCACCGTGGAGCCCTCTGTTCTGCTCGCTAGAGATGAACCACTGAGTTCGAAATATATCGTGAGGGATACAATGTACAAGTTTGGACACCCTGTAGTGTTTGAATTAGTAGCGTTACGGATCAAAATATCAAAGTTACAGTTGTTATCGGATGCCGAGTACAGGGACACCACCAGCCAGGAGTTTCTGGAGTCGAATGCACAGAGGAGACTCGTAGACATAGAACGTATAACACGCCATATCTACGTGAGACTGTTACATGAGAAGAAACTGGAGTCCCTGCTTCCGAGATCCCATGTATGTCACGAGGCACTGGTCACAAACGAACCCCATTTGAAACAGCTGATCAAACTGTTTGACCAGCTCGATTTACTGATCTCTACACATACCGACAGCACACAGTTCTGTAAAGAATGTCATGATATATATAAACAATCCGTGTGTGACTCCAGAGGGTACCACGAATACAACGATACTCACCAACATACCGACACCTCCTCTCTGCCTTGTGACAACCCACAGATGAAACAGTTCCTCGACAGCAGGAAGCAGCTGCTCCACATCACCACAAGAAGAATCTTCTAATACCGAACCCTTCCCTATATATATATATATATATATATATATATCTATATCTATGTACCCATGTAGACAGTATCATAATAAATAGAATCTATCACTTTTCCCAATGCGGTAATACGTAAATAGCGTCACAGCGCAGAAATTCGTTGCCGGAACAAAAAATGAACACTCGATTCAACTCAACTCAACTCAACTACTTATAAGAAGGGGATGGCCCATATTGTTGTATATATAGGTATTGCCTCTTGTAGATGCCAACTACATACGATTGAGAAATGAAACAGGACAACAACCCACATAGATCGGTGCTTTCGACTACTTCCCCTGCGAAACTGAACGTGATCTCGAACCGTAGGGACTCCAAAAAGGTGACTAAACTATCTCTGACAAGAACAAGCTCCCTTTGCAACAACAGGCAACTAGGTGTATCCCCATTCCACAGACCTACACTTAACAATAGGCCCCAGTTGCTCAGAAGGAACTCCTCTTTCTTCAAATGCAACGAAAGTGACTCCGAGGAAGACGATGACGACGACATCAATATCGGTGAACCACTCATCAGAAGACACATCGGCGATAGGTTCATTCCCAAATTACAATCGGGGATCCAGTCACGTATAGACTCCCAGGATTTGAAAGAAGAGATGCCACCACCGGATGCCTCTCCAGTGACACATCTACAGGCTCAAACCAAATACGTTTTCAAGAATCAAGTCGCTGAAGCCTGTGGATTGAACGCGAATGAACGGATCCTACAATATCTGCCACAGCCACCGGTAGCTACATTCAATAGCAGACACAGCTACGAGATGAAATCAAGAGCAAGGTTCCGGTTCAACGAGACGAAATCGCAGACACCAATGTTATTGAAATTGAGAAGGATTCAAACTAATCCAGAACGGATCCTCGATGCACCGGGGTTCCAGGACGACTTCTACTTGAATCTAATTAGTTGGTCAAGACGCAACGTGCTAGCGATTGCTCTTGAGAATGCTTTATATCTATGGAACGCAACTACTGGTGAAGTCACTATGCTAATGGAACTCGATAACGTTTTGATCACTAGTGTCACTTGGTCCGATGATGATTGTCACATTTCTATAGGGACAGATATCGGTACCACTGAAGTTTGGGATACAGATACAGGTTCACGAGTACGTACCATGAAATCTGGTCTAGCGGTACGTATTGGATCACAATCGTGGCTTGAGACTTTGATTGCTACAGGGTCTCGTTGTGGTGAGATACAAATCAATGATGTAAGGATAAGGGACCACATTGTTAGCAGATGGAAACGTCATGAAGCAGAGGTATGTGGTCTTGCATATAAAGCAGATGGGACACAATTGGCGTCAGGTGGTAATGATAACACAGTAATGATCTGGGATACACGTAACTCGATGCCCCAGTTCCAGAAACATTCACATACCGCTGCAGTCAAGGCAATGGCATGGTGTCCATATATTCCAAATCTATTAGCTACTGGTGGTGGACAAGAGGATAAATATATTCATTTCTGGAACACGACAACAGGTAATAAAGTCGGATCGATCAATACAGGTTCGCAGGTTTCATCGTTACATTGGGGACAGAGTTACTCAAATGGGAATGATAGTACAACCACCACAAACAAATGTCACAGAGAGATCGTTGCGACAGGTGGGAACCCAGGAAACGCAATCTCTGTCTTTGATTACGATACAAAATACAAAGTGGCAGAGATCCCACATGCTCACGAGACAAGAATATGTGCATCCCAATTGTCCCCAGATGGGACTACTCTGGCAACTGTAGGTGGTGATGAAAATTTGAAATTCTTCAAAGTATTCGACTCCAGAAACTCTACAAGCACAACAGCTACGTCCTCTACAACTTCCACAACAACAACAACAAAGACTATAACATCAACACACGGCAACATCCTCACCGAGAAGGACCCCTCCGCCTCAAGATCAGACTATATAATCAGATAAGTATATACCTATATATCCAACAAACGAGCCTAAAATTGAGCCCACCACACGTGACCACCGCCTCCGAAATTTTGAACTGCGCACCACGAAGCAAAACGAAATGGAAGAAAGTTATTTAAGGACAACAACAACAACAATAACAAGAGGAAGAGTGGCAAATGAACACACTATAGATACAATTAGAGTAGCACGGCAGTATGAACGACGGTAACAGTAGCAATGGCGGGAGCCACGATGTGGAGAAAGTGCTAGTGGAACAGAAACTTGCAGTGGAATCCATTAGAACATTTCTAAAGAGTAAAACGTCGTATGATGTTTTACCAGTCTCTTATAGATTAGTGGTTCTAGATACATCGTTATTAGTGAAAAAATCATTGAATGTTTTGCTTCAGAACAATATTGTTTCTGCTCCATTATGGGATTCGAAGACCTCTAGGTTTGCGGGTCTGTTAACTTCAAACGACTTCATCAATGTTATACAATATTATTTCTCGAATCCTGACAAATTCGAACTGATCGATAAATTGCAACTTGAGGGGCTAAGAGACGTCGAAAGGGCCATTGGTGTCGAACCCCTGGATACGGCTTCGATTCATCCATCACGACCTTTATTTGAAGCATGTTTACGTATGTTGGATTCCAAGAGTCGTAGAATTCCATTGATTGATAAGGATGAGGAGACTCATCGTGAAATCGTCGTAAGTGTCCTGACACAATACAGAATTCTGAAGTTCGTGTCATTGAATTGTAGAGAGACACATTTCTTAAAGAGACCGATCGGAGACCTAGGAATCATCAGTGATCAAAATGTGAAAAGCTGCCACATGACAACCCCAGTGATAGACGTTATCCAACTATTGTCTCAAGGTGGAGTCTCTTCCATCCCAATCGTCGACGACGACGGCACTCTGGTCAATGTCTACGAAGCTGTCGATGTCCTAGGGTTGATCAAAGGTGGTATATACAACGATTTATCTCTAAGTGTAGGTGAAGCTCTAATGCGTCGTAGCGACGATTTCGAAGGTGTCTACACATGTACAAGAAACGATAAATTATCTACAATCATGGACAATATCAGAAAGTCTCGTGTCCATAGATTCTTCGTCGTGGATGAACAAGGTATGTTGGAAGGTGTACTCACTTTAAGCGATATCTTGAACTATATCCTAATCGGAGCCAATTAGCTAACGGTAACAACACCCCTTATGTAACGAATGAACAAATGTATAATATATTTATAACCTCGACAATACTACATCCATGACAACAGGAAACAGGTGTATATGCCCCTAAACACCCTCCTTGTTGTCATAGAGACTATCATTATCACAGCAGCCAGCCTGTTTAGTAATTACTAATCAACTGAAAAATTTCGCAATCTTTTTTTCTGTCTCTGCGACTATATAAAAGAGGCCATAATCAGAGACAGCAGATGAGACCCAGGATCACAATGAGATAGAGTCCCAGTGTTTGTAGGTATTCACGTTAATAATATATTCATAAAATGCCCAGTTACGAGAGACGTATTAGTAGGGTTCAGATACGGCACAGATTGGTAGGCCATGATTGTCCGGATACTTGCCCTCCCTGGGATGATAAACCTGCGATCAAACAAGTTACCAAGAGGGGGACCATAGTTGGGCTAGCGATTGGTTCCATTGTTCTGATCTCTAATTTCCAATTTGGTTTGCAAACTGGATGGGTATCGATGATGTCGTTACCGTCTGCATTGCTCGCAGTTGCGTTCTTCAAACAAATTTGGCCTCTGTTATATCCGATATGTTGTCCATTAAGTGATGTGGAAGTAGTTTACATTCAAAGTCTGGCTGTTGCTGTAGGGACCGGTCCGTTGTCATTTGGTTTCATTGGTGTGATTCCTGCAATTGAGAAATTTGTCACATTTGAAGAAAGTGGATATACACGATTACAAGGTACTTCGTTTACATTAGGTCAATTATTGGTATGGTCATGCTCACTAGCATTCTTTGGTATATTCTTTGCTGTCCCATTGAGGAAACAAGTGATTGTCAAGGAGAAATTGAGATTCCCAAGTGGTAGCGCCACAGCGATCCTGATTGCTGTATTGAGTGGATCAGAAGTTTTACAAGAAGTAACCAATGACGAATTGATAGATATGAGAAATAAACGGTTAGAACATGAATGTCCCGAGGTTCTTAGATTAGAGGAGGATGAAACTGAGGAGGAGGACGAATCAATGTCATTGACTGCGGCTAACAATAATAACAATGTCGACGACGTTGTATCGAGAAGATCATACGGTTCAACAAACGAGCCCACTGGAGATACATCACCATACGGTCAAAATGTAGTAATCTTGATGAAGACGTTCATTGTCTCATCCGCTTATACTATTCTGGCATACTTTTTACCAATCCTACGTAGCATTCCTGTGTTTGGTAACTATGCTTCAAAACATTACCTGTGGAATTTCCAACCTTCACCTGCTTATATTGGACAAGGTATTATTATGGGTTTACCAACAGTTAGTTATATGCTATTTGGTTCGATATTGGGCTGGGTGGTTTTAGCATCGTTAGCAAGAAGACAAAGTTGGGTAGATCCAGATGCAGATGTAGGTGATTGGGAACGTGGTGTTCAAGGTTGGATCCTATGGTGTTCATTATCGATTATGGTTGCAGATAGTGTTGTAGGGTTCCTAGTGGTAACAACTAAATCCATTGTGAGATTTTTACTTGTGGATGATAAAGCTGAATTATTAACAACAATTTGGGACGATTCTTTACAATCGATGTTGCTAGAGGAAGAAAGGGCACTGAACAAACGCAGTTCACAATCAAGTTCAAGAACTCAGGAGACTATACGGTTGGTAAGCGCTACAGTAGAGCATGAGGTGGACTCTAGACATCTAGTTACATATACAACTGTCTTAAGTGGACTTTTGATCTCAAGTATAATGTGTGTGGCATTCATTGTCTATATCTTTGGATCTGAAGTGATACCTGTTTATGCAATGATAATTGCATTGGTGTTTGCATTGTTATTATCTATCCTTGGGATCCGAGCATTAGGTGAAACAGATTTGAATCCAGTAAGTGGCATAGGTAAATTGTCACAATTAATATTTGCATTGATTATACCAAAATCACATCCAGGAAATATTCTATTGAATATCGTTGCAGGTGGTGTCGCTGAAGCAGGTGCCCAACAAGCAGGGGATTTGATGCAAGATCTGAAGACAGGTCATTTACTGAATGCGTCACCAAGAGCTCAATTCATTGCACAATTGATTGGTGTAGTCTGGTCCATCATTCTTTCCAGTATAATGTACATCTGCTACAACAAAGTTTACGATCTACCTAATGAACAGATACGTATCCCAACTGCAGTAGTGTGGATCGATTGTGCAAGACTTGTCGCTGGTAAAAATTTACCAGAGAGGGCTTTGGAGTGTTCAATGGTCCTAGGTTCCATTTTCGGATTGTTATCACTTGTCAAGAACATCCTAGCAAGTTTAAATCATCCACCACGCTGGCTCCATTACATACCTTCGGGTGTCGCTGTCGGTGTCGGTATCTACAACGTCCCAAGTTTCACGATTGCAAGGTTCCTAGGTGGATTGATCTCTCACTTGTGGTTGAAACATCAGAGAGGTGACCTAAGCATGAAGACCAGCATGATCGTGTTCAGTTCTGGTCTAGTACTCGGAGAGGGGCTCTGTTCCATTGTGACAATGACCCTGAGTTCCCTGGGGGTGCCCACATGGCAATGACCTCCTTATATAGTCGATATATAGTTCAAATAGATTCTGTTCTTCTGGTGTCACGGTTTCCTCGCATCTGATTGGGTGCCAACTAGTGTTACCCTCACCGCTAGTTTCCTTATTGGGGTACCGTGGGAACCGCGATTTTTCGAAAAACACTCAAATTTCAAAAGAGGGCATATGTGTATCAATCAATCAACAAGAAGGACTTGACAGCTGAGTTATAATACGGTTATATAGATAGGATACCGAGGTTTCGGATTAAGTGAGATTGGTTTTTGTTGCCTAGACTGTGAGAGTTAGATCCGATTACATATAACTGTAGGTTTGAGACGAAGAAAATAATTTGAGTCATGAGTGAGACTAGTGAGAGTAACGGCTTGTTGGTTAGTGGATTGAAGAGGAAGAGTGAGAACGTAGCTGAAGAGCAACATTTGGAGGCTGCCATTAAGAGAGTAGCACTGGATGAGGAAGAGTTGGGAAAGGATTGTACCACGGTGGTGGATGAGGACGAAGAAGAAGAAAGGGAAGCACGTGAATCGGCCGATATCCCTGCTACCCCAACGACCAATGCACCTACAACAGAAGACAACATCAATTTACGAATGTTATGTTTGGTTAGAGATGCATCTTTGATAGTAGGACCAAAGGGTGAAACTATCTCCAAAGTTAAGAGTGACACGGATACAAGGATTAATGTCTCTGAGAATATAAGAGGTGTCCCGGAACGTGTTGTGTATTTTAGAGGTACTTGTGAAAATGTCGCTAAAGCATTTGGGAAAGTAGCAAGGATATTAAGTGGTGCCACATTACCCAACTCTTCTTCTTCCTCATTAGCATCCTCAGCTTCTTCGTCATCGTCGTCATCATCTGTAACATTAGGAGATGAACCAGCAACTGAAGAAGAGACCACTGAAAAGGAACAAGATCCAGAAACTGTTTCTGAGGATAAAGATATTGCAAATACCATTCCAATCACTGTGCATTTACTCATACCTCATCATTTAATGGGTTATATTATTGGGAAACATGGATCTCGTCTGAAAGAAATTGAAGAATTAAGTGCCGCAAAATTATCTGCATCCCCATACCAATTGTTACCTTCCAATGATAGAATATTAAAAGTGATTGGTGTTGCAGACGCTTTACACATCGCAACTTTCTATATTGCCCAAACAATGGCAACCTTCAAGGACAATTTAAGAAATAAGAAAACTATATTTTATCAACCGGGGCCAATGTATTCTGTTTTAAACAATAACAAAAACAATTATCATCAACAACAGCATAATTATTATCAAAATGGTAATGGCAGCAATAGTAATATCAACGGATACCGTAACAACAGAAGAATCTCAACAAGAGTTCCAATGTATATGATGGTACCGCCAAATGAGATGAATAACAACGATAACAATAACCACCAATTAGGATATGTATATACACCAGAAACGGCAGCTAATGCAACCTCATTTGTACCAAACTTCCAAATTCCAAACGTCAGAATTGTCGAAACCTCTACTACAACTTCCCCATCTTCTTCATCATATAATTTGCAAGCATCACAATTGTTACAACAGGAAATATACATCGATGAGAATTTTGTTGGGAATATTATTGGGCGTGAGGGGAAACATATCAATTCTATAAAGGAGACAACAGGTTGTTCGATCTTTATTGAGGGTCCCACTAAAGGTGCCACCGAAAGAAAATTGATCATTAAAGGTACACCGATGGGTTCGCAAGCAGCTATCATGTTAATAAGCAACAAGATCGAACTCGACAGAAACAATTCACAACGTCATAACAGTAATTGAAAGATTCAAGTCAATGATGAAAAAAAAAACCCGATCAAGAGACACTATTTAATTCGAGACATAAGTTGCACTAGACTTCTTGTCTTGATTTGAAGACAATATTACGAGATTTATATATATACACTTATATATTACATATAAATAAACACGACCCTAAACCATAAATTTATATAAACTTACAATTGTTTTGCGTATCCTGAGGTCGCTTATATTCGTTTGTTTACCTGTTTCTGTTATGGCAAGACGAATATTTTTTTAATGTAAACAAGGCACATTTAAGCAGACAAGACTTTCGATGAGCATTGGGAACAGCAGAAGTACAGGGACTCAATCAAATCCAAGTAATTGTATATCAGTACGTTTGAGTATGCCATGGAAACTCGTAGCGAGAGTAACTATGCTCGAGAAGAAGCTCGATGTAGATTGGAATGAACCCACGGTCATCGCACAAGATTCAATCCCAACAAACATATTAGATATATTGAAACATAGCAGTTGCTTTACAGGGAAATATATATTTCAGGATTCAGATGATGAATACTTTTGTTTAGAACAGTATGGGAAGAAATGGTGGGTTAAATGGAAGATACGACACCCTATTGAACCCATGAATAACTTAGCAACAACAATACCGTCACAATGTAATCATTCCAATAGGACTCATCAACAATGCTCGGATACCAATTGGAATCAACGGAATATTAAGCAATTATTGCCGTATTGGAACACATATATACCAAAGGTCAAAACTGATAACTCCCATTCACTGAAACTCAACATGTATCCACCAGACGCTAAAGTTAAACAACATTCACATAAGGATCATAGTAATGAACAAAGAGATCCTAAAGAATATATTGCGTCGAAATATAACGAGTTGTTGTTTGCACCTGATATTGCATTAGCTTATTTTGTCAAGACAACATTGGTACGATTTCATAATATGTGCAAGACTGATCCACAAAGTAAGAACAGTGAAACTTTATACAAAGATACCCTACAAGATTTAGTAATCGATATTGTTGATTTTGATCAAAGGTACGCGAAACACAATTTACTAGTGGCAGATAATTCATGTTTGGAGATGGGTTCTGGTAGCTTTCTTAAGGCTAGGAAACATTGCATTTCAAAATATCATATCCGTATACAACAAGACGAACAAAACCAAACTGTTTCTGAACGGGTTTCTGATTTGATGACAATATTAAAGGCAAGAGAGATCAAATTACAGATCATCTTGCTATTAGAAGTTATTAATCAATCTCATCTGGACAAAAATTTCAAGAATTTTCAAGAGCTGTATAAGAAGAAACTAAAGAAAAGATCTTTGAATGTCAGTCGCAGAAATAGAACTAAAAAGGTTGAAAATTTAGAAAATAAAACATCCAAAGTTGATTATTGTGAATTGCTAGATTTGTATTTGGATAAGTTATCAATTCTGGAAATTTTACTAGAGACAGACATCGCTTCCAACACTGGCGTATCAAGCGATAATGAACCACTCATAGACTATAAAAAGAGCATTCTCAATAAAATGAAGGAATCGTCATCCACTGGATTTACTAGATATATCCTGATTCCATATTTCAGCAAAAAATTATCTGCCACTGTGAAATTCATAATGCAAAAGATTAAGGGTCCAAACTTGAAGTCAACTGCATTAACAGCTCCGAAACCAAAGAAACAGGACATCAAATCGTTGGATTCTTATTCAATTTGTGAAATGGATTCTGTGGCTAATAGTATACACAATTCCACTTCTTCACAACCAAGTATAAGTTCATACTCTAGGCCTAGTTTGTCAAGTAGGCCAAGCTTATCAAGAAGACCAAGTCTATCCAGTCAACCTAGAATGTCTTTATCACCTGAACTTCTCGAATCTAGAACGAATTCTAATCTAAGCGAATTTCTAGAAGCAGAATCTAGATCGTCAAAAAAACAGCCTTCATCATTATCTAGAACATCATCCGATTTATTAATTAACAAGTTACAAAGAAGGCAATTGAATGTCGAAGATTTAACTGTCCAAAAGAAGGATACAACAACATTAGCACATAAATCAAAGACAATGACTAATTTATCTCAACCTTTCTTCTCTCAAGAACAACCTGTAATATCACCACAAAAGTCATTCCGTAGAGTAGGTAAACGTGCTAGATCTATTGTAGGTGAACCATCGACAAACAGCTGCCTCACAGAGACGGCTCCTCCAGAGAACAAAGTTCAAGTATTGGCAACACCAATGGGTAAAAAAGTTAAAAGTAGGCTTCCTAAACAGAGTATCAACATGGACCTCATCATTGAATCACCTCCGGTTCAACGGTCTAATCAATCAAGGACTACCATTTCTCCATCTTCAAACCAGAGCATTTCACAAGTTATGGCTACTCCTTCTTTCAAGGCAGAACAAAAAACATCTATATCAGATCAAGTCATTGAGGCTACTCCAGTAGATAGAAAATCATCTCAAAATGCCCCAGAAGTTGTCATGACGCCTCCTGTAAAGAAGAGAGTCAAAAGAAGATTATTTGGACCGTAGATTTCTTCCTTCATATTTGCATAAATGTATAGAATGGGAACATAAAAAAAAATAATAAACCTATTGATACATACACATATTTATATATAAATTTCTTAAATATTAAGTTCATTCACCAAAGAAAATAGCATCGACTAATTGTCTAGCATCATCCCTCTTCAGTATCTGACTTGCAACAATTACACCTGTCCTTGAAACTAGTTTCTGTTTTGTTTCATCATCGATTTCTTTAACTTCGTTATCGTTTGATGCTTCATCATAAATCTCAGGTAAATCATCCTTCAATACACAAATTGCATTGATTACAACTTCTATCAGATAAAATAGTTCTTTGTCTGTGAATTTTGTCTTGTTGTTTATTATTGTTTCTGACTCCATACATTGCTCCAGAGTCAAATTTTGTTCATTAAACACTAGTCTTGCCCAATTATGTAAGTTACCAAAGAAGAATCTAATAGATTCGGATTCTAGAACGGTGATACCTTTCAGACAACCGTAGTATGTACCGAAGACACGATTTGAATCCAAGAATGTCTTCAACAAAGTTCTTGTAACACGAGGCTTCAATGATTTATAAACCTCTGGGAATTTTTTCAACACATAATCTAACAGAGATGCAGCAAAATCACGTAATGCATTAGTCTTCTCCAGGAAATCGGTTGTTGCCTCTACGGAATCAGATGTCAGGGTTCCACCAAGCTTCTTAGCTAGTAACAATGTGAGGATCGATGGCATTAAAGAATGAATATAAGGTTCTAAGAAAATAGATGGATTGTTTAATAAAGAGTAAATCATTTCTAAGATTGTAGTCAATAGTTGTAAATCGGATAAATTATGAGTGATCTGTTCAGCGATAAATTGAATAAAATATGGAACCAATTGATGTAAACCACTATCTGTCTTTAAAGATGTTAGTGCAGCCTGTCTTAGACGTTGTTGTTGATCTGTATGTTCTAATGTGTCGTTGGTACTTTCCTTTGCCGATAATGCAGATATGACTTTATTGAAATATATTTGTAATTCCTTCGATAAGACATGTTTCACTAATGGTTTAACTTCAACGTTGGTATTTTGACCTGGCTTAACTGCAGTAACAGGTTGATTAGACCCACCATTTTCACCATTTTGCATTAATGCAGCATTGTTGTTATTGTTATTATTAGTTGCAGAACTTGAACTTTGTAAGGAATTGGCATTCAATGTAGAGACTATAGCACCTCTAGTTGTAGGGGCAATCATCGTTCTTATCTCATTGATATTCGGATTCTGTGCGATAGCTGGTTGTACACCTTCTACAGCTAACCAATGTGTAGTGAATGTAGGTAATCTTGGTACTTGAGGTAATGGTTCATTAATCAATTTGTCAAGGTCGACTTCTTCTTCATCGATATAATAAACGGGTTGACCACCAGTAACAGTAACTTTCTTAAAGCTTACATCTTTGTCTCTTGCAGAACCATCGTGATAACCATACAATGGTTCAACATTCAATACATTTAAAGCCTTAGTTATATCCTCTGTTGATAGAACCTCAGTTTTAGAGTGACGTTTGAATTTAACAGCTTGTTCAATGATTTCTAAGATTCTATATTCAACGTCCATTGCTAGAGCCTTCAATACATCGTCACTAATGCCGTCTAAACCAAGAGATTCTGCAACATCCTTGACGGTATCCTGTGGTGACCAAATGGTGTAGGATTGATGTTGCTGTTGCTGTTGCTGTTGTGCCTGAGACTGCTGGTTTGGCATAGTGCTTCTGATATTCTGCCTAGTTGTTTGTATATTCTTATACTGTCTGTGTTGGGTCTCTTTCAAATAGATGAGTTCTTGTAGTTGTTATGGTTTCTCTGTTGTCGATAAAATTTCAGCAATAATTTTCGGTGAGCTGAAACTTTTTTCGAGTATTTAAGCTGTGGGAACAACAACAAATAAACAAACAAACAAACACCAAAAACTGCAGACAAAGATACACATATCAATACCCAATTATAGAGATTAAGATGGAGGCTCAGTTGACACCCTTACAACAGAATGTGCTAGATAAATACAGCGGCCTGGCGAAGGCTTTACATACGCTCGATGCATCGATCAAGGAATTGAACAATACAAAGAAAACCAACAAAGAAACACCTGAGGATGTGTTGTCAGAAATAAGAGAACTAGAGGTGAAACTATCGTTGGTAGGTACACTCCTGAAGGGTAGTGTTTATTCATACGTACAGCAACAACAACAGCTGAAACAGAAGGCCGCGCAAAACACAGATTAATCTGAAACGAAGAATGCTTCAAATCACATTTAAATTTGATAACGATACAATAGATATCTGCCTTAAGATACTATAATTTATAAACGCTATGTAACATTATATATTCGTGTAATATTAAGAAACGAATTGATACGACTCTATGAATTCATCATCTCTAGATATTGTAGATGACGACTTTACCATCAAGACCACAAGCAGAGACTTTACTGACTTGTCCATTAGCTTCAGCGTAAGGTAACAATTCAGTGATAGTGTTCTCATGAGCAGTCTCCTTAACATCGGTAGAGACTTTACCCTTTAAATCTAGTTGTTTGAACTTTCTTAAAGCAGAGATACCAAAGGTACCATTACCATTGGCGTCTTCACTTTCATCAAGATCCTCATTACCACTAGCAATTGGGCTACTTGCAGAAGCAACAACCTTATCGATATCCTTAGCAAATTGCCATTGGTTGGCACCGGATTCTGCAAACAGAACAGGGTGGTTTGAGAAACCTGCACATAAAATTTCATGATCGTTAATCCATAACAATGCATTGAATGGTAAACCATCCGGAGCATTGACCTTAGCATGGTTATTAGCGTAATCCACAACGGTTAAAGCACCTTCATGAGATACATAACCGACTTTTTCAATAGAAGATCTCCATTGAACGTCTTCGATGTAACTACCGTGGTAAAATTCTCTTATTAAGGAACCGAATGGGAACTTTTCACCCCAAGGAGACCCAGCAACAGATTCCTTAGTATCTAAACCCTTGATGAAACCAGAGAAGATACGCATGAACCCGTCTGTACCACCAGATGCCAATAGGACACCATTAGCGTGCCATGATAGACACTGGACAGTGGACTTGATCGGTTTCTTGATATGTTTGGAGACCCACCAGTTGTTCTCTTGTTCGTAGTAACACACAGCAATGATTCTTGCACTTGAACCGACGGCAAACTTATAACCGTTTGGAGCCCATGAGACACAAGTAGCAGCACGGTTGATTCTTAATAGAACCAAAGTTGGTTTGTAGGTACCGTCACTTAGGGGTTCCCAGACGTAAGCGTTTCTATCCTGAGAACAAGTAACGATTCTACCATGGATAGAGATATCAACTGCGGTAACAGTCTTGTCATGGTTCGACAATGTAGCAACCAATTGAGGAGCTGGGCCATTGCCAAAACGGTAGACTAAACAATCATTCTTGCATGTAACGGCAAGTAAGGATTTGTCCTGGGAGAAACAATGGGAGTAAATTGGAGCTTTAACAAGCTTGTAAACGGCGGCAACAGATTGGGATGGCATCAGGAGACTCTCGACTAGATGACAACACTTTATAGTAATTGATTTGTTGGTCTCTTGTAAGTAAAATGTATCTCTGTAGAAAGTTCACAAGGTTCTTCTCCTATTTAAACGTTTTGTCAATGGCTTTAAAAAGGGGCTGCCAGTAGCAAAATCCCCCCGGGTCCGAGTTGAGGACATTTAGGCTGGACGTTAGACGGAGCGCAAATTTGGGCTGTGAGCAGAGCGCACTGTCTAGAAAAATGAGTTAGGCTGGGCTAGGCAGACCCAAGCTAGGCTCGTGTCAAGAATCTAGGCTCAAATGGTTGATAAAAGTGGCAAAAGTGTAAGGGAACCCTGAGGATAACGTTATATCAATGAAATATAAAGGGGAAAGTAGCTGTTAATAACACTATATCTCAGTTATAGATCCTTCTTTTGTAAAATTTACCACTGGCTTTAGTTTCTGTTTACTATAAGTCGCATATCAAGTTGCCTCCACGAAAGTATAAAAACATATCAATTCAAAACAATAATACATCAAAGCGTTTGAAACAGGCAAAGGCAAAGGTGTAAAACTATAAATTATTGGTATATTAGCTCTTGAAATATTTACACCATGGATACCTCAGTAGCTGTTAATTCTCTGAGGGCTCAGTTCCTTAAAGTGTGTCCTGAAAGAGATCAAGTCAGAAGAATAGTGAAACCTTATGATTCAGGTAATCATAATAATTATAACATAGATAAGCTAGATGATAGGATACGGGATATGTACAGGGATAAAGATGGGAACTATATGCTTCCAGAGTTAGAATCGCCTCCGATTATGACTAATTTCTTAGAAGATTATATCACAACAAGAAAGATAAGGAATGCGAAGGCTAATAACAAGAATAATATTAACAACAACAGCAACGATACCGATGATATTAATGGACCAGAAACTCTAACAAAGAAGTCGCAACTGATAGATGATCCATCAATACTTAGAGGTGACAGTATACTGTTTAATCCTCAGGACATGAATAGGAATACGTCTGATTCCAATAAGAATAATGTACAAGGAGAACTAAATCGAAGAAATCAACAACAAAATCATATGGGGATACCTCAGTTTGCATCCGTAACATATGATTCAGATGATTCAGATTCAGAATCTCAAAAGAAACATAAGAGATCTGCATTGCCTTTCACCAGAATATTTAAAGGAAGTAATAATAGAAGAGATGAAAGTAACAAAACAGGAATCAGTTCGCATGGTAACATAACTAATAATAATGGTAAATTAGGAGGTCCAGGAAATACTGTAAATGGTATAGCACAACGAGCCTTGAAGAAACATTCTAAATATTCTATGAATTTTGATTATGATGACATTCTTGATGAAGATCTAGAAGATGAAGGTGAAGATGAAGAAGATGCAAATGATAACCAATTGAAATCTCAGTTTTTCCAACTAGATAGATCATCGTCGAGATTACATGATATAAACAATGATAATCCAACTAATAATAACAATAGTGGGAATAATAACAGCGGAAACGTGTTGCATACCGGTACACCTAACGGCAATGACAAATTGAAAGTTAACTCAAAGACCTTCAGTTTAGATACAAAATCTCTTCTAGAGAATGCGTTCGCTTCACCAAATGATGCAGATAAGAATCAAGGAAATACTGATGTATCATTGTTGAATACAAGCAATGGTAGTCAACAGGGAAATGATACAAACGAAACAATTACAACAAGTGGGAATATTATTAATGTTTCAAGATTGAAATCCCATCTACCGCAATTACCTCTATTGGATAGTTCAAGGAATGCTAACGGGACAAGTTCTAAATCAATTTCCTCAGTGACCCATGATAATGGTGATTCAAATAGAGACACTAGAAGTGACAGTAAAATCGGTGACTCGGATCTTTCAGATATTGAATCCTTCATCAAAGAGGACGATTTAAAAAGTATTAACCTGGAACATCATGATTCTAATAATAATACCAAATCTATGACATTGACTCCGATGACTTCTAAACATATAGATGAATATACACATAGTATGAGTGTGATTCATAACCAGGATTCTTCTGATGAAGAAGATGATGAGCGTCATAGACATAGAGATGATAGTAGGGACCAAAACAATCATCCAACAGGACACGACTTAAGTGAAGAATCATCGTTTGGTAAATCCTTATTGGAATCGGATTATGCTAGTACAGAATATTTGAAAAATAATGATAGAGGTAGTATCGCAACAGATAATCTATCCTTAGATACAGATATTGTCAGACATACAGTTTCTTCACATTCCATACCTATATCATTTGAAGGGTATGGATTATATCAAGGTGCAAATGATTCGACTTTGAATAACGTTCTAGATAGAGCCGTGACTAAAATAAAATCGAATGCTCCTCATGCAGGTCGTGAAAGGGCTAATTCATCAGCTTCAAGAAGAAATTCAATTACTCAGACTTTAAATTCCAAACGTACATCATTAACATCAAATCCAATGGTGAAGCAAACATCTTTGAGACATCATTTAAGATCGTCGTCAAATAATGCAACCGAAACAAGTAAATATTCCAGCCTATATGGATCTTCGATACAAAGAAATAAGCCAACAATGATGGCAAAGACGGACTCCACTAGTAAAATGCCTATACCATCAAGATCATCTAGTAGAACTAGTAGAAGAAACTCGAAGGATCTTTCATTACATTTTGAAAAGCTAGTGGACCCTCCTGTTGCCAAAACATCGAATTCAAAATTATCATCATTATTTAATAAAAAGAAGCATAAGGTTACCAATCCGGTAGATGTATTAGAGTATTTCTCATTTGTATCCGGTAATACTGTTCCAAGGTTTGATGCTATGGATTTAGAAGTCTACATACAATCATCAAAGAAATACAAACATAATTCATTCAAGACAAAAGTTAGGAAGACAGCAAAGATATTTGACGTGATAGGGTATATTCTGTATTTATACACGAGTGAGTTTAAACCAGATAATATCGAGGATGACGGTTTTGATACACATACGTTGATCGATCCTAATAATTTTGCATTGCATATTGTCGATGAGGATGGTGAACCATTCGAAGATAATTTTGGTAAACTTAATAGAACTAGTATCATGCAATCCATCTCGGATAATGAGATTGTTTTATGTAAAGTCGGTTCAGATGAAAAAATGAAAAATGAAGCAGAAACACCAGTTCCATATGATGTTAATGGTGATCTTGTCGAGTACGCAAAATCTATTTCTTCAAAGACGTCAATTGCGACGAATAATAACAGTAGTTTCAACAATAACAATGAGGAGACTACTATTAACCAAATTAGTTTCTATAAACCGATGGTTGGTGGTAATGTTGATGAATTAGCCAATAATTCTAATAATTCTAATGTTTTGGAAGTTACAGTTTACAAATATCCAAATGTGAATCCGAAATTCAATTTCACTACTGTTAATGTATTGGTCACAGGTAATATAAATGATATTCTAGTGAAATACTGTAGGATGAAGAATATGGATCCAAATGAATATGCATTAAAGATGATCGGTAAGAACAGGATCTTTGACTTAAACGATACAGTATTGAGATTAGACGGTAACAATAAAGTTGAAATTATTACAAAGAAAGAGGCCCGTAGATTACAATTAGAGAAGATTAAACCAAATTTGACAAAACCTCAATTACCAACTATTCAAAGTAATGATTTAACTCCGATGACCTTAGAACCTGCACCTGCATTTTTGACTAAGGAGGACATCAATGATGGTGCGGCACCTGCAACTGAAGTACCGGTTCCCTTTAATAAGTTACGTAAGACATCGGGTAAAATTAAATTGAATTTGTCAAAACAAAACTCATTAGGCAGTAGTAATGTCAATAACGCCGGTAGTTTCTTTAAGAATAAAGATTCGTCAAGGCACTCGTTACATACACCTATGCAAATGTATCACAACAATCACTCCGGTATTCTGAATGAATATACACCAGATAATACCAATGCTAGCAACAATTTCCAAGACTTATTCTCTGGTGCATACCATAAATATAAGGTCTGGAGAAGACAGCAGATGTCATTAATCACCAAACACGAAAGAACACTTGCGCTAGATGGTGACTACGTTTATATTGTTCCACCAGAGGGTAAAATGCACTGGCATGAAAATGTTAAGACCAAATCTTTCCATATCAGCCAAGTGGTTCTTGTGAAGAAATCAAAGAGAGTCGCTGAATATTTCAAGATATACGTAAGAAGAGGTCCAGAGGACATTAAAAGATACTATTTCGAAGCCGTTTCGGCCCAAGAGTGCACAGAGATTGTTTCCCGTATCACAAACTTGTTGAACGCGTACAAGATGAACCATAAGTAGTTTATTTACATTCACATATATATAGTTTTTTTGTTAATGAAGTTTCTTCATGTTTGACCCATTCACATAATGCTCGGTTCTGATTGGTCAGTTCGCGCTTCTACCTGGGCTTCCCGAAAAAATTCGCAGTGCAAGATCCTTAAAGCACCAAAAAATTCAGGGAACCTTCGAGGATAAAGTCGAGTATAGATCGAGTTTTATATAGAAAGAACAGACACAGTTACTACATCGACAAATCAATAATCATTAACATTTATACAACATGGGTGGTGCATACAAGATCCTAGGAAGAACATTTCAACCTCATCAATTGGCCATTGCTACTTTAACTACTGTAGCTGTGATTGCAGCTCCAAATCCATTTGCTGCAAAGACGCCAAAGGTAGCTGAAATCAAGGCAGAATCCGCTGAAGAAGAAGCATTCATTAAGACATATATTGAAAAGCATACCGCAGATGCAAAGACTGCCTAATTCAATTGTAAATTAGGAACAAATTTGAGATACGTTAAAGAAGCTGAATCATGGGATGGGAAGGGTGCGTTTTCAATATTAATGCACTATTTTAATAGTGAATAAAACTGTTTAACACATTCCTTAATAGCTTATCTCTACAGAAATAGATAAGCGTTCGCAAATTTGTTCATTTCATTTATGTACATCTATCTCTATAAATATATTCTACATTCTTATATAACCTCAACAACGAAAAAAAAAGAAAATAATAAAATAAAAAATGAATATTCTTAAACTATATGACTATCTACTAAACCACTCCAGTTTAGCTTTTAATGCAAAATATGCTAACAGACGGTAAATAGCTGCCACACAGATAGCAATACCTAAGTACTCACTAACATTTGTCTTCAAGTTGTATGACTCTAAAACATCTTTACCTGTCTTGAATTCACAAGTACCATCTGGTAACTGTCCACCATCTTTACAAGTTAACTTCAAATCATCGGGGAATGCTAAGTTGATGATAATCATCGAAGTATAACCAACTGGGTTTAAATAATTGAAACCCTTCAACACTCTTGACATGTTTAAGGACATCAACCCTGACATTTGTGTACCAATTGATAAAAGCACCGAGATACAGTTGACAACAAAACCGGGTCTATCAAAAAATGTATTGGTCATGATTCCAAGAGCCTCACCACAACTTGTCACTAAGAATGAACAGTAGACTGTTGCAAAGAAATTGCCAGGGGTTCTTGGTAGCCCACAAGCCATAACTGTAAATACTGCATAAATGACAGATGCAAATGCTGATAATGGCAACTCTAGGGTCATATAAGATAAAAAGAACGGGCCAATACCATAAACATTATCTTCGAATTCTTTATAAAAGTAATCTCTTTCTGGTGGATAACAGGCAAGATTTGCTAACATACCGACAAAATATAACGACGTTGATTCTTGGGCTAAACCTAATCTATTAGTAACACCGACGTAGTTATGTTTCAATGGCGCAAAATATAAAGCAAAAATAGCACCTAGACCTGGGACTTGTGCAATTCTAGCCATTAGTGAATCAAAATCTCTTAAAGTAGTAGTTAATTGCCTCTTAACATTGACATAATACGCCAATGCTACATTACATGGTTTCCTAATACAATCACCATATGTGGTTCTAAATAATTCCTCGGTCATCACAGCTTTTTCAAAATGATCTAAATGTGACATCTTCTCTTGTGAAACAGAATTCCAATTGCTTAGCAACGATTCAACTCTTTCTTTTGACACCTTCTCATTTTGATCGTTTTGGGTGTTTATAGAAATTAAATCCAGGAAGTAGTCAGCCACGTTAGTTAGTTCGGGGCAATCATAACCTAATTTTGAGAAATAATTGATCATTTCACTTGGCGTACCGTTAAATGCAGTCCTACCAGATTTTGCCAATAACAAAATGTTACCAAATTTTTCAAATAATTCAGATCTAGGTTGATGAATCGTTAAAATAATTGTCTTACCATAATCGTCGGCTAATTTTTGCAAAATCTCCAAAATGGTAGAAGAAGTGAAACTATCTAACCCAGATGTCGGCTCATCCAACAATAATATTGGAGGATCATTTAGAAGTTGAATGCCCATCGTAACTCTTCTCTTTTCACCACCACTGATACCTTTGACAAATTCATTACCAATAATTGTGTTTTCACAATGTTTGATACCAAGTGCACGGATCAATTCATCACTCTTAGCTTCACGTTGATCTTCACTTAAATGATGTAATCTTAAAGCAGCAGCAAATTTGAAAGTCTCCTTGACAGTTAGTTTAGCCAAAAGATGATCATCATCTTGTGACACGTATGAACAAATATTCTTAAACATATCCTCGGACACCTCTACATCATTGAACATAATTGAACCACTTTTATCGAATTTAGTAATTAAATTAGAGTGAACTCTTGCAGATAGTAAGTTTAACAATGTAGATTTACCCGACCCCGATGGACCCATAATAGCATTAACCATCCCTGGTTTGAATTGTGCATTCACAGATTTTAAAATCTGTTTTGTTTCCTTTTCGATATAGCCTGATGACCATTTTTCACGATTTAATCTAGTATAATCCACCGTCAGATTTATATCCCTTAATGTTACAGCAATTTCATGTTCATGACGACTGGTCGTTGCTTCGATATCCTTCTCTTGGCTCTTAGAATCAAAAATTGAACTGAATGGATTCTTCATTTTCTTTTTAATCTTTTGTGTTTCATTTAAATCATCGTCTGTCTCCTTTGTTTCTTTCTTCTTATCCTTCTTTGATTTCACTTCATTTTGTAATGTGATATCGACTTTATGTATGTACATTATAACAACCCCAATTACCGTGAAACCAATGACCCAACAGAACAAAATAATGATTGGGACAGTTCTCCAATTACGCCAAAATCCGAAACTTTCGATAATTTGATTACCCATACAAGTATCTATGGTATCCCCTGTACAATATTCATCTGTAAAAGTGTTTGACAGCAATGCACCGTATCCGTACCAAGTGAAAGCAATATATTTAGTCCAACGAACGTAAACAGGCATTACTTTAGCATTGACAAAAAAACCACAACCCATGGACAATACAGTAAAAGACAGGTTACCAACCAGGGATGCCTTTGAATAATCTCTTGAAACCGCTACAGATAACATTGCCAATGCAGAACAACACATTTGAGCCAAGAAATTGACAGAAAATTGAATGAAAAATTTCTTTGCATCTGCCTCTAGACCAAACATGAAATAACTAATTGTAGTATAAGTTAAAGTCATCAATATATCATCGGATAAGAATAATGAAAGTTTTCTAGCTGCGATGAATGCAGCTGGTGATACAGAACCTTCTGCTCTTTCTCTATCAAACAATGCAATATCTTGTTCACATAATCTATAAGTATCGAATAATAAGTAAAGGTAACATTGTAAAATGACAGACGAATATAGGCATGCAGATGTGGTTCTTAATCCACTTAATGTTGTCTTATCCGGTTTGTAATAAATCCAACCAGAAACAGTACTGATAATGATGGGTTCTAAAAATGTTGCACCCAAAGTAATATAATCTGTGACATTTAATCTTATATTTCTTCTTGTCAGCACTGCAACTTGTTTGGTAAACGGTAGGCTCGTAGTCATATTTTGTACATGTAGTGGTTCCAAATGATCAATATTCTCAAATTTAACTGAATCATTTTCAAACTTATGCCAATTTTCAACCAATTTATCTAATCTTTCCTCAGTTAGTTTTTGAGCTTTATCGGATCTACCATCGACACTTGATAGATCAACAAAATAATCTGCTGGATTTACCATATTTGGTACTGTAAAACCAATATTTTCGAAATATGGAATAGTTTCTGTCATTTTGTCACAATAAACAACATTCCCCTTTGACAATATACAGATTTGATCGAAAAGAAACAAAATATCGGATCTTGGTTGATGAATGGACATGATAAAGATTCTACCATCTTCTTTAGCCATCTTCTTAATTGTTTTAACAACTAAATACGCGGAGTATGCATCTAAACCTGTTGTAGGTTCATCTAGAAACATAATAGAAGGATTTGCGACCATTTGGGTCCCTACACTTAATCTTCTCTTTTCACCACCTGATAAACCACGATGTGTACTGTCCCCAACCATTGTATCTGCACAATCTTTTAACCCTAGTTCGTGAATTAATTGTTCAACAATTTTCTCTTTTTCTTCCTTTGGTTTATCTAATTTTAAATCTGCTGCAAACATCATTGTCTCCCTACACGTTAATCTGGCGGATAAGACATCTTGTTGTGGCACATATGACATCTTGACATGAGTCTCTTCACCTGATAATTCAGACTCTGTCTCTGATTCATTTTCAACCCCTGTAATTACTATTTCATCCTTTATCGGTTGGTTTCTGTTAGTTAGTGAAGATACAGCAGTTGAATGTCCATGAATATGTGAAGTTAAATCAGTTTTCTGTGATGATGACGTGACGGGAGAACAGGTATTAGTATTTATAGTTGAATTCAGTTTGTTCTTTTCCAAGACGTATTTAATCGTCCCCTCGGTCTTTAAACCACCACTTATCTTTGATGCCAGCACGTTTAATAATGTGGTTTTACCAGACCCTGAACCTCCCATAACAGCCATGATAGAGCCACTTTCAAGATCCATTGAGAACGAATCCACCAATTTGGTGTTACTCTTCGATGCAATAATAGATAAATCTCGTACATGAAGTCCTATTCTAGGTACCTTTGAGAACGATAAGTTGTTCTCTACCAACTTTTCAGACATTGAACAGTATGCAAAATTATTTTTTTTTGAACTTGTGTATATTACTCTTGTTTGGTCGTTTGTTAATAGTTAATAAATGTCAAAGTCACGAATTAAAGGATAGTTATATACATTTCTCACAATCTATTGTTTCTTATAAATGATTAAAAATAACATATCAGAATCCAGATCCTTTATCAAAATGTACAACCCATTATGGGATCACGGCATCGCATGGGATTATAATCTAGAAGGAAAGAAAGAGAAAAAATGATTACGAAACAAAATTTTCTTTTCGTTTGGTGGTTCATGCGGCCGTTTGTGTGGGCAGAGAACGGACGCAGGAATACGGAGAAAGAGAAAAACAACAAAATGATCGTTTTTTGTACGGCTGTTTCTGGGATTTAGTCATTCGTTTAGGGTGAAAGTTTTGCCTTACGTTTTCAATTTTTGTTTGGGTGTCGTTTAGGTGACAAATTCGATACGGCAGGAAATTTCTTTTTTTTTTCTCTTTTGTGTGGTACCTGAATGATTTACACATACGGATCAATGGAAGCAAGTTAAAGTTTACAAGCCGTCCTTATGATTAGTTTCAATTAATTGCAATAGTGAGCGTTGAGCATCATACTGGTAGTTGGGAGAGTTAAGATATCAGGCTTATAGCTGAGACAGCATTATTGAGTATTATCTATTTCCATCTGTTAAACAAGTTTCCATCTGCAAATGTGCAAGAGACTTCTATATTTATGCCCCAATTTGATGTGTCAACCTTTGGATTCTCTAAATCGTAGAACAAGATCTTTCTTTGTAATTATATCTGATATATATATTGGGGACAAAATATTTTATTCATTGGAGGTAACACCATTAGTTTTTAGGCAGCTTTTGACTCACGTTGTTACCTTGATTATGGGTGTCCCATTATATCTCTATGGGCGCATTTGTAAAACGGTTCTTGGTTGGAGATTACGACATGGTTCGTCCATGTATATAACAGTAAATATCCGTAAACTTTTAAAATCTGGCTAATAGTAGCCGATTATGAAAATTCATCGTTACCTCCAAATGGATAGTAATTTAAGAATTCAAAACAATTTTATTACAATTCATAAAAAAAGAATTGTTGTGGAATGAGGCTTGAATATGTTTGATGAATTAACACTCATTCTACTTCAGAATTGTATGTACTCTAAAATTGATTTTAATTCAGTTGAATATATACTTTCTGTGATTAGTGGTGTAATTTAGTTTATATCTGTCAATATTTTGTGTTTGATATTTGAGTTAATTGGTATATCATATATCCCTTGAATAAGAAACACAGACAATCAGATATAGCAAGTATAATTGGTTATACTCTTTAGCCGACATGTTTTTATTATTTCAAAAAGTAATGACCTTCAAATGTAATAAGTCTTTGTTTAACAACCATGTTTTTTACTAATGTATGCCCTTTAACACTACCTGTGATTATTAGTGTGACACCGCGACGGAATTTGTATGGAAAATAAATTTTTCGCCTGTTAAAATCTTCACATGCACATACAAAATTTCTCTAAAACAGGCAGTAGATAGCTAAAAATCTAATATCAAAGTCTCTATTAATTAATTTAGCACACATGATAATCCCAGTTTTATCATTTTTTCAACTCTCTATTCAATACTATGTATTGCATAAGAAAATTGGTTGGAAATTTCCTATAAATTCTGCCTCATTTGAAATCTGTTTAATTCACCACTCAGATGGCTGAGAGAAATTTGAAAAGTGGAAGCCTGTATGAATTTACCATCATAACGTGGATATGCTAAGTTTCTGTTTTTACATATTATCTGTGTTTAATAGCTCAGGGTCATCTTCGAATGAGAGTAGTTTCAATCCAAGGCGTACTGCTCTCAGGAAAATGTCCTAAACTAAGAAATAAGACATTTAACGTAATCTAAATTTGTCATACTTGCAATTGATAACTAAGTATACCCAACAAGTAGTTGCATTTGACATCTGGGATGCGTAGCATCCAAAAATGTGAAAAAAAAAGTAGTATTCTTGCCATTCCATACTACTTAAACGCTGTATATTGGCCCTAAAGACATATAAATATTTAGTTCCAGAGTATGAGGTAAAAAGACAAAAACGTTCTTGACGATGCCGACAAATTCCTTCTACTAAGTTTTGGTTGGAAGGCAATCTTAGCGAACCCATTGGTTTGGAATTCATGGACCAGGAAATACCCTCAGAGCAAAGATCAATAGTTGATTACTGACCCTAGATATAGTAGTAGATAGCTTATGCACACTTTTAACTAAACTGACTCTTGATGGTAATTCATCTCCTATTACAACTGTCTGTTTTTCTGCCGAAAATACACTCGGCAGCTCGGGTTCAGGACTTTTAGAACAATAGCTTTCTAACCTTTGACAGGGAAACTTTTACCAACAATAATTTCAATATTTTGACACATTTATCATTTTTCTATATTTCTCTCAGGGTTCTGTGGAGAACTATGGAGGTCCTGATGAGTGAAATGTGTTTTTTCGTCAAAAGCAGTGTTTATACTATGACCATAACCCTGAGAGCAAAGATCTCCTCAGTTTCTTAATGGTTGGGATAACATTATTAATGACTTACATCCAGGTTTTTTATTTGATAACCATTCAAAATTGAATAAACGCTTGAAATATATGCATGAGTTTTGGTTTTTATGAAATATATTTTTGGGACCTGGATATAGTGCATAGAGAGCAGTAGTAGAAAATAGCAATAGTTCACCGTAATGTCGTTCCAATTTGGTATTCGATGCCACATTAACAGCACCAAATGACCTTCCTGGTTGTCTTTATTATTTGTCATAAAAACTTTACTTTGTCATGATCGCCCTTAATCTGCTATATTCCTAAAACGTGCTTTACGACATCGCCTGAAATTTTCAGTGTGTCATCGCGACAGAATTTGTATGGAAAATAAATTTTTCATCTGTTAAAATCTTCACATGCACACAAAGAATCCCTATAAATAATACAACGAACAGTTTAAATCACCGACATTAAATTCTTATCTATATACTTACAGCGTCTATTATACACTCCAGTTATTTCCTTTTCGATCGCTTTTCTAGTTCTCGTTAAATTAGAGAACACAGGCTGGAAAATGCCTAAAATTTATGTTATTTTAAACTTATTGTAGATTCTCACCCAGGATCCTGAGAGAAATTTGAGAACCGGAACCTCATGTATCTACATCTGAATTCTCTAGTTGTACAGAACTTACAGTTATAACTATATTCTGTGTCTTGTAATCGAAGACTTATTGCAGAACTATGTAACAATGTTAGTCAGCCAGCAAAATGGGTCATATGGTCTGATATACATGAAAAGATATGTTATTCACTTGTATAATTACAACAGAAATATTTTGTATAAACATCTTTACAGATCATATAACCTCAGATGCATGGGGTGGAATTATACCCAGAAATAGGTGAAAAAACCATTACTCTTGAAAATTCTAATCAATTCTAACCAAGATATTGGACACAAAAGTATATATTTTAATTAACCTGATTGACCTGACAAAAAGACAAAAGAGGTTTTGACGATGCCGGCAGATTCTATTTACTTACAGCTGATACAAGAGTAAATTATAAGTAATGTTATTTTCGATATCACATCCAAACCCCGACCCTCAGAATCAAGATCAAATCTTTAATATTGTGCTCATATGTCACGGAGTAGGATCCAAGTTTATGTTTTGTCCCAGCGACTGTTTCCAAGTTGTGGTTGTCTTGTCTACTATACAGATTTTTAATGGAAGACAAATCCGGCAGCTCTACACCAATGAATGTGAAGCGACGGGCAAAGAGGATAATAAGTGGTAAATTGTATGGATACTAAGTTAGATGTTTTGATACATTCTAAAATTCTGCAAATTTTTCTCAGGGTCCTGAACATAGGGGTGCACTGCAATATACGTGTTCTCCATTTTCTCACTAAAATTAATACCAACTCGACAACGAGGACCCGGAGAGAAAAGAACTCCTCAGTTTCTTATTACAGAGGATCATATCAATATTCGAGTAATTTGTATGTACAGTGCTACAACACAGTGCCTCTTTTATTGGCCCCTGAAAATATGCACCATTTCAGGTTTTTTTGAAAAATACCATGTAGCAACATATCAATGCAGAAAGAAGGTATTTCACCACCTGTAAGATGTTCTGTTATTACTAAACCTGCAAGTATATATATAATAATGTGTAATATTACCCAATTATTTTCAATGTATATAAGAAGGTGTCCTGTTACTTTAGTAGTTCCCGTTATTTTCAAATTTTGTATGGTGATGCCTTTTAATAATTACTCCTTACTGGCGGCAGTAGAAAGCACTGCAACATATTAAGTACATTATTATATTTAAAAGAAGGACGACATGACTTTGATGGTTTTCGAACAGTAGCTCTGTTACGTTTTGTTATGTTCGTGCTTCCTGGGGCGTGCATGTTACGTATAATTTCCCTCCAATAAAAAGGACAATATAAAATACTCGTTAATATTTGAGTACAACAACATTCATTACATCGATCAGTGATATTTACTATGCCTCTGAATTCGTTCTTGTCTAAAATATAATGACTGCCTTGCCTATTATAGCAAGGGTTATTGGTGAATGACCAAGTGTTTAAACTACCCCTTCTAAACAGAAGTAAATAAATGTGTCAGTATATAGTACTCTATGTAATATGTATTGTACATTAGGAATATTAATAAAGAAGAAGAATATTCATTTTATTTACAGTAATCTATGCTAGTAAAATATAGTCTTGACAGTCGTTATTGTCGTACTGTCAAGGATACAGATCTCAATACAAGTGACATTGGCTGGCAATATGTTACACATTTTAAAGAAAATTATGAATGTGGTAGTGAACAAGTTTAACAACCTTAATTTTCCAGAAGTCGGTATTATAAGATTAATTTAAGCAGTTTTGATATCTCACATATAAGTTTAATTGAATCTAATAATTAGAATTATAGAATTATAGAACCAAATGCAACTATAAAATCGGGACATAAAAAGCAAAAAGAATTACAATGTAAAAACCAAGAACATACACATCATTAAAAATAAGGGGGGGTTACTAAGGAAATATATACGCAACAAACAATAACACCATGACGACAAAAACTATTTAAAAAATCAACATTTCTCGACATGGCAATTCCAGGAAATGTCACAACTGATCCCAAACCTCAGGATCCGTCAAACATGACATCCAAAACCAGGGATTCCGTCGATAATGACGTTCAATTAAGCCACTTTTTACCGGATAACCTTCCACCATAAATCAAACCTGCCATGGAATAAAAACAATGATCAAATGCGACAATTTGTGACATGGCTATCACAGGAAATATCCTAAAATCTGTCTAAATGAGGGTAACAACTCAAAATTGAAGGTTGGGCATCAGTTTGTATGGCAGGAATCATTTTCAAAAATTTTGGAAATTTTGTGACGTTTTTGTGTCACCTGTGAAAAATTATTTCATCATCTGGCACGAAACATAGGGATCTTCGCGTCACCTTGGACGAATCCTATAGTAAAATGTGTCCCAATTTGGTTATCAGCGCGGCAATGTGTGTCACCTGGCACGGCTATATATCGTTTGGAACGGTATGGACCTCGGCGGCAAATTGCGTGTTGCCAGCAAAAAACTTAGCTTGAACCCGGGTAATGGTAAGGTATGACAATTTCACTTGGAATATAAGCTGAGGTAGATGTTTAAGAGAGAAGATAAATAATTGTAGCACTGCTGGTCGTATTAATTATTACTGAGCTGAATATTCCAAGAATGTATAGTATAAGACTATCATAAGAGCAAAGAATAAGCCAAGTACGTAGCACACGTTAAACTAATAAAAGAATATTGTGCGCCATTAATATAAATGGATAGGCTTATATGACGACATTTGGATAAAAGGTTCACAAATGTGAAGAATAAAGAAAACAACCCAATCTATAATATATAAAGACAGAGGTTTAGAAAACAAAATATGTATATTAAATAATACCTTCCGAAAGAAAGTAAGAAGAATTTACTGTATGTTACACTATATATTATTTAACTAATAAAATGAATCAAATTAACAACACTAATATTGTTGTAAATTTATAGATTTATTAGATTCCATTTCTTAAAAGATAGTGTACAAATTTATTATATTATTAGATCAACGTATATTCGTCTGATCTTTTTATTATACAAATTAAAAAATAGTATACAATTTAATTAGGAAAATACATAATTTCATTGAATGAAAATATGTTCCCTTTATATAATATTGGATTGTTCATGTCGTGATTACAAATCTCCAAAACTAGCTTTGTAGGAATTATAAGTTCCTTAATTACATTTTCTCTTGTTTCTTTTTCTTGTAGATCTTTAAATATTGAACATTATCAAATTTATCAATCTTTATCTTATTATATTTCTCATGTAATTGTTTCACTTAGAAATTCCGACAATTTGATAGTGAGCAAATATTACGTAATAATTCCTTAGTAATATCGTAATTATTGAGCTGAATGCTTAGAAGTAGTGTCTGATAGTTCGTGAATTGGTTTTGACATTGGTTTAAAGTTAAGTAATGGTTTTAAAGTTTATATAAAGCAAAGTAGATATTTTGTTACTTGTTCTTTTATTATATAAAATATATAATAATTATAAATTGTATTACGAACTATCGAACTTCTGACTTCTAGTTTCAGTTTATTAGTTCTTTATATATAGAAATATTATTTTTCTTCCCTTGTTATCTTATTCATTTATATTTGTTCTACTATGATTCAATGTACTTTAATAATTTAGATCTTATTCCTACAGTTAATATAATGACACTGGGATTCTTATAATTAATTTTAAGATCGACATTATACTCCTTGTTTTCGGATGTCTGTCGTCCGAGATGTCGTATATTCCTTAGTAGGCACATTTCCGTCAATTATAATCTTCAGTCACCAGTGAATGTTGGTTTTATTGCTAGCTTGTAATCTTAGTTATTATCATAAAGAATTAATATTACCTTACTAGATAATTATTTTCATATCAATTTATTTCTAACAGTTATATTGGTATTGGAGAACAAATACGATATGATTACATCACTATAAACAATATTGTGTCTATTTTGCTTGTTGATGTAATATATCTAAGTATAGTTCAAGTAAAATAATTCCAAAATATAAATTACGCGTTTTTATCTTCTTTCTATGTGGTTTCTTCTATTTGTCACTTTCCAAATATATTACGTTTTTTTTCTTTACTTAAGATTCAAGAACAATCTGGTATAACTGTGAATAAAGTAAAACTTTTATTGGAAGTTTATAAGCCTAAATTCTGTATATTACCTCTTTCTTCCTCTTTTAAATGGAAGGGAAGTGCATAAAAATGAATTGCAGTTACATAAAGAAAACAGCAATTGTGCTCTCTTTATTGAGCAGAAATGAACATTCAAGGATAGACTATGTCTGAATTTAGCAGCAAATTATGTTATTCTATTCATGATTACTATATTATGGTGTGAAAACTATTAATTATCGAGAATCTGACACATTTGGGAATGAGAAATAGTATATTAAATACTGTACTGGAAGATTATTTGTCCTACAGTGGCAGTATTACTCCTATCCCTCTTTCACAAGGAAGAGATATATGAATGTAAATTATGTAATGTTATATAAAACAGGAATCGCGCTTCCTTTATATACGTGAAAATTTTCAAGGAAATATTCACATTGTAAAAAATCTTACCGTGTCTCACGATAAATATATTTCCAGCAAGTCCTGATTTTTCTTATTTATATATGATAATAATATCCACTTTATTACTTATTAATGTTTCCTTAGGTAATATTATGACACGCTGTTCATTCTGTGAAAAAAAACGGGGTTAAACATTTAAGATATAATCACATAATATAATTTATGTCACTCTCATTGTATCTTACCCCAGATATATCTCCAATAAATGATAAACAGTTATGATCATGATTTGCACATCGATCTCTAGGGAATGGGGATTAATAATACTTATTTAAAACAATTTTTCTAAGTAACAGTGTACAAAGGGTTTATATATTTCACTCCACTTTACATACTTCAATTCCTGTACAATATCTGGAAATTCAATAGAGTCTAAATATTGCACCTTGGGCATTTTTCCTTTCTCTTCATACATCCAGGATTGGACCCTTAGAAATACCCGTAGGAAAGTGGAAACTTAAAAAATAGCAAAACTTACTATTTTTCAGAAAAAAATGTAAATTAGTATCCGATATAGTGTAACGGCTATCACATCACGCTTTCACCGTGGAGACCGGGGTTCGACTCCCCGTATCGGAGTTTCTTTTTTTGCAGAATTTTTAAAGCCAGATCGCAGGTTCGAATCATCTTTATGGCAAATATTTACATGAATGTCAATGTCATTCATTTACTGAAAACAACCTGAAATTTTTCTTTGAACCCATTTAACATATAAATAATCCCTTCTCATAAGATATCACTTACTGGAATAAATAATTTTTGTGATTGTAGAAGCTATAGGGAGATGTACTTAGAAATTTCATTAATTATTGTCATTTATCATTATTTTCATTTTTCTTTTATTTAGTATTCTACATAAATATCTAAATTTCCTTACATACTAGTATCAATCACCTTCTGAAAGTATCTAGGAATTGAACTCCTAAAGATCTTTCTGGTTCGTCCTGGGGCTCTTCCTCTGGATGAGTATTTTCACCTTGAGAACCCATTAAGGCGTCAGTTTCACCATTCTGTTGTGAGGGGTCGTGATTTGCATACGAATCTCTGGGGTTAAGTGATGTATCCACATGTGATATATGACGTAAGAATGGGATCCTCCAGTTGTCTACCCCCGGTAGCAACCCCTTATCCATGAATATACCGATAATCCAACTCATGAAACCACAACCAATGCCGACTAAACCTTGATTAACCAACAATAACATAATGGTAACATTGATAAATACTTGATTATTAATTGTCCACTGAAATAGACTATGTGGACTTTTCCCTGACCAAGGTCTTTTCAACACGAGATCAACTTCATATAACTGGGGTGTATATTGTTTGTAAAAATGGAATAGCGCTAAGACAGTTGGTAATGTTCCAGTTGGTAGTTTATTCCATAGAGTGAAAGGTAGAAATACATTAATCACAATATTCAATAATGATAGAATCCCCGTTGTATAAATCATCGTTAATAGTATGACATTGATGTACTTATATGAACCAAACAGCCTCTCTATATGACGATAATGGTACCATATCAGTAGTAAAATCATCACATCACTCTCATTTATTGCACAAAATTGATATATAAATAATCTGTAGTACTGATTATATCTATTAACAAAAGGATCGTATTGGGCTAGAAATAAATATTTATCGTTTGTTACCGCCATCAGAAAAGGAACAACAACTGTAAGAACCATACATGTTTTCGTTACTGGGTATCTATGTAGTCCAGTAGGATTATCAACTGGCATCTTTTATAGGTTCTTATCTTCTTCACTTACTCTTGACCTGTGTTTTGAAACAGTGTGTAGTAGTGTACACTTTTTAAAGGGTCTCAAATTTATTTTTTTTTTTCAATGTATTTAAGAGAGAGCAGGCCTTCAAAAATATCAAGATTATATATCCATAACTTCAACTGCTCGCAAAGAAGAAGGAAATCATATTGATTCCGTAGATTTTGAAAGGAAATTACATTTGGATATGGATTCTACTGATGTTGGTCATATTATTACACTCTTAAAATCCCAAAACTCGATCAAAAATGGTACAGTTCCTGCAATTTTGAACAATTTGGTGTACTATATTACAAGAGTACAAAACCCATCAGATCTCGTTCAGTTGTGTGACAGTTTCTTTGAATCGACAATTTTAGGTGATATTGATCCATTAGAACTCTTCGAAGCAGGTCGGAGCATTTTTAAATGGAAAATACAGGTTTCTGAACCAACTATTCCGTTATCTAGCTTCTTCACAATCTGGAATCAACGTTTCATGAATTGCAAAGCTTGGACCCTGCCAAAAATGTCTATCCTATGCGGTATATTAACTTTGAAAGATGAATACCAACTATTACAAAAAACGTACTTTATCGATGATAGCGGACATATTAATAGGATGTTTAGATCGTGGAGAGAGGATTTGTTTATGCCGTTGTGGATAGGACTATTTAAACAAAGTTTGGACCATGATGCTGCCTCAACAGAATTATTAACAGTCTTCTACTCTGCTATATGTGAAAGGAACGATATATCTAAAAAGATAATGGATCCTATCTGGACTGTAATGAGTTATTCATGCATCCAACTACTTATTAAAAAGGTATATGAACCTGGCGAACTTATTCTAAAGAACAAATTTTACATGGAGAATTTGAACAATTTAACCAAGATGTTACAATATTCAATGAGTAAAACTAATACAGAGTGTATCACCAGGATTTTTGATGATTTGATTGAGATTTCAGTAAATATGGCACAAAGAGAGCAGGATAGTTCAATGCCTAACAAGAGTTATGACAATCCATTTTATTCAAGAAAATTTATAGGTCTAATTCTTACGATACGAGCATGCTTAGAATCTCGACCTACATACGTACCAGTTGAATGGTACGAAAAGACTTTGGTTATATTATTCAATTTAAATTTTATTGCCCAGGATTTTGGTTCTGTGGGGTTTGAATCTTATGAGTTTGTTCAAGGTGTTTCGATTTATGGTTTACTAAAGGACACTCACAATAAAAATATGATATTTTCTTTGATCAATACATTCCAACAATTTACCAATCCAGGATTGAAGTATCCCAACAAGATAAATGATTCAAGAGTGATCTTCCTATTAGAATTTTTGGATGGTATAAACAAGAGAAGTCTACAGGTAAACTTCAAGTTTCTTCATGAAACAGCATGGCCGATTGTAAATTTGTATCTAACAAACAGATCACAAGATATTCGAGAAAATGCACATACAGCAATGTTATCTTTGTTGCGTAATACATCTAATGATATCCAGTCACTTCAATGGAAGAGAAGCCGTCTGTTAGAGTATTCATCTATGGTAATTAATCAGTATGAAAGTGACGATTTGTCAAAGGAGCAGTTACACGTTATCTTCGAAACCGTTGGACTATGCCTACCGGTTGTTAGTGATCTTGATAAAGACATCGTAATGACTCTCTTACACTTAGTGTATCGTGCTGTAGTCAACAGTTCAGGAAAGGACCATATAATCTCTAAGGAATTGATCAAGTGTCTGTCCTATATCTTACCGTACTGCGATCCGTCACACATCACAGATTGGCTAGATAACATTTCACAACTGAGTCAACAACCGAAACTGAGTAAATCTGATAAAGAAGAGATATTCCAGTCGATGTGGTTAGTAATATCCATAATGCATAATGACGAAGCTCTCAAATGGTGGTACTTAAACGTTGCCGGTCCAAACAAATGCAGGCTGTGAACACGCTTGGTACCTCATTCAAATATACCACTTACCTACATAAATTGCATATAATTAATTACATTAGTATAAAATATTCATAAATCATTACCGCTTTCCATTTGTCTAAATAGGAAAGTCTTTTATTTGCTGTCATTGTCATTTGGCGATGTCTTAAGGAAATTTTTCACTTCGCTTATTGATGCAAAGTGTCAAGTAGTTAGTCATATGTAAACAACTAAACAATAGATGGTAAGAAGTGGTGAAAAGAGTGTTATGACCAAGCTTTGCATTACCCAACAGTCATGTCTACAGATTTTTACGTGGAATCTTTTATTTCATCCAAGGAATTGAACCATCAATCGGTCTCCCTAGTGATTCCAAGACTAACAAGAGACAAGATCCATCACAATGTTTATTATAAAGTTAATCTTACTGTACCCTCGTTGCACTCTGATACATTTATGGGTTTATTAAAGGTAATTATAAGAGACTTTGGTACTCTGAAAGGTAAATCTGTAAATCAAGTTCATATGTTAGGTGGAATGATGTTTAAATGTATATTGATGAAAATTGTAGAGATACGGCCCTCTATTAACCAATTGATGTGTATCTTAGGATCTGATTCAGACTCAGGAACGTTTGACAATAAATATATTGTTGCTCTGCTACTTACTTATATCCGTATTCAATATTATTATTTGCCCAGTGATAATAATCTAGTGAAGGTGCTCAAACCTATTTTCAAACAATATTCTTTAGATTACAGGAGATTGAAAAGTTTGGACCTCTATCAGGATTGTACATCTGTTGGACAAAATCTAACGGTTTCTATTCTGCATGTGGATGAGCTCGTCGATCATTTAGTCACGAAAAGTGACATTTGGGGGATTCCTCTAGGTAGATGTGCCTGGTGTAATATATATGACGATGATTCTCAGAGTTCGAGCAGTGACTCTGACAGTTCAAGTGATTAGATAATGCCGTAGAATTGTTCTTTGATGTTATATATATATATATATATATATATATATATTAATTATCGGCACTAGTCTAAGTATTTTTGATATAAATATTACAACTTTATATAAGTGTCATTATGTATCCTCTCTTTTTAATAGTTTGACAGGTGCTTTTGCTGGTGGATTCTCCGTTTTTGATGACTGTTCAGCTTCTTTAGTTTTTCTTAATAGCATCCTCCTTTCTCTAACCTTGGCTATCATCTCATTTCTGGTTTCTTGTATGCTGTTTTGTTTCTCCTTTAACTCTAATATTTTTTTTCTATTCCTCATTTCTCTTTTACCAGCTTCCTCCAGAATAATAACGTTCTTGTTGGTTTCCTTCTCCTTTGCGCTTCCTTTAGCCTTACGTTTCCTCTTAGAAGTCTTTTCTTTCTTCTTTGGTTGACCTTCAGTGTTTTCTTTAATCTTTTTTTCATCTTTCTTCTTTCTATCTCTCTTTCTTTTCTTCTTCTTTTTATCATCTTTTTCATTACTTTTATCGACACCTGAAAGTTTAATCATTGCCAATTCTGATTTCTTTTCAATCATTTCATTGATCTTCTTCTCTTTAGCTAATTGTTTTGCCAGCGGTTTAAATATACTTATGTTGTTGAAAGCGTATGGTGATTCATCCTTACTTTCCATCAATTCAATAGTCTTTAAAAATTGTTTAAAGATTGGATTCTTTTCTATTTTACCTTCAATCTTCTTGGAACGATTTCTTCTACCGCCATTTGGATCTCCCAATTTCTTTACATAAGGAGAAACTTTGAGCACTGCCTTTGTAACGTTATCCTTACTATCAACAAATGTTAAATCCTTGATGCCATTACCAAATTTTCTCAAATTATCCATTGTATCAAATGTAAAATATGCCCTTGCATAGACTGGCTTCTCAAACAAATTATTCTCAGTCGAACCATTATGATAATAATAATCACTTATCCCAAATGTGGCTAATTTTCTATCCTTAATCACAGGTTTCAGCACTTCCATAAATTCAGATTCGCTCAAGTTAGGAGGTAGGTGTCTCGCAACTAATTTAAAGCCCTCATTGATATCTTTTCTAGGTTTTCTATTACGTCTACGTCTGTTGGTCTTCTTTGCCGGTTGAGTAGATTCAGGTTTCTTCCCATTTGGGTTATTATATTCCAATGATTTCTTCCCACTTGGCTGGTTATGTTCAGAAGATTTCTTTGCAGTGGTTGCATTAGCAGTAGAATTGGGTTTCGCTTGTTTCGTACTACCAGGTCTTTCATTCTTGCCAGTAGCAGGTTTCTTTGTATTCTCATCGGATCCAGCTTCTTTGTTCTTGGGATTGAGATTCTTCTTTCTGAAGTTTCTTCTGGGTGGACGTTTCTTGGCTTTATTCGCCGTATCAGGTCCTCTATTATTCTCTTTTGACATATTCAAATGTGCTAGTAATCGCCACTTCCACTTAAAATAACAATAGCCAAGTAATATCTGATAATACCTACCTTTTTAAGACCAATCCTCGTTATCATCAAGTTGTTGTATTTGTTGGTTGGTGGTCATGAAGTTGTTGAAGTTCTTCGCTCATCGGGTCGACGACGTATTGAAAGTTTGAAATTTTAAGAGTGAAAAATTTCAATAACTTGCAATAAACATTCATGAACAATCGACAACGGAGGAATAAAGAGAGTATTCTGTGTTTATCCGTCGATAGTGTGACAGATATATATCTTTGAGAATGAATTACAATTTGGATACGTTTGCAGCCGATATCCATGGCCAGAATTATTCTTTACTGAGTTTGAATCTAAACAACAATGGTTCCTTTGTGGCTGCTTTACAGAAACAATTGATGGGGAATGGTACATTTATGGATGATAAATCTATTGAATTGTTTGTTGAGGGCCAAAATTTCCACGGTGGGAAATGGACTAGATTTAATATTATGATAACGTCGTTCCTACAATATTGTAGGGATGTTAATCCATGGTCATCCTGGGACAGCAGTGATTTAATCTTTAAATTCTATTCAGATTTAAACAATTGTCTTTTAAATGATACTTACCCATGTGAGCCCTTAGTTCCAGTATTTATAGAGGCAACAGAGTTTATAATTCCTTTAGCGAAACGATTGGATAATCATTATATTACATTAAAATTGAAGAAACATCAATTCTTGTCTCACACCTCGATGATTATTTCCAAATTATTCAACAGTATAAAAGCTAATAATGAAGTAGTAGTGACTACATTCCAACAATTACCTCAGAAACAACAAATTCTACTTTATCTAGTGAATAAATTAAACAATATTTATTTTGCGATTGAATCACCACAACTATGTTCGAATATATTTAAAAATTTCAAACCTAAATGTTCAATTGAAAAGTTTAGTTATTTTCCAATAAATGAACAGATTGAGTACAGATATCTGTTAGGTAGATATTATTTGTTAAATGCAAGAATATTGAACGCTTTTGTTCAATTAGATAATACGTTCCGTTTGTTATTAAGTTTGACATCTTTACCTACAGTGAATCAAAGTCCACAATTATCAAGAAATATTAAAAGGGTCTTGGAGTTCTTAATACCGACAGGTCTATTAATTGGTAAACGATTTAGATTTGATATCGTAAATCACTTCCATCCTCAACTAGCTAATGAGTATTCTCCATTACAACAATATATATCCACTGGTAATTTACAAAATGTGAATCAATGGATTAAACAAAATCAACAGAAACTTTTAGAGAAAAATTTATTCATCATCTTAGTTGAGAAACTACCAATGGTTACATATAAATATTTGATTCAAAAATTAATTGTACAATGGTCTCTAAGTCAAGGTTTTAACAGATTGCCTTATGATTTAGTAACTAGAGCATTACGATTATCCATTGGAAAAGATGATTATTATTCATTAGATGATTCTAGTACTAAAATCACAATATATAACGGTATACATTCAAGTGATAATGCAGAGAATGTACTTGTAACACTAATCAATTTAGGTTATCTGCGTGGGAATTGTTTCCCATCAATGAGACTCTGTGTGTTTAAGAAGACTAATAATATTAACGATATAATGCCCTCAATTGAGGAAAGAATAACAAGTATGTTCCCATTGAACGATGATGATGTATGGTTAGATAGTTAATATAAAAAGGACGATATACAATTTTCGTTCTAAGATGAAGGTTTACCAATAGAATTAGAACCTTCATTTATATAAGGATATATATTTATTGTTACAATGTAATTATCATATTTGTTTGTTTATTTTTACTGAATTCAAAAATGAATCTTTTTCATCGGATGGTCTGAATCGTTATTATCATTATCATCTGGTTGAGATCTCTTTGCAGATTCTTCCATTGTTTTTGATAATCCTATCGATGGTGCACCTCCACCATTATCTCTTAACAAAACAGCATTTTCAAAACTTAATGCCAATACGAAATCCATTAATTTTTGAAACTGGGAACCTAACAGGTCACCATATAATGGAAAGGCACCTAAATCACTTATTAATCTGTTAATCAATTTCTTGTACTGTTTTAAATCATCCAATGTTTTCTGACCCTTTTTATCCATTATTGTATTTAATTGGTCAAATACATCTCGTATTAATTGATCCTTTGTTAGATATGTTGGTTGTGGATCTGCCATTGTTTCAAGTTCGTTAACTGGGCTTCCGGTTGTGCTGTTTAATGGAAGTCCTTGTACAATCAAATCTGTACCATTGATTCTTTTCCTCCTGATTTGATTTGTTGTATTTTTCGAAGTAAATGATACTATACCTAATTTTTCTCTGGATCTCGATATTGTTCTTCTACTTACACCTTTGACTTCATGTTCTGCAGAATATATTTTCTTCAAACTGATTAAACCATTTCTCATATCATCTAGATCGTCACTTTTCAATTTAAATGATTCAACACAAAGGACAGGACCATTGAAAAAAGCTAGCAATTTCTCTAAAGTTGCATGCCTCTGCGATACATCGTCATTTGTATTAATCTCCATTGCTAGTAGTTCTAATTGACTACCGATTTGAACTAGTGTCTCCTTCTGACTGTATGTTAATACATTTAATACACTAATTAAATTGATCAATTCTTTATCACTAGCAAACAAAGGAGTTGACGATTTTTCGAAATCTGGATCCTCATTGATTCTAACTGCTTTAACAATACTTCTAATCAATTCCATATTCATATCAGAAAAGGTTCCCTTTTTAGCATATCCATGAATCGCTACATTTTGATGAGCACCTTTCAAATGATCGCTGAACGATTGTCTTGGAATATTAAAAAATTTAGCGGTTCCACTCATTGATATAGGATTTTTAACACCTGGGGAACCTTGTTTATTGGCATAATAGAAAGCTGTGGCCATTTCAATGATCTTCTTTCTCTTATGTAATCTTTGTTCTTTAGACAAAAATATATCCTTCATTGCAGCTTTGTAATTCAGATTAGGACGATTATCTAAAATTTCTTTATCGACAACCACAACTTCTTTGTTTCTAAATGCACCTGGAATGGCCGACATTATATATTGTGGTGGAATATCTTCTACCTCTTGATTCATTGCGAAGAAAGATAGGGGAAACGGCTTATAATTGGAATAACTTCTTGAGTATATTGATGTATTAAAGTGTAACGCACTGTGACGGGATAAGTTTGGCCAACACAACTCTTCCTTATATCGAATCAACGTGTTTAAATCGGTTCTTTCAAGTGAATTGTTGTTGTTGGATTTGTTTACAATTTCAAAACTTTTCCATGGCACGGGAAGAGCACCCACACCTTCCACTGAAAACTGGGACAACCTCTCTCCAGAAAGTGACGAATATAAACAGATCATATCAACAGATACAAAGATATATATATATATATAGTTGTGTGTTGGGTGATATACAAGTACCTGGGAGTCTTACGATTGGTAATCGTTGTTCTTGCGTTGTTTTTCACAGTGCATGTAGCTAGAATAAGGGCTAAAAAGACAGGTATGCTCTTGGAATGCTACAAAATAAAGGTCATAATCGTGCTTTTAGGTACTGTATAAGGGCCAAGATTAATCACAAGTACAAGAGACTCTTCTTGATCCTTAGTAAATTTATATCTGTTTCTTTCTCTTTGTTTTCGTTGTCTTGTAATCTGGGGTTCCCTTTATACGTTGAGCTTTGTCTTTGGAAAAATGAATTTGAATGAGAAACAAGAAACTATCATACAAAACAAGAGAACTTTACGCAACGTTTTACAGTATCACAGACATAGCAACAGAAGTACAAGTACGTACTATTTCAATACGATGTCTATGTTGAGATTAGGTTCAAGATTAATTGCCAGAGGACAATACCGTCCCTCCGTGACTACTGCTACTTTCTATAAGGGTGCAACCAGATTATACTCTGATAATCCAAAGGGGAACATTCATGACTCCGAATTAAAGGATATCATTTCTAGAATTAAGATAGCTCCAAATAAAAGAGTAGGAGAATCCATGGATAAAATGAAATCTAGATTGATTTATCAATCAAGAAAAAGAGGGATCCTTGAAACAGATCTTTTGTTATCTGCATTCGCTGCTAAATATTTGAAACTGATGAGTAGAGAACAATTAGAAGAATATGATAATTTACTATACGAATTAGATTGGGACATTTATTATTGGGCTACTAAGGATTATGAACAAAGTCCAATACCACATAGATGGAAAAACTCCGAAATTATGAAACTATTACAAGAGTTTACAGAAAATAAAGAAAAGGAGATCATTAGAATGCCAGAATTAGATAAATTTTAATGAATCCTAGGAGGTCTGATATTTTCTTTTTGTCTTAATAAACTCAGCTATTACAGATTCTCCAATTCGGCATATGTCCCATCTCTCATATTTTTATCATGATACTGATTCCATAACTCTAAACAACACAACTATTTAAAATGTTAAATACTTTTACTGTAAATAAAGATAAATAAATATAAAAACATACGTTTCGTGGTTGGTAATACTAAATCTTTCAAAAATATGATATAAATTTCAATGTTATATTGATATTATTATGGATGATGACAGAGATGTGACATACCTTCGTGAACAAAATTGGACGAAATTCAAAAAAATTAAAAAAGTGCGATTTCTGTGGATCGAACACAGGACCTCCAGATTACTTTTGACCGAAGTTATTCTTCAGTCTGGCGCTCTCCCAACTGAGCTAAAACCGCTTATAATTTATGATTTTCTTGTAACGACTCTTGTAGTTATCGTGATTAGGGTTTGAATGTATTCTTAGGTTATTCAAACTGAGTCGCTCTTGAGATGTCTTTCTGAACGAACTAGTAAGGTTGAATATTTCTTGTTCCAAATAAGGAGGGTAAGAAGAGACTGTATCTTGTTTATGCTATATTAATTCTAGGTTCTAAGATTCTCACTTGCGTAGATGTCTTTGATAGCTAGTTATAGTTAAACGAAGTTGTTAATCCTTTTGTGTCTTAAATAATTCTTAGTTATGCTTAATAGATTAAGTTAACGTTGATTATCGATTGATCTTCTGAATAAGTCTTAGTTCTTTTGTTTAACCTTAGTTAGTTCTTAATTAACCTTGGTTATCCTTAGTTGGTTCTTTCTTCTGAAAGATAACAAGAAATAAACAAACTTAAAAGCTTGTATTATTCTTATATAGAAAATGTAGAGAATTTCTGAATACAGAATGTTCTCCAATCCTTCGAGGTATATTCATTGGAATACGTTCGAATGAGGAATGTCTTCTTCTTTGTCATTACTGTCCAGTATGGACAAACTCCCGTAGCCCTGTTAGCTATGCCAGCTTGTGCAGGTTGTGCTACTCATCGTCCCATGTCACCGAATGCGTAAGCTTCGTCTCATTGGTCCGGGTGTTCGGATTTAATATTTATATCCCAGGCAGTTACCTATGTGATTTCCTTAAAGTGCACGGTGGAGTGTCACATGTCCCACTGACAGGTCGATTTACTGTTCTACGGCTGTTTCTGGGTGATATGCTCCTGACGTTCCTAATTGCTGAGGAGACGGTTTAAAGTGATGGAATAAAGTGTCACACTATGCCATTTGAGGTTAGTGAATCTTATCCATGTCATAGTTCTCGTAGAGATGCTATATTGATTGAGTAATTATCATATGGAGAATTTGTGTTACCGAAAGGTCATTTTTTGATTACCAGAAAAGGCCATCTTGGTTACATTTCTAAATATTTTATATTAGTTTTGACTTTGAAGATAAAGATCACTTTATACGAAAATGAAAATATTCATGATAATATGACGTCCAATTTAATAATAAAATAATTCAACTACAATTTTGAAAGTTTAATTTCCAAATAAATATTACCTTTTAGAAGCTATGGAAACAATTTTCACTATCTCAGAGCCAGTGATTATGGTGTAAATATAGAAAGTATATGCACTCCCAAAAATATGGATGTCTCATTTAGAATTTTCCATAATTCTGTCAATATGGCTATCACATTAGAAATAGTGAAAAATTTTCATTAGAATAAGTTTCAAATTGATCTTCTGTCCTTTTAATATTCTTATTTTAATTTTGACAACACTTTCAGGACATCTGAATTGTACATAAACTGGGTTAAGAAATTTCTGAGTATAAGAGCCTACTTTGACCTTCTACAGTCTCCAAAGAGGATATTTCTTAAATGTACCTCTACTGAGGAACATAAATATATTTAGTTTGAACGATAACTGGAATAAATGGTTCTGTTAAATAGGAATAGAGGAACTTTATCCGCTCCACGTCAATTAACTGAACTACAAGTAATGGTTTAAAGCTTCACCATATTTTAAAAGTTGTTTAACCAGCTTTTAAATTTAATTCAACATGATCTATCTAAATTAATTAAGAAATATTCACAATTTTATAAACTGAGAATATTATCACTTTTGTTTTTTTGTTTACTTTGACATTCAAATTATGACGTTTTCTATTATTTAGCAAAGCCAAAAAATATAATAATAAGCAAAATATTAATTTTTTTTTAAAATATTTAACTTAAATTAAAACTGATAGACAAGGAAAAGGGGCATCTAATTAACATTTCTGTATTACTTTCAAACCCAATTACACCATAAAATTTATTTTATATGCTGACTAGAGCTAAATCCTCATAATTCTTTCTCGAACGGAAGTTCTATCGAATTTAAACACGAAAAAATGACTTTAGTTAAGAATTCCAACAAGAAAAACTTTCTTAAACCAACCTAACTAGAGCCACAATGTCATGGACGTTACACCGAAGGTACCAATTGACCTACGATAACCATACTGTCCAGATTTAAAGTTTGATAATGTCTTGGAGAGGAGCATTACAGCAATACATTAATCATCCTGAGAAATATGAAACTGTAAGTGGTACTGAATCTCAAGTAATTTACCACGATTCAGCTGCAGTTATAATTACGGATGGATTTCCTAAAGCTACCGAACATTTGCTTATTTTACCAAGAAATGCATCCCTTACAAAGACACACCCAACAACTGCATTGACAGATCATATTAAACATAAATTAGAACCGTACATTGAAATAGCAATAAAATATATTATCAAGGATTTTAAATCGAAATATGAAATATTAGATGATAAAATAATTGAAAATTTTCAAAGGGACTTCATACAAATTGGTATTCATCATGTACCATCAATGAATAATCTTCACGTTCATGTCATTACAAAAGATTTTTATTCTATACGATTAAAACATAAGAAACATTACAACTCCTTCAACACTGATTTTTTCGTTAAATGGGATGATTTACCACTGAAGGAGAAACATAGTGATCCCAAACTTATCGAGAAACAATATTTACGTGATCATGATTTGATATGTTGCTATTGTGGTCAAAATTTCACAAATAAATTTAGTAAACTGAAGCAACATCTCAATGAAGAGTTTTCAAAGAGATTTGTTCCTAAATAATGAATAAATGTCAATGAATTGTTAATCGTCTAATATATATATACGTGTACTTTATATAGCATGCAAGTTTAAAGATGTCCATTCAGATTGAACGACGATGTTGTGACTATTTCTCCTCGAATCCCTCTAAGGCCTTTGTAGCCTTATTTAACCTTCGTAACCCTTCCTCATAACGATTCTGATCTAATACCATATCTGCACTTAGTCTGGATAATGAATCTACCAACCTTTCCAGTAACCTCTTCTCTTCAACCTTCATACCTAGATTAGAAAATTCTGATCTAATTAAAGTACCTTGAGTAACATTCAATAATTGATTTATAGTGTCAGCATCAAACTGTCTCAACTCCTTTGACTTCTTCTTCTTATGCTTGACACCCTTCCATTTCTTCTCTGGATTCACATTTTCCTTTGCTTTTGGTTCTACTTGAATGATATTTGACGGTATGTCTTTAGGCGGTAAGGTAGCTGGATGTATATCTTCATATATATTATCCAAATCGACTGTATGTATCTTTGAAGGTGTACTTCCAAACATATCATCATGTGATTGTCTATTATGTGGAGGATATATCATTGGTACAGTTTTATTCATTGCCAAGAAATGACTTGGATCATTAATCATTCTTCGTTCTTCATTATTTTCTTGTTCCTCAGGAACAAAACTTGCTGCAGAATAATAACTTTCTGATTTATTCGTTGTACTTTGTATAGATGTAATGGAATCACGATTTTGGGGATTATATGTAGACAGTTTCTTTGATTCCTGTGCTTCGATGAGTCTCTTCTCTGTGGGTATTCTATTTGCACGAGGTCTATCTTTACTTCTAGGTGGTACTGATGGGGATCCACTTGATCCACTATTGGATTTATTTTTCAATTGTTCAGTGGTGGCCATTAATATTTTACCCTCATGAGGAGAAAGAGGAGGAGGTAACGATTCTGCTATACTTGAATTGATGGAACTATGATCACTAACTTCAATGATATCTGTGTTATCTATATCATTAATACTTGTTTCTCTGTTATGGGAATATGCGGGTGCACTAATATTCAAGGCTATCAACTCTCTTTCTGTCTCTTCTACGTCTTCATCTTCATCATTAATGTTATCGTTACCTCTATCGATTTCCAAATTAAGATGTGAGGGTATACTTTTATTAGTGTGAGATTCTTGTGATGTACTTACACTTTTATCTGGTGTACTTGTTAAAGTTTCAACAGGCGTATCACTTCTTTCGGTAACAAATGTGGGTAATCTAGATGCATAACTGGTCTTTCTTAAATCATTTTCAGTTGGGAAGTTTGGTAGTAGTGGTTTCTTATTGTAATCACTCTCACTAGAGGATGACGATGTTGTTCTTGTCTCATTTTGATTTAGTTGTAAATTCGATACTGTATTCTTTACATTCAGTGGATGAACATTCGTAACTTGATCGTTAGTGACCCGTACCATCTCAGTAGCATTATTAACTACACCCGAGTATTCTGATAGAGAGCTACCTTGATATGGGGAGAAGGATCCTGCTGTTGAAGGTGGTTGCATAAACGATTTAGTATTTGGTGGTCCACCCAGAGAATCGTCACTTGGTTGGCTCTTCACTGTATTTATTCCTAGTAGTTCATCATTAGATATCACATCATGTAAGGAATCGATCATGAGGGAGAGTCTTTGGGTACTCGACACATTAGCTAAGGGAGTCTTACGTTCCATTTCTCAGTCGATACCCTTGCTTGTTGAGAAAAATGTTGGCAAGTTAAGACATTTCAACAGGGTTTCTAAAATAAGGATTCATCCTTACTGAGAGGCAGATCTATCCATCCACAAGCAAAAAAAAGACAGGATCCCCACGAACCCCTAGCAGGTAACAAACACTAGGTACATGATTACGTTGGTTGTTGGTTGTTTGCAGTTTCAGAAAGTGAAAAATTTCAGTTCCGATGCCCAGAAAATTTCCGCATTGGGAATAAGGTAAACAATCACAAGACTATGTATTAAACAGTTAACAAGGCAACAACACTAAGCATATAACTACACGAATATGGCCACTATAGTCACAATTGTCTTGAACAAAGCTGCTATTGCTTTAAATGCTTGTATCTCGTACGGTTTCTCTTTATTTATTATCAGGGGAATGACCCTAAGACGAATAGTTGTCCCCCATTCGAAACCGGCGCTCGGCACCGAAAACAAACTTCAAAAAACTTTCAATCGAACTGTTTATTTGAAAGTAAACAACAGAGTTAACAGACTCTTGAAGCATTGGAAGATTCAATCAAGAGACTGTCTGGAAGGATATTTCAGGCACTGTACTAAGGTGAAGCACTGTGTATAATAACCCCCTTTTTTTTTTTAACAACTTATTGAACCGCCGTCAAGTATGAATAGAGATGTGTTCCCACTGTTGGATGTTCCAGAGATTGTAATGTGTCTGGAGAGTTGTGATTTCATGTTAGCCACTGAAGAAGAGATCCAAAGGCCTACATCTGCATATATTATGAGTCTCTACGAACAAATCATCAAGGGTTTTACGGGCTCGTTGAATGATATCTCGTTTAATGAAACAATGACCGTAGGTAGAACAGTCGATGAAGAAACACAAATGTTAGCACCAACGATAAGAATAATTACATTGAATAAAACGTGTTATAAATTCTTTAGCGATATTGGAGTGTATGATTTTGGTATGATGGATTTGAAGAAACCTACTTTTGAAAGAGTACGTAGATTATTAAGTGCAGTAGTTAATTATGCTAGATTTCGTGAGGAAAGAATGTTTGATTGTAAGAAATTTATATCTACTATGGAGATACTGTTGAATAGACTCAGATCTAAATTTGATGATTATAATCTTTTGCAACAACAAACTAGTGATTTTGAAGATTTGATTAAAAATTATTTACAACAAGTTGGAATAGATATGGATATCTTAGATAATGATTCAGATTTCCAATTGAAGATCGATCAAGAGTATGAGAAATTGGAGACACATAACAAAGACCTAGAAACTGAATTAAAGAAATTGACTACTTTACAGGAAACTTTCTCCATTGATTATAATAATTATAGATTAGAGAAACAAAAATTAATGAAATCATTGGAAACTGTGGGATATAGATTAATTGAGTTGGATTCCAAAAGGGAAAAGCTAGAAAAGGGTAGTGATACAGATATGGAGAAATTGATATCAGAAATCAATGATTTGAAGAAAGATATAGATTTGAAAATGAAAGAACAAGAAACGTTGGAAACTCAACAAATCAATGTACAAACATCTGCAAAGGCTTATGAGGATTTCATCAATGAATTATATGATCTTTTACGAATCCTATCAACGGATCTCCAGGATTCACAAAGAAATGAAAGGAGTTTAATAGATTTCCAGAAACAACTAATAACACAACGTGATAATTTGGCAAGTGCACTTTCAACAACAGTCAAGGATAGGATATCAATCTTCGAAGAACAAATTAAATTAAACAAACCAGAGTTACAAAATTTAATTCAAAGTTATCAATCAAGAAAGGAAGAATTTGCGAAACAGAAACAAGAAATCATCGAATATTATTATCAAGTGATACAACCTAAACAAGAAGAAAGTGATGATTATATCAATCGTGTTCTTATCAATGGCAAAATCAAGGATATTGACAACATTCTCGAAAGAAACCAAACCAAATATGATTCTCAAAAGAAACAACTGGAAAGAGAATGGTCAATGTTAATAGATTGCATTGTCAAATACATGGAAGATCTTTTAAAAGATGTTAAAGTGGTATAGGGATATATTATATATGCATATTTTTTTTTCTTGTCTTTTATATATAAATGACAATTGGGTATTAAGGTAAAAAAATAAATAATATTAATATTAACAGGTTACTTATCACCATTATATATATATATATGTATATAATAACTGTTTTCATTCTTGTGTCTCTTGTTTGACGTTATATGTTCCCTTTTCAACTTCATCATAATCGATCTTTGCAGATTTTAGGGATTCCCATTTCTCATGAGGAATATCCCAATGTGACATTTGTGCAACTAATGCAGCAACGTCATCACAGTAACCTAACAGATTCAAATCGAATTCTGCATGTTTCACAGGATCTCTATTGATTAAAATTTGAGGCACATGTGGTGGTAACATATTAACGATTTCTGATACAGGTGCAACTTTTAAACTTGTCCCTATACATATTAATAAATCACATTTTTTAATATCCTTACGTATTGTCTTATGAAATTTTGATGGCAGAGCTTCACCAAAGAATGTTATATCAGGTTTCAATACACCATATGATTTTGGTACAGGTGCTGAAGTATAGCCTCTATCTAGTTGAGATTCATCATTTTCTTGTGACGTTCTTGTTGGGAAATATTCTTTACGTTTTTGATAACAATATGGACATAACGGTAATTCTCTATTACGAATATTTTCAAAGATATGGGATCCCGGTAATTGCCAATGACAAGTTACACAGGATGCAGTAGCAAAGGAACCATGACATTGAACTAATTTATCAGATTCTATCCCAGCGTTAGATTCTAAATTATCGATATTTTGTGTATAATTTCTCAATAGTTTACCTTTATCCTGTAACATTTTGATAAAACTATGCAATGGAGAATAAATGTTATCAGGTGGTAATACCATGTATGCAATGTTATAGAAAATCGAGGGATCCTGAATGAAGATATCCATATTGAAGACATCCTGAGGATCATCTAAACCCAGATGTTTGACTTTTGAATAAAAACCTTCCGATGATCTGAAATCAGGAATACCTAGGGATGTTGATACACCTGCACCTGTCAATACCAATATGTTTTGAGCTGATTTCAGTCGTTCAACAAAATGATCTACTGTATAAAAATTCCTTAATCTTAATCTCGTTGATAATACTTTATTAATTGCTTTCTGTAAATCTTTAATCAATCTTACCACATATTTCTTCTCTAAGGGATCATCTATACTACTGAACGTTAGATCCTGTTCCTTTGTATCACTAGTCTCTGTCAAATGTTCTCTTACTTTCTCTGTCAAATCTTTATCCTTAATTTCATACCCTAGTAAACGAATCAAATAATGAATATATAACGAATTTAGTTCCTGTGGTAAATAAGCATTTAAGAATTTCTGCAAACCATAATGTTTCAAATACATCCTTGCAGATAAAGTATCCTCCCGGTTCACTTCGGGATATATATACTTGTTACTTTCACGATCTCTTGCGATTTGTAATGGTTTCACTACTGGTTCAATTTCATTCTGATATTTCTTGTCATTAATTGATTCTGGATCCTCCTCTAGTGGTCCTACCGAGTTTCTGATCATCACATCCGAATCATCAGACGACACACTGCCGTTCTGAGTCTCAGATTTCAAACGTTTGCTTGGGAACGGTTCAGTATCCTGTTGAATAGTCGAATTTGTCTCCGGGACCTCATCCCTTGTACTAAATGCACGCTTTTCACCTGCAGAATCGTTAATCAATTCGGTCATTTCTTGTCTGCCTCTCCCTTGTGAACTTCACTTCAGTCGGGAACTCAACTAAGATATATACTACACACAGTTATACAGAATGGAAGCAAACTACAACCCACTTTCCCATTTCATCTCAAAGACGATTCTTGTTCTTGTTGATGATGTGAAAAAAGTTTCGTTTCGCTGCTGCAACTTTTTTCGGTTGCGATGGCGACACATAGTATATAGGGTGCCGTGCAGAGTGACGGGTATACCGATTTGGAGTTTTAGGATAAGATAAACTAGAGTAGATGCTGGCGGTCGTGGTTTCACTGCATGTCCTCCTCGTGGCCCTTGAATGCTATCAGCGTGCATTGTTGTTCGTACCCTGGGATCTGGATGTAGTCGATGCCCTTGGATTCCAGCATTGTCAAACTGGTGTTGTTTTGAACAAACGTATCTGGTTCCATGACACCTACAAACACAGCTGAGATGTTCCCGTTTTGGGCCATGATCCGTTGCACACAGGGCTCGTTGCCACTTAGTCTCAATGAGCAAGGCTCCATTGTAGTGTACAGAACACTGCCCTTTGGCACAGTTCTGGAACCTGTCATTTCGAAATATTTCTCTAATGCACATTGTTCAGCATGTGTGTTTCCTGGCAGTTCACGAGAATAACCTCGAGAGAGTACACGGTCGCCATTGGCAAGGATGGCACCAACGCTAAAGGCTGTCTTGGTTGGCCCACATTTATCCGCCTCCTTGATTGCTAATTCCATGCATTGACGGTGTGGTTCCAAGGCCCAATCAGGGAATTTTGTCTTGTAACTCCATTTCAATTTGTTTGTAGTTGGATCTCTAATCGTGGATTCGTAACGGTATGCATGCAACCACAAGTTCAGATCATTAGGTCCAGGCTCAGTATACAATTCAGCGTTACAAATCTCACATTGTTGATTTAACAATTTCTCACCGTTATCATGGGGATAAAACCAGGATTCTGCCATTGCTGTCTTACCGATTTGATCCAATTTCTTCACAATGTCATCAAACTTTGAGATTCCACCTTTTCCTAATGTGGACCCCCAGATTTCAACGTTAGAGTAAATTGGATCATTAGCAATGGGATAACCTAAATATTGTAAATGAACACGAATCTGATGAGTTCTACCTGTCAATGGTTTACATTTGACTAAACTTGTCTTCCCATCATAACTGATTCTTTGGAAAATCGTCTTTGCAGGTTTGGCATCTGGATCACTCATTGAACAAACAGCATTCAATGCAACACGAGGGTCAATGGATCGAATAGGTTTATCTACAATAACTTGACTGTCATTCTCGTTGTCACCTAATGGGAACTCCCCTTTGACTCTAGCAACGTACTCCTTACTGACTTCTCTGGATTTCAATTGATCTCCTAACTCATCGGCTCCATGTGGTGTCTTTGCAAGGAACATCAATCCACTTGTCGGTTTGTCCAATCTATTACAAGGATGAACTACAATACCTCTTTCACGTTCTATTATCTTTGTAATTGTATTGAATCTAAACCTACCGGTTGGATGTACAGGGATACTACTTGGCTTGTCGATGACAAGCAAATCATCGTCCTCATATACGATTCCAATCGGTTTAGAAGTAACTGGGGGTTCATGGCGATGCATTCTATGAGTAATCAATTGTCCATTTCTTACTACAGTCTCTAGATCTGCAACTTTATCGTCAACGTATACTTCCCCCTTGGCAATTGTAGCTCTATAATATTCAGGTTCACGATCTCTAAACTCTGAAGTGAAAATATCGACTAATTTCATATCTCTCCATCTTTCTTTACAGAAGGTCTTATAAGTGAAGTAATACGGTTTAATCTTTCTCAATGGACCCTCGATGCAAACGTCATACTCGGGATCCACTTGTTTGTTCTTAGTTGCATCTGTTCCAACAAGTTTCAGTTTGAAACCCTTGCCATCCCGTAGTTGTTTCTGTTCAGCATAACTGATTTTATTCTTGTCTGCATCCTCTTGGTTTCGACGGGACTTCTTCGTCTCAATTGCCTTCTTAGCAGATTCAATCTCTTGCTTCAAATGCCATTCAAACTCTCTTTCCTGGTTCTCTGCCATCGTGTTCAGTGCTGGTGGTGGGAGTATCAAGTGATGACTTTTGTTGCTAAATTTTTTTTTTCATGGTTGCTTATATATGAAAAGTATCTAATTTATAAAAAATATCTGTATAGGACCCAAAGGATGTATAGACCCAGGATCCATACGTGTACTTTCAATGAGATCATCCACCCTGCGTAACCTATGACTCTGTCGACGATTGACCCGAGAGATTCCATAAATGGTACAGGTATTGTCATTGGGATCGCCATTGACTCTGAGTTTAACTCTGGCAATGGGGACAGTGGTACTGTTATCATTAGATTCACAGGCTGATGATCACTGAATTGCAATGGCTGGACTCTTGAGATCGATGTGTATCTGATGCTGTTGCCTCGAGTATACAGGACTCTATCACACCATGATGGGACCCGCTTCTCGTTATATCTGTTGACATGATCTAATGAGTCAACAGTATACTTGAAAGTCGGTGGGAAACTGATTGGTGATTCTTGGAACCCGTTGAATATTGTGTCCTGGGCTCGCAACACGTTGAGTTCATCTATGTTTTCCAGTAATCGTTGTCTTGTTGTTGTGTCATTGTAATCTGTCTGTGAAACATCATAATCTTTCATGTTTCTGAAATTCAGATCACCAAACAGTATGATATTTGATTGTGAACTTGTTGCGAACTGTTGTTTGAACTGTGATACGATAGCTTGTTGATCCTGAATACGTAATTCCCTGTTCCATTCACCCTCATTTGCTGCAAGATGACAATTAATCAGGAGAAGTTCTTGTTGTTGTTGTTGTTGTTGTTGTTGTTGTTGTTGTTGAGAGTCGTTATTATCTTCAAAGGTTATCGAGGTAGCTGATCCACCTTTCAAATTCGAATAGAACATACCTCTATGACATGTTCCATGTCTTACCTTGGTGATTTGTCCAAATCTTGTGTGTTGTTTACCTATGATAACTGTTGCAATTGCACCTAAATGGGTCTTACTGACTACATTCCATTGAACTACAGGGAACCTTTGATGCAACACGTCTATACAATGCTCAGTGACACTTCTCAACACTTGATCAACAGTATCATCGAAACAACCTTCCCATATTTCTACCAATTCTTGAAATCCCAACACATATAGATCGAGGGGTTGCTCAGTGACAGGCAACAACTGTTCAATTATATTTAAACTACGAGTTGTATCCTGAACTGGGAACTGTTTTCCACAGTTGAACGTCGTTACACTTATATCCATTTGCAACTATATACCTTGTTTACGTATATATATATTTGTTTATGTATTGTTTGTGAAACTTTTCAGTTTCTTGAACTTATAACTTCCTTGGAGGTACGAACGACTAAATCGTGCAATTTAGAAGGACCACTGGAGGCAATGACCCCCTTTGTGATAAGAGTTCTACCATTACCGAAGTCCAAGGGGACCCCCTCAAGAGCATCTGTATGTTGACCACCTGCCTCCAGGACAATGACGTTTCCTGCACCATGATCCCAGATCTTCTCCTGATATTTCAAGTTGATTGGCAGACGTAAATAGACATCTGCCAACCCAAGAGCCAACAGACAGTATTTGACTTGAGAATCCAAGTGTAACGATTGAGTGATCGATAATTTGTTCTTGATTGCATCCTGTTCATCATGAGACGAATGTGATTTCTCAACACCTTCCAATGTAACCATCTCATGAGTATCTTGTAACTGTCTGACATGGATCTGAGACCAAGATTCAGTTAAAGTTCCAGTAGTGAAATAGGAACCTTGACCCTTAACGGCTCTGAACACGTATCCGAAGGGTTCATGCCCTGGTAGATCGGTGACAGTGGTACTGTAGTCACCAAGGGTCAAATTTGGACAACCAATGACACCTACTTGAGCTACTCCATCGACGATTAAAGCAAGACAAACTGCAAACTGTTGACCTCTTAGGAACCCCTTTGTACCGTCAATGGGATCCAAACACCAGAATCTTCCCTTTCTGCCACCTTCGTAATCACCGAAATTGATGATCTTTCTAACGTCTTGAACTGAGTTCAATGGGAACTGGTCATTAGTCAATGGGATCTTGCTATGTTGATCGTAATATTTCTCATTGAAAAGGGTTTGATTCTGTTGAATGACCTCCAGGATCTCCTGTAAGAAGGAATCGTCCAACCCGTCAGCGGTTTCCTCACCAACGACATTATCATCAGGGAAGTTACTCTTGATGGCATTGATAATGACCGTCTGGGCAGCAAAATCACCGATGGTGACAGGTGATGAATCCGATTTGATCACAGTTGAAGAATCTCTATGGGCAATCACTTGAGATTGAACTCGTTTGGTTAGTAATGAGGCAAGTCTAACGGCCTCTGTAGCAACTTTCAACTCCTTTTCAAACATGTTTGTGTTGGGACGTTGCAGTAGTTGAACAAGTTACAAGAGAGTATCCATGTGGGTGGGCCCCTGTTTATATACTTTCAAGAGTTTGTTCGAGTCGAAACGATAATATTACGGTGGGCTTACCACACCTGAATATCACGTGAAATGAGCAAATATCGACAGTTGGAAGTACGTATCAAGATAAGAAGCCTGACGTATCTACATTCAGTGCATCATAGCTCGGAGTTGAGCCAACTGGTCAGTTACAGACAAGTTCATAAGACTCCACTAGTTCAAGAAGACAAGTTACAGCAATGTGCAGACACCCCCTCCCCCTCGCACCGGCGGCGGGGGGCCAATCCCAACTGCCAGCACAAACAGACAGACACACACCGGTACTTGTACCAACACCCACCTACATACCTGGGACCCTTGCAACATCAACAGTCATCAACATTCCATCGAGTTGCAGTTGCAGTTGTGTCCTTTTATAGTTCCAAATCGCCCACCGCTGCGAAATGAAAATTTTTTCTGCGGTGCGATGAGCTGAAAAATTTCTGCGATGAGTTTTCGATTTCGATTTCGATTCAGTGGCAGTTTGGATGCTGATGAAGAGTTATAAGAGCCACTGGATGCAATAAGTGGTGAGGTTGTCGGTGTTCTAGGGTGGCCAGTACAAGTGCAGATATGTCGAAACGTGTCAGAGAGTACGAGAGTGACAGCGAGAGCAGCGACCAGGATATCGCCAGGGACCTGGTCATGAGCAGCGACAGCGAGAGTGAGAATGAGAATGAGAATGGAAGTGACAATGAAGTCGCAGATATCATCGAGTACAGTGATGATGAAGAGGATGCAAAGGTCCAGAAGAAGGTCCCAAAGCAGAGGAAGAAGAAGCAGGACATGTCGTCGTTCCCGTTGCTGGAACTGTCCGATACAGAGGACTCGACCAAGAAGAAGAAGAAGGATGTTGAGGTTGGTGATGAGGATGATGTTAATGCTTACTTCACAAATACAAACGCTGCCACTACGAAACATAAGAAAGGTAGTTTTGCATCCTTCGGTATATCCAAGATGATCGTTGGTAATATCAGTCGTAAGGGTTTCCGTCAACCTACACCGATTCAAAGAAAGACCATTCCATTGATTTTACAAAACAGAGATATCGTCGGTATGGCAAGGACTGGGTCAGGTAAGACCGCTGCTTTTGTCCTGCCAATGATCGAGAAACTAAAGACCCATTCAGGGAAGATCGGTGCTAGAGCTGTAATTTTGTCCCCATCCAGAGAATTAGCAATGCAAACGTTTAATGTCTTCAAAGAATTCGCAAAGGGGACACATTTGAGAGGTGTATTGCTAACAGGTGGTGATTCCCTAGAGGACCAGTTCTCAATGATGATGAGCAACCCAGATGTCATCATTGCTACTCCAGGTAGATTCCTACATTTGAAAGTGGAAATGGATTTGGATTTGAAGAGTATAGAGTATGCTGTGTTCGATGAAGCCGATAGATTGTTCGAAATGGGTTTCCAAGATCAATTGAACGAATTGTTGGCGGCGTTCCCATCTACTAGACAAACACTGCTATTTTCTGCAACTTTACCAAGTTCTTTAGTCGATTTTGCTAAAGCTGGGTTAACGAACCCTGTCTTGGTTAGATTGGATGCAGAATCCAAAATCTCTGATAATTTGGAAATGTTGTTCTTATCGACTAAAAACGACGAAAGAGAAGCTACTTTACTTTATACTTTACAAGAAATTATCAAGATCCCAATTGCTACCCCAGAGGATATCAAGAAGTACAGGGACGCTACAACTGCAATGAGTGATAGTGAAAGTGACGACGACGACAAGAGCAACAACAACAACAAAAGACGCAAATTCAAGAAACAAAGAATGCCTGCTGCAAACGAATTACCATCCGAGAAGGCAACCATCTTGTTCGTTCCAACTCGTCATCATGTCGAATACATTACCCAACTGTTAAAGGATACAGGTTACTTAGTATCCTATTTATACGGTACATTGGACCAACATGCACGTAAGGCTCAATTGTACAACTTCAGACTCGGATTGACTCCGATCCTAGTCGTGACAGATGTTGCAGCAAGAGGTGTGGATATCCCACTTTTAGCAAACGTCATCAATTACTCGTTACCTTCATCCTCAAAAATCTTTGTTCATCGTGTCGGTAGAACAGCAAGAGCTGGGTCCCGTGGTTGGGCTTACTCAATTGTGTCTGAGAATGAATTGCCTTATTTGTTGGATCTGGAATTGTTCCTTGGTAGGAAAGTTCTATTACCTCAAATGTATGATGCAACATGTGAAATCCTGAAGAAGAAATGGGTTCAAGAACAACATCAAGATGAATATTCTTTCAAATTACCACCGGTTCCATATACAAAACGTATTGTATTAGGTGCTTGTCCAAGACTTGAATTGGAAGAATGTGGTGATTTATATCAAAACATTTTGAAATCGAATTTCGATCTTGGTGTCGCTAGAAGTGTTGCGATGAAGGCAGAGAAACTATATTTTAGAACACGTACTTCATCATCTCCTGAATCTGTAAAGAGAAGTAAAGAGATTATCAATTCAGGTTGGGATGAACAGAATTCAATGTTTGGGAAGAATCCAGAGAAAGAAAAAATGGATTTCTTAGCTAAATTACAAAATAGAAACAATAAGGAGACTGTCTTTGAATTTGCAAGAAACCCAGATGATGAAATGTCTATCTTCATGAAGAAAAGACGTAAACAATTGGAACCCATCAAAAGAAAAGCTGCTGAAAGGAAAGAACTGTTAGAGAAGGAAAGATTAGCTGGGTTAACACACTCTATCGAGGATGAGATTCTAAGAGGTGATGAAAATGAAGCTGGGTATACAACAGTTGTATCTCAGGAGACTGCCAACCAATTCGAGGATGCTGATCAATTATTAGAAGAACAAGAACAAAAGAAAAGGAAATCGTATAAGGATCCAAACTTCTTCTTAAGTCATTATGCACCAGTAGGTGTCATCCAGGATAAACAATTGGAATTGACCAGTGGGTTCACCAACGATGCAGCTGATGCCATGTACGATTTGAACAATGATGATAAAGTACAAGTACATAAACAAACCGCTACAGTGAAATGGGATAAGAAACGTAAGAAGTATGTTAACATGGCAGGTATTGATAACAAGAAATATATCATTGGTGAGAGTGGTCAAAAGATCGCAGCAAGTTTCAAATCTGGTAAATTCGATGAGTGGTCAAAAGCACGTAAATTGAAACCAATGAAGGTTGGTGCAAGAGAGGATTCTTTACCTCAAAACTTGTTGAATGATCCAACTAGATCTGACAATGGTAGAGGTGGCAGAAACAATAACAATGGTGGTAGGTTCAAACACAAACAGATGAAGGCCCCAAGAATGCCAGACAAACATAGAGACGATTACCATAAACAGAAGAAGAAAGTGGCAGCTGCAATAGAGAGAGGTGCAACAGTCAAGGGTTTCAACGACAGAAGATCGCCTAGAAACGAGCTTAGATCTACAGCAGATATCAGGAAACAACGTCTGCAAAATGAAAAGAAGCAAGCTAAGAATGCTCGTCCTTCAAAGAAGAGGAAATACTGATCCATTCCGTATTAAATTGTGTAACTTTATTCGTTTTTATATAACATCCATCGCATAATTATCATTATCATTATTATTTCATTTTATATAAGCAAAGCCCAAAAAAAAAAAAAAAAAATATAAAATTTGTACCATAGTGAATTAAAAGAGAAAGCAAAGTAAAACAAGGCAAGGCAACGAAGGATGGATTCATTGGAGACTAGACGTGGTCTGTATGAGGACCTGGAGGTCATCGAGGAGGCCATTGCTCAGAGGTTCCACAGGAACCCAGAACTGTACTATATTGGGCTGGATAAAATGCCATTGTTGTATCGTTGCAAAACTGATGTTGTTCCTTTGGCTAGAGATATTACAAACAACAGTGTCTATGGGAATGAAAAGGTTCGTAGGTCCTCAAAACAGGTGCAAGCACAACTCCACGAGATCAGGTTGTTCCTGGATGATTATTACAGAAAGATACGAGAATTGAAACAGATGGGAACGTATAAACCACAGGAAACCAAGTTAAAGTCACAATTACAAGAGTTCAAGGATGATATAGCGAAACTTAACAGTGGCCATGCAAGGGGCAGCACAGCGACAAAGGCGGATAAAGTGAAAGAATATGCAATGAAATCTGGTGGTCACAATACAATCCTGTCGATACGAGCTCAAGCGGTAAATATCAATGATTATTTCTCAAGAGAGGAACAATATGGTGAATACATGGATCTCGAACCACTGTATGGTGAGTGGCTTCAAACTATCAAATCAACAGAATGCCATTTGCTTCAATTTGTTAAACAATGGGGTTGTTTCCTTGATCAAGAAGCATATTTGATGAAACCACCAATGGATAGAAAGAGTCCACGTTATATGTCATTTTTAAACAAATTGTGCCACTATATCGAAGACTTCTTTCACAGGAAGTATTGTTTGATCGACAAGACAGTGGTCCAAAGTCATTTACGTAGAGACTACGAGCAATATGTCAATAAACCTGTTGGAAAAGAACGTCGATTGTTCTGTGTAGTATGCAACAAACATTTCAAAGGTGCATCTGTGTTTGACAGTCATACAAGTGGTAAACAGCACGTTAAACAACTGAAGAACAGACACAAGGAATTGTTCTCTGAATATAAGTTGTTTAGGTACTTGCAGTTGTTACAAGACGAACTGACCAGCACCCAGACGTTGATCGAACGGAGACAAGCATTCACGGCTCAAGAACGTATCGAGGAGAACAAGTACCTAGACAGAGTCTACAACGCTCCAACGTACTCTCCAGATGAGGACGAACAGACACCACAAGAGGATCATGCTGCTGTTACAAACACTGCTTCATCGATGCCTGTTGGGCCTGATGGGATTCCGATGCCCTTCTGGTTATACAAACTACAGGGTCTGGATGTCAACTATACCTGCGAGATCTGTTCCAACGAGACCTTCCAAGGTAGAAGAGCATTCCAGCGACACTTCAACGGGTCCAAGCACAGGTTCAGACTGAAGTGTCTGGGCATCGAGCCATCGCCAGCGTTCAACGGCATCAGCTCGATCGAGGAAGCACAGCAACTGCAAGCCAACAGCACAAACACCAACACCAACACAACAACCACAACGGCAACTGCAGAAGTAGAAGATCGCCAGGGCAACGTCATGTCCCAGCAGGACTTCCTCGAGTTGCAACGCCAGGGTCTGTTGTAAAACAAAATGTTGATCCCGATTCAAGCCACTTTGTCACCTCGCACGAACTTCACCGAAACTGATTTTTTTGAACAAATTTAAAAAGGGGCAACGACCCAAACCAGAGCAACTTTTTGACCAGTTTATATAAAGAAGATGTATAGATCTGTTTGTATATATAGTCATATAGGTATATAGACAGTAGTAGTGTCAATTCACATAGGTACAGACATTTCAAGAGTAATAAATAATGGATCCTCATAGCCCAATTGTCCTGGATCAAGGTACCGGTTTCGTCAAGATTGGTAGAGCCGGTGAAAACTTCCCAGATTTTACATTCCCTTCCATTGTTGGTAGACCTATCCTGAGAGCTGAGGAACGTGCAATTGCCAACACTCCATTGAAGGATATCATGATCGGTGATGAAGCCAGCGAAGTGCGTTCCTATTTACAGATATCTTACCCTATGGAGAATGGTATCATTAAGAATTGGACCGATATGGAATTACTTTGGGACTATGCTTTCTATAATCAAATGAAATTGCCTACTACAAGCAACGGGAAGATTCTTTTAACAGAACCACCAATGAATCCTTTGAAAAATAGAGAACAAATGTGTGAAGTAATGTTTGAAAAATACGATTTTGGTGGTGTCTATGTAGCGATTCAAGCTGTCCTAGCGTTATATGCTCAAGGGTTATCCTCAGGGGTTGTCGTCGACTCAGGTGACGGTGTCACTCACATTGTCCCGGTCTACGAATCCGTCGTTTTGAATCATTTGACTAGAAGATTGGATGTCGCAGGTAGAGACGTTACAAGGCATATGATCGATCTGTTGTCTCGTCGTGGGTATACCTTTAATAGAACCGCAGATTTCGAAACGGTACGTCAAATCAAGGAGAAAGTTTGCTACGTGTCTTACGATTTGGATCTAGATACAAAATTAGCAAGAGAAACTACAACTTTGGTAGAGGATTACGAATTACCGGATGGTAGAATCATTAAAGTCGGCCAAGAAAGATTCGAGGCTCCAGAATGTTTATTCCAACCAAATCTAGTAGATGTAGAACAAGCAGGTGTAGGTGAATTATTGTTCAATACCATTCAGTCCGCTGATGTCGATGTTAGATCCTCTTTATATAAAGCTATTGTATTATCAGGTGGGTCAAGTATGTACCCAGGGTTACCATCAAGACTAGAGAAAGAATTGAAACAACTATGGTATACACGTGTCCTACATAACGATCCAGCAAGATTAGATAAATTTAAAGTCAGAATCGAGGATCCTCCAAGAAGAAAACATATGGTCTTCATCGGTGGTGCCGTCTTAGCTAGTATCATGGCAGACAAGGACCACATGTGGCTATCAAAACAAGAATGGCAAGAAGGTGGTTCTCAATCCATGGCTAAATTTGGTCCAAGGTAAGAATCCACCAAACAATAAAATTAACGACAACATCAAAAAAAGAATAAATAAACATAAAACCGTTTATCATAAGTAAATATGTAGATGTATTTTGTGTATATAGATATAACACACAAGAACAGAAAAAAACACAACATCGTAGACGTAATATATGTACAGTAGTTTATAATTTGACTGGTGATGCCCCAGCAACTATTTTATATCTGACTAAATGAGATAGGGTCATGACAAACAGGATTGCGTATCCACCTGTCTTGCTACTTTTATCATAGGGAATCCAAATATAATCCATCCCACGGATGTTGAATAAGGGGAACCCTACATCGTCGACTCCACAATAAGGAGCTCCAATATCATGACCATACACCGTTTCTCTGAAACATAGATCAACACCATCGTTAGGATGATACGGATCCTGAGCTTGCCATCCAACTATATATTCTTGTCTGAATGAGAGGATTCCCTTAAATTCAGTTAACCTTAACAACGAAATTAGACCCAATTGAGATGCAACAACAATACAATTCAATTCGGGGATAAATGTAACAAAATTGATTCTATTTAATGGAATCTTCGGTGGGTAGAAGCTACAAAGTGAAATCTTCTCAATTGGGAAAATTTCATCAGGAGTAAAAGATGTAATTAGCAATGGATATAATTTCATTAAAAAGATATGTTTCTCTGTAGTCACAAACAAGAAATCATCATCACGATCATCCATATTATCCACAATAGATCGTTCCGAGATAGGTAATTCATTTTCACCTCTCTTTATTGCTAAAAATTCCAAATATTTGCGAACTTTTGAAACATGATTATGTAAATACCATAACGATTGTTGCTTATATGCGAATTCCAATTTACGGTTCGAACCTTCTTCATCATCATCCTCATCATCGAAATGACTATCTGTGGTCTCATTGGTTCCAGAGGTACCTGGTACAACTGTATCCTTCTCATTAGTCACAGGATCCTCATGTTCCACATCACATAATACTCGTTTCATTGCCAATGGTCCTAAATTTAATGTTAATTTCGGTAAATCATGTAAATATTGGTCATTGAGTCTTCCCCATGTATGAAACGTAGGATGTCCAATCCAATTTAGAATACGTGGACCTAATGGTGGTATATATGTAGCTTCTCTAAATCTAGGTGGATGGTATCTTCTAAATCTACCATTGAAACTATTGGTTGTGACAATACGTGTTGATTTACCCTTTGGTACAGTGGTTTCCGTTGAGATCGGAGAAACTAATCTTGAGTTTGAACTATTTCTTGAATTCGAAGTTGATGATGATCCAGGTCTCATATCAAATCCATTGTTCCATTGTTTCTCATATCGTTGTGTATCCAATCCACTGAAACAATTCTTATATTTATCTGTACCAATATAATAATGTTCCAAAGGATTAATCCTATCATCTAGATTGACACGTTCAATCGATCTTAGTTCTGTCCTTGCATTTAGATACATCCAATCTGCACCTTGATTATCACCTGGAACCAATATTGCAGAATCGATTTTCCCCTCTGTATCAAATGTTGTAAATCTTAATTTAATATGAGGGTCAGTAATACCCTTTCGAAGTCTAAATGATAGATCTGCCGTTGGTACAGGGATCTGAGTTGTCATTGTACCTGGACCCAATCGATCAGATACGTATGAATTCGGTAGGGATCCATTAATAATTTGTGTATCCATCATTACTGATGTTAAAATCGATTGTTTGAAAAAATCTTTAAAATTTAAATTCAATAATTCAAACATATCAACTTTCAAAAATTGTGATCTTTTCAATGGTGTGACTGACCATGCCATTTCATCAACTAATTGAGTGTCTAATCTTATAACATCCCATTTTTGTCCATTGTTTCGTATTTTCAATAACGAGACTGAGCCCTTCACAGTGACATAACTTAATGTCACATAACCTTCTTTATCTAATGATCCATTAATGAAACTTACGGATGGGACATTATGAGCTGTAGCAACCATATAACGAGCCCTTGTACGAAAGCCTACAACTTTGAAAAACATTATCCCTGGTCCATTATTTCCAATTGCGATATACGTTTCTGTTGGTGAGACATTGATCATATCGATACTCCATACACTATCTTTAACTTGGAATACCATTACTGGGAATGCAGGATATTTACCGGAGTAACTATTTACATCACATTCACAATAATCACAAGGTTCAAGTGGGAAATAATCAATTTTCTCACTCTCATCTATTTCATCATCATGTGATATCCAATGATTTATATCGATCATGATTGCTAACCCACCGGAAGTACCAATACATAACAAATCCTTAGTTTGAAATTTACAAATCTTGATAAAATTAATTATAAGATCCTTTTCACTATAGTGTTCATGTCGCACAGCGTAATATTCATCTCCATCGTATGGCTCATCTTCTACCCAAACGAGCAAATTAAATTGTCTTCTTAAATCTGCAATATCGTTATCTATTTCATGATCCATCCGTATTCTTGTAATTTTGGTCCCAGACGCAACAATGATCCATTTACCATATGTACACATCCTGCTGTTACTGAATGATGCACCGACATAATTGTTGGGTTTAGGAGTATCTAAATTAAATTCAATGTTTCTACGTTCCATCTTTTCAACTATTAACTTTTGATTCACAGGTAGAAACATCTCTGCAGGGTTCTGAATCCTCGTATCTGACCAAACAGGCTCGAAGTCACCTTTCCCTTCTGATCTAATCGATTCCAGGAGTGGTTCACCATTATCATTCAATACAATCTTATCGGGATTTAACGAAAGAGAATCAAGATCCTGATAGAATGCTTTCAATTGATAGAAACATGACGATGGGATAAAACTTGTTGGATCCGGAAATCGTTTATCCACATAATAATGTCTTATCTTTCTTCTTTGTGGAACTATCTCCTTTGTTGGATCATTAATCTCATCATATAAATCTGCATCATATGGAAGTGTATCCGTCGCTGTAACTTTATAAGAAATACGATGGAACAGAAGCCATTGAGCAAAACGTGCCTGAGATGCAATATTGTCACTCATATGGATGGAACTTATTTATCTTACTCTGTTACAACTTCTTGTGTCGTTGTGTTCCTCAAGTGGTAACATCTTTAAACATTGTTCCAAACATTTTTATACATTTCATCTTATTACAGTTTTTTTTTTTCATGGACAGCTGATCCGACTGAGACAAATACATAACAATAGTTAATTACAAAGAATACATAGAAAGAAAACAACAATTTATCGAATGTTGACTCAATATCTAATCTCGTATGCACCAGACTTCGATAAATACTTGATCCATTTCGCTGTACGTGTTGGCATGGCAGGGTTATTTGAGGGTAAAACATTGAAATAATGAATCATCAACCCGGAATTACTAAACATCAACAATTCGAAATCCAATGAGATTGGGGGTCTTGACCACTGTTGTAAAGTCAACTCAGTAATGTCCTTAGAACAAATAGCGAATGCACTTAATGTGTTCTCTGTTAGACCATGGAACTTGTTGAATTTCCATAACATTACATTCTCTTCTGGTATAAATTTACATGAACCATCGGTACTATTGATCTGACATTCAATGGTACCTGGAGGTACAGGTATCTTTAATTGAACCATTGTTGCAGAAAGTTTTGATGGGAATAAAGATTTGAGACGGATTCTGAAATCTACTCCACAACCTAGAGTCTGAGACCCAGTTCTTGAATTCATTATTGTAACTATTGGACTCACTTTAAATGGTAAATTGATTCCTTCTGTCACTTGATATTTCATAAGTTCAATGGTACCTTCTGCAGGAGGACTAAACTTGACAATATGATCGTTTTCGAATTTCTCTAGATCGACACATTGATGAAACTTGTAATTTTGTAAAATTACTTTTCGAGCTGCTGATGTTGGGATAGTTTGTGTTGTATCTGAACCTCTTGGCATCGTATGTAATGTCATTGAATCGTTATCGTTAATACCAAATTGACATTGCGATGGGGATAACATGTGGCTCGTGAGGTCGATTGTCCCATCGACATATGATTTCAGGATGGACCCATCCTTAGAGACAAGAATATTAATCCTTTCATTAACGTACATTTCAACTTCATTTTTATTTTTGTTTCTTTTCTTTGGTGATACACTAGTTGACAATGTTCTTGAAACATTATTCATTGTCTTATTCGGATTAAGGAAATTCGGTATTCCCATGACTTTCATCTTATTCGATGATGTCGATGAAGAGGATGTTGTAGTTGATGACATTTGTTCTAGTTTCATCAAATCTGGATTCACTGGTGGAATAGACATCTGTTTAACAATAGATGACAATTCGGTGTCCCTAATGATACCAACTTCCAACAACATGATTGCTAACATCTCATAGATCAACATGAATTGTTCTTTTATCATATCAGTATCATCTAAGCCGTACATTGCAATAGTTGATTTCAAACTGTATAAAAATTCCCATATCCTTGCAGAATTTGTATTGTTTCTGTTAACTGTTACAAGCCACATATTGTTTGAGGTTCTTATGTAATGGAATGTTGTTGAACCTAACGTTAGAATCGGCGATCTAACATCCAAACTATTAATTACTTGAATTCTAAAGATATCTGAAATTGATCTCTTGATTGTACCTTTATAGAACTTCGATACCACTAACTCCCCACGAGGTGTGAAAACCAACACAGCACTGATCATTCCCCTAGATTTAGTTCCCGGCCAATCTCTTGTACTGTTTGGATACTTTCCCTTGCCGATCAATGTTTGGTTTCGTGTACCTTTCAGTTTATTTATAGTTGATATAATTTCATGATATTCGAAAAGTCACGTGCCCGGTCGAATCTTCTGGGGCAACATCACTATGAAATGAATAAATAAATACGTAAATACATAAATAGAAAGAGTCATAAGTTTCATTCCTTTCTTTTGTTCATTGCTGTGAAGAATCTCTTTACAGCTTCAACTGCAATTTGCGCAATCTTGTCCCCGTCACCTCCACAATTTGGATCAAATGAACAAATTGTCAATGATTTCGGTTCTGCATATTTTGGAACCATACCGATACATTCTAATAATTCGTTCTCGTACAACCCACCTGGAGATGGGAAATCGTTAACTTTACCATATGCTTCATCAAGACAATCCAGATCCAAATGTACTAATGCGGGACTATAATCCTTTGCTTGTAATTGATTTTCAAATGACTTGATATAGTCAACTTTACTCTTTTCATTACCCCAAATGATATCCATATCATGATCTCGAGTGACTCTAGCACGTTGAACCTCATTGACATCTCTCAACCCACAATAAACAAATTTATCATATTTATGAGGTTTGAAAAATGGTACCTTTGACATATAAGTTTTCCAACTTTCACCATTCAACATGGATAAACCCATTGCATCGAGGTATCCATTAACGTTAACATCTGGAGAATCGAAATCATCATGAGCATCAAAATAGATGAAACCTAAATGATCCTCTTGTAAACCACAAGCGACACCAACTGAACTCATACAATTCCCAGCTAAAATTAATGGAAACGAATCATTTTGTAATGCATTATGTACTAATGTTGAAGTTCTATTTATAATTTCAAAACTTTTACCAATTTCTCCCTCATATTCATCAACTCGTGGAATTTCAACTATATTAACTGAATAGCCTAATTTTTCAAGTACATCAACTATACCAAATGTCAATATCCTATTGGGTCCATCACCTACCCTTAAATCACGTTCACCGACATGATACGGTGAGAAAATTATCGTTATTGCTTTTGTCATTGAATATTTTTGAAGTAGTATACTCTCTTGTAAACCTCCCAAAAAAAGGAAGATCAATTAATCATACATTCCGTTACCAATCCTTATATATACTTTCAAGGATCATAGAACTGTTCAAGGGGTTTGAGATGAGATGAGATGTCCTTGGGTTTTGGGCACTCGGGATGCTGGAAAAACTGAAATATGCAAAACCCTAACTAACTCTCCATACCCTATCCCAATGAGGAAAAACTGCATCTAATGGTTTTTTTCCTTTTTCGGACACTCGGCGAAACTGAAAATTTTTTTTTTTTGTTACGTTTCACAGATTATATAAGAAATTGTTGTTATTCGATGAGGTAAGATAAGTGTTGTTGGTGGTCAGATATACAGAGGTAAGAAGGGAGTGTACGCTATCATGAGTAATATTGTTGTATTTGGAGGGGACTCTCATCCGGATTTGGTTAACAAGATCTGTGACAATTTGGATATCAAGCCCTCTGAGGTTCAATTAGGTAAATTTTCCAATGGTGAAACAAGTATCTCTATCAATGAATCTGTTCGTGAAAAGGATGTGTATGTGATACAAAGTGGATGCGGACAAGTCAATGATGCATTCATGCAACTATTGATCTTGATCAGTGCATGTAAGAGTGCAAGTGCGTCTAGAGTTACTGCAGTGATGCCATATTTCTGTTACTCTAGACAACCTGATATTCCATATACTGCGAAGGGTGCGCCTGTGATTCATAGACCACAACAGGATGGTAACGGTACGAAATTGACAACAAGGAGACCAGGTGCGGATTCTTCATTTAAGAGTCTGAATAGTGCTATTCGTTCCACAATCAATTTAGAGAATCCACAACCTGATCGTGGTATTGCACCACCTGATTTAACAAGTTCTAAATCATTATCACGTATTCCAATGATTCCAGGTTCAAAATTACAAAATAGCCATACTAATGGTGATGCTGAAGATTTATTCAATGCACAAAATGCGGGTTATAAATTATGGGTAGTTCAAGCAGGTACATTAATTGCTAATTTATTAACAGAAGCTGGTGCAGATCATGTTATTACCATGGATTTACATGATCGTCAATACCCTGGTTTTTTCGATATCCCAGTCGATAATCTATATTGTAAACCATTGGCACAAAATTATATTCAACATAATATACCAAATTATCAGGATGCTGTAATTGTTTCACCAGATGCTGGTGGTGCTAAACGTGCTACTGCAATTGCAGATGCATTAGAGTTATCCTTTGCATTGATCCATAAGGAAAGAAGATCACAATTGTTAAAGGGTCCACCGGATGCTACTTTGACCAGTGGTGGTACACTACCTGTCTCGGATAGACCCTTAGTATCACAACCAACAAATTCAGTGATTCGTCGTTCTTCTAGTAGTTCTTCAATAAGTTCAATAACAAGTACAGAATCCCGTTTTGTTCAAACTACAATGTTAGTCGGAGATGTACGTAATAAAGTTTGTATCATTGTTGATGATTTAGTCGATACCTCATATACCATCTGTCGTGCTGCTAGATTATTAAAGGAACAAGGTGCCACTAAAGTGTATGCTTTGATTACTCATGGTTTATTCAGTGGTGATGCATTGGAACGTATCTCATCCTCGGAGATTGATCAATTGATTGTATCCAATACTGTACCACAACAGGAGACCGTTAAACATTTAGGATCAAATAGAGTCGATATCATTGATGTCTCTAGAGTATTTGGTGAATCTATTCGTAGAATTCATAATGGTGAATCCATATCGATGTTATTTGAACATGGTTATTAGATTATAATATATAGGTTTTTATATCTTATGTATTTAATGTGTTGAATAATATATTAAATTGTAAATTATTGTATATATTGTTCTTCTTGTTATTGAATTGAATTGTAAATAATATATTGTTACATATATCAGATTCAATGCAACATCTCTCATAATATAATGCAATAAACCATTGTTACCAAACTGTATAAACGAGACATTACATATACGATAAAGTAAATGTGACACTGTATAATATATTGTATATTCTATTACAAATTGTAATATAAGTTGTGGTACCACATGCGATACAGTATAGAAGATAATATTCTCAGGTTTCATCCTTGTCCATCCTTATATTATAACAACTTGAAAGAAAGAAAGATAAATATCCTTTTATTTTATATATACAGAGCTCGGCGGCTACAGTTAGTTTCCGGACATGGGCGGCTGTTCTCCCCTAAATTTAACCGCCGAAGCGAGACAAGAAAAAAAAAAGGGGTTTGTTATATCTTTGGGGTATATAAAGAGGCAAGATTTGAACTGTTTCTTCTTTTTCCCCAATTTATGTTCTGTCATATTTTTTTGATATATGAACTTCCCAAACGTTGAGCAAAGTTGTTACAATATTTTTTCACTTACATATTACTACGTTTCAATAGGGCGTCTCAAATAAGTTATTACTATCAAGTTCAATAATTATTATATCAGTCACTAAAAGGAACACTAATAATATGTAAGTAACTTTTATTTGTAAACGATTTTTAGTTCAATAAGATTAATGCATTAGGGTTAGAGACTACATGACCTAACTTCTTCTTATTTGGTTTAGTTACTTCTCGGTCCGGTTTTTCTGAATCTCCTTTTATTTTATTAAGCTGCACGTTTACTGTATTGTACAAATTTGTTAGAGGGAATTTTTTTAACAAAAAAAAAAACTGAAAAGAAAAGAAAAAGTTATTTTGCTGTCGTCACGCTTAGATTTCACTGCTGCTGCTATTGCGGTTACTGCTGAAAGGAGGGGGTGGTGAAGATATTAAAGAGAGAGAGAGAAAGAGGAGGGAGGAGAGACTAAATAAAGTACGTATGTGGGTGGTGCCTCTCTCACCTGACTAGGAAAGATAATGTTTGTCTAAGTTTATTGTCTCAATTTCTTTTTGACTATTTTGAAAGAATTTTCTCTGTTTCTTTATATCTCCTCAATGGAAGGAAAACTAATGAATGTCTCTTCTTCTTTTAATTTATGTAATCATCCACCTAATTTGAAAAGAAGAAAATAACAACATTTGTATATATATATATATATATATATAAAATAATGTTTTTAAGAAATATTAATTTTAATATTTCAATAACATCGTATAGACGATATTATTCATTTAACGTTAAAGAATATATCAAAAGGAGACGACAATTTAAGATGATGTCACAACAACATACTCATCCTTTTAAAAGGGTTGAATCAACACAATCGATTATTCATATGCATCGTCAACCATTTAAAGTCACAGTTATTGGTTCAGGTAATTGGGGTACAACTATTGCAAAAGTTGTTGCGGAGAATACAGTTCAAAATCCTCATTTATTTAATAAAGATGTTAATATGTGGGTATTTGAAGAAATGATTGATGGAGAAAAATTAACAGAAATTATAAATACAAGACATCAAAATGTTAAATATTTACCTGGAATTGATTTACCACATAATTTAATTGCAAATCCATCATTATTAGATAGTGTTAAAGGTGCAGATATTCTTGTATTTAATGTACCACATCAATTTTTACCTAAAATTGTATCACAATTAAAGGGACATGTATCGAATCAAGTTCGTGCAATTTCATGTTTAAAAGGGTTTGAAGTTGGTGCTAAAGGGGTACAATTATTATCATCATATATTAAAGATGAATTAGATATTCAATGTGGTGCATTATCAGGTGCAAATTTAGCACCAGAAGTTGCAAAAGAGCATTGGTCAGAGACAACTGTTGCATATCAATTACCATCTGATTTTAAAGGTGAAGGATTTGATGTAGATCATAAAGTATTAAAGATGTTATTTCATAGACCATATTTCCATGTTAATGTAATTGATGATGTTGCAGGTATTTCAATTGCAGGTGCATTGAAAAATGTTGTTGCATTAGCATGTGGTTTTGTTGAAGGTTTAGGATGGGGTAATAATGCAGCAGCAGCTATACAAAGAGTTGGACTTGGTGAAATTATTAAATTTGGTCAAATGTTTTTCCCAGAGAGTCGTGTTGAAACATATTATCAAGAATCTGCAGGTGTTGCAGATTTAATTACTACATGTTCAGGTGGTAGAAATGTTAAAGTTGCAAAATATATGTCAAAGAATCATGTTGATGCATTTCAAGCTGAGAAAGAATTATTAAATGGTCAATCTGCACAAGGTGTAATTACTTGTAAAGAAGTTCATGAATGGTTATCAACATGTGAATTAACAGAAGATTTCCCATTATTTGAAGCAGTTTATCAAATTGTTTATAATAATATGCCAATGGAACAAATTCCTGATATGATTGATGAATTAGAACCATTTGAAGTTGAAGAAGATGATGAACCGCAACAAGAACAACAACCAGTTACTAACTAGATGAACAATGTAACCTTTTGTATATTAACTAAATAGAATTAAAAAAAAATGAAATAAGAATATAATGAATAATTGTATTTATCATGAGATAGATATATATATATATATTGCTATACAGGGAAAGTAAATATGATATTGAAAATTGGAAGATCGCTATGTACGGCAACCACGTGACAGCCAATTCTACTCTGCTGCGGTGTGTGGGTGGGGGGAGAACTTGTGGCCGGGAATACAACTCCGTCGCCCGTGTGCTGGTGCTCTGCTGCCAGCATTGCTTTTCTGTTTTGTTGTCTGCCCGGTGACTCACTTGCTACGACAACAAGAACACACAACGCACAGACAGAGGGAAAGCGGTGAGTCACTGCGCGGTGCACGGGCGACCTCACCGAAGATTCTGCTTTTTCGTGCCGCTTGCACTTTCACTTAACGGTCACACTTTTTTTTTATTGGCCTCCTTCGTGGCTGCTGCAACAAAATCGTTATCGTCTGGGATGCATGATGATAACAGATTTGCACCCAGAACACGCTGGAGGAACAGTGAACAAATCATCTCTTTTTTGTTTTTTTCTTTTTGCGATATCTTTTATTCTCGCTAGTTTTGTCACTTAACTATGCTCTGAAACGAAGTATATAAAGTGATGAAATTTGCGTTAAATTTATTGGAAAGTCATTTTTGTCAAATTTGCTATTTTCTCTAATTTGTCAATTTTGTCAATTTTGTGAAAAATTAAAATAGTCATCGCGCATATTTCGCATATTTTCGCATATTTCAGATTCAATTAAATTCATATTAACTATTAACAATGTCAAAGGGTAAAGTTTGTTTAGCTTATTCAGGTGGTTTAGATACTTCAATTATCTTAGCTTGGTTATTAGAACAAGGTTATGAAGTCATTGCCTTTTTAGCTAATGTTGGTCAAGAAGAAGATTTCAAAGCTGCTGAAGAGAAAGCTTTAAAGATCGGTGCTACTAAATTCGTCTCTGTTGATTGTCGTGAAGAATTCGTTAAGGATATTTTATTCCCAGCTGTACAAGTTAATGCTGTCTATGAAGATGTTTATCTATTAGGTACCTCTTTAGCTAGACCTGTCATTGCTAAGGCTCAAATCCAAGTCGCTGAACAAGAAGGTTGTTTTGCTGTTGCTCATGGTTGTACCGGTAAAGGTAACGATCAAATTAGATTCGAATTAGGGTTCTATGCTTTGAAACCAGATGTTAAGGTCATTGCTCCATGGAGATTACCAGAATTCTTCGAAAGATTCGCAGGTAGAAAGGATCTATTAGATTATGCTGCTGAGAAAGGTATCCCAGTTGCTCAAACTAAATCTAAACCATGGTCTACAGATGAAAATCAAGCTCATATCTCTTATGAAGCTGGTATCCTTGAGGACCCAAATACTACCCCTCCAAAGGATATGTGGAAATTGATCGTTGATCCATTAGATGCCCCAGATACTCCACAAGAATTACAATTGGATTTCGTTAAAGGTTTACCTGTTAAATTATCTTACAATGGTAAGTCTGTTACAAAACCATTAGATATCTTCTTAGAGGTTAGTGCTTTAGCAAGAGCTAACGGTGTTGGTAGAATCGATATTGTTGAAGATCGTTACATCAATTTGAAATCTAGAGGTTGTTACGAACAAGCTCCTTTAACTGTCTTGAGAAGAGCTCATGTCGATCTAGAAGGTTTAGTACTTGACAAGGAAGTTCGTCAATTGAGAGATTCTTTTGTTACACCAAACTATTCCAGATTACTATATAACGGTTCTTATTTCACTCCAGAATGTGAATATATCAGATCCATGATTGCTCCATCTCAAGAATCCGTTAACGGTACCGTCAGATTGTCTCTATACAAGGGTAACGTCTTCGTACTAGGTAGATACTCAAATACTGAAAAGCTTTACGATGCTACCGAATCCTCAATGGATGAATTGACAGGTTTCGAACCAACTGATACTACAGGTTTCATTGCTATCCAAGCTATCAGAGTCAAGAAGTACGGTGAAGCAAAGAAGGCTCGTGGTGAGAAACTAGCCTTATAAAATAAATTAAGTAAATAAAGTAATAAATTAATAAATATCGATTTTTTTGTATATTATTTAAAAGCAACGCAGCGTCATTTTTTTTTATCATCTTACAACAATCAACAACAATCAACAACGCAACAAGATAACAACAATGCAGGCTGATCACGATGCTCCATTGACCATGTTGTCGTTGGCAACTACTTATTTCCCTCTACTTACCACTAAAGAACAGAAATATGCTCATTTCATGAGTCTAGCGTCTCATGCTGGGACAAGAATCGTATTGAGACAAGTATCCATTGAGAGTGAACCCCTATTCGATCTATTGTTGTCTGTACATAAGAGACTCAATGGTATCTACCCTGGAGATTCCAGTTTGTATCTGGACTACGTTAGTCAATTCTTATCGAATCTAGGTAACTACAAATCCTTTGGGGATTCAAAATTTATCCCAGGTTGTTCAATTGATTACTTTGCACAAATATGTACATTAGCTGGAATCGATCTAGATGGTGAAATCAATCAATTCCATCAACATAGATGTGATTTCAAGAACGTTAGGGATCTGATTCAAATTGGGATGTATGGTACCGATTCAAACCTGATGTTACTCGGATACCCAGCTGATAATCACGTTTCCTCCTATTATTTGGGCAAGGAACCAATCTCTCTTGCCGATATGACCCTTTTGAAGAACCACTTCTTTGGGAAATACGGGATCCTACCGGAAAACACACGTATCAAGAAACTTTCCTCGAGTAAATTCGAGATCTATGTCGGTTCAATCAACGTTACCAACACGCTACCTTCTTCTCAATATCCACATGGGTTAATTACACTGGATGATCCAAAACATACTCATGTTTCGTTCAAATTCGGTGACCACTCAAACGAAATGAACTTGATTGTCCAAAATTTGCAACAGGCAATGCAATATGCCGCCAATGAGACTCAAACAAGTATGTTACAACATTATATCAATCATTTCACCTCGGGTTCAGGTAAAGAACATAAATTGGCACAGATCGATTGGGTCAAGGATCTTGCGCCAACGATCGAAACTAACATCGGGTTCATTGAAACTTACAGAGAACCCTCGGGGATCATTGGTGAATTCGAATCACTAGTTGCCATTCAAAATAAAGAACGTACTGCTAAATTCGCAACAATGGTATCTCATGCACAGGATTTCATTCAATTGTTACCTTGGTCCAACGAGTTCGAAAAGGAGAAATTCAATCCTCCTGACTTCACATCGTTGGAAGTATTGACTTTTACAGGATCTGGGATCCCCGCGGGGATCAATATTCCAAATTATGACGACGTCAGATTAACTATTGGGTTCAAGAATGTTTCGTTAGGTAACATCCTGAGTGCCTCGGCTAAGGCCTCTTCGTCTCATCCGCCTACTTTCATCCGTGATGAAGATCTAGCTTTGTTTCAGAAATACCAATCTGATTCGTTCGAAGTACAAGTCGGGATCCATGAACTGTTAGGCCATGGTTCAGGGAAATTGTTATTGCAGACAGGTGACAAAGAATTCAATTTCGATCCTGCCAATGCTCCGATCGGTCTTGATGGTAAACCTGTTTGTACTTATTACAAACTCGGTGAAACTTGGGGTTCCGTCTTTGGATCATTAGCTGGTGCATTTGAAGAGACTCGTGCAGAAGTCGTAGCAATGTATTTGATCACTAACAGGAAACTGCTAAACATCTTTGGTTTCACCACAGAACAAGAACAAAACGACGTCATTTATGCCGGTTACTTACAGATGGCAAGAGCTGGGTTAATGGCTCTAGAGTACTGGGATCCACAAAGTCAGAAATGGGGTCAACCTCACATGCAAGCAAGATTCTCTATCATGAAGACATTCTTGTTGCATTGCAAGAACTCCAAATTCCTAACCATCGAGAACGAGGACAACGATTTGAGAATTCATTTGGATAGATCGTTGATCGAATCCGACGGGTTAGACTGTGTTCGTGACTACTTGCTCCATTTACACGTCTACAAATGTTCCGCAGACTTCGAACGTGGTTCCAAATACTACATCGACAGATCTACTGTCCCTGAAGAGCTGGCATCCCTAAGAGATCTGGTCATCAGCAAAAGATTGCCTCGTCGTCAATTCATCCAGGCCAATTCCCTGTTGGACAACAACGACACCGTTCAATTGAAGGAGTACCCAGAGACCCCACAAGGTATGATCCAGTCCTTCCTGGAACGTGCCTTATAACTTTGTAATACGTATACTTAACTTCCTAGCTATAAATATATATAAAATAACTATCTATATTTACTCATTTTTGCTTATTATCCCCGAGCTGCACGTGACCGCGAGATCTGCGCTAATTTCTTCTGTTGTTGCAACTTTTTTGCGATATAAAGGCACACACACACAACTGATACAAAGGAAACAATCACAACGACAACCACAGCCACAATCAGAGTAAGATACAGACAGTTCGATATGAGCAGTGAGAATACATTTAAAATATTTGTATTAAGACATGGACAAAGTGAATTGAACCACGAGAATATCTTCTGTGGTTGGATCGATGCCAAGTTGACAGATAAAGGGAAACAACAAGCTCGTAACTCAGCACAATTGATCCAACAATACTGTAACGATAACAACGAATCGTTGCCTCAGGTCGGGTTCACTTCGAGGCTGGTTAGGACTCAACAGACCATGGATGTGATCATGGATGAATTGAATCTGAAGGGTGAATTCCAAGTGATTTCAGGGGATGTACATGCTTTGAAAAAAATTGAGTTCGATGATCAATTGTTACAACATGGTGAATTGCCAGTCATGCAAACTTGGAGACTGAATGAACGTCATTATGGTGCATGGCAAGGTCAAAGGAAACCTAACGTCTTGAAAGAAGTTGGTGATGAAGAATATATGAGAATCAGAAGAGATTATCGTGGGAAGCCACCTTTAGTCGATTTATCACTAGAGATGATTCAACCTCAAGAGAATGGCAATTCAACTACTGGATACGAGTTTAAGGAACCTAACCGTTCTGAAAAGTATGCTGCCGAGGATGCCGCAGGTGAAACTTTACCAATTAGTGAATCTCTAGCGGAAGTCGTCACTAGAATTAGACCATTCTTAGATGGTGTTGTCCTAAGACTCGCTAAGGAGAAACAGTTGGACTCCTGTTTGATTGTAGGACATGGTTCCTCAGTCAGATCCCTGTTGAAAATTATCGAGGATATCTCTGATGAAGAGATCAAGAATATCGATATTCCAAATGGTATTCCTTTAGTCATTGAATTCGATAAGACAGATCTACATTTCATTAAAAGTTTCTACTTAGATCCGGAATCTGCAAAGATCAACGCAGCCAAGGTTCGTAAGGAAGGTTTCGAAAAGAATCCTTAAACTGCTCCTCCACAAACATTTTATGACACACTGATAGAAATGATTATATTAATGCCAAAAAAAAAAATTGAAACGTAATAGATAAAAAAAAAAGAACCTCTATGTAGATATGTATAATATTTATAATAACATGGTTTTATTACTCAAATTGTAATGCAGCATCCCAGAATTTGGTCTCTAATTCACAAACATCTGCATAAATATTGATCAAAGTATCGATGCTTTCCATTGGGTATGTCTCTAAAACACTTTGCATCAATTGTTCACCTTCCTCCATATGATGACGGTAATCATCTGAGGAATACACATTTAACCAATCAATATAAGCTGGATTTGTAGTAGTGATCTTGCCTTCAACTTCTCTCAATGCATAACCGTAACCCATTAGACACGGAGTCAAAGCAGTAATTAATTCTTGCCAGTTACCTCTCAAGGCAACATCGTTGAAATAACGAGAATAATTCTTCAAAGCTGTACCTCTTCTAATTTGTTCAAAATGTGAATCATCAGTAATACCAAATTGATCCCTTAATCTTTGTTTGTGGTGATCCATTTCAGTTCTAACACCAGAAACCATCATCAATTCCTTTTCCATATCTTCTAGAGTTGGCACCTTAGATGCAACAATACAATGGACTCTACCATAATCAACAAGATAAGAATAATCTTGTTCCACAAAGAATTGAAACTTATGTTTTGGCAATGTACCATCTGCAATCTGTTTAACGAAATCATGTTTAATGTATGAATCCCAATGAGGTTTCACTCTTGGATGGTTTTGTAAATATTCAGAGAAATTTTGTTTCATCAATGGTAGATCCTTTGGAATCGCTTTATGGTTAACAACTGCATGAGAATTGACCTCATCACCAGTGAAACATTCATCCTTCAACATTTTCTCTAATGGGATCTCGATAGCATAGACATGATTGATCGGACCATTGCTCTTGACTGTGTCAGCAGTTACTTCACAACCAATGGCAACTGCATTTTGAACATATTCAATACCACCATAGACAGCTTGTGGTAAAGTATAACCACGAGCCAAATTCGAGGCAATTGCTGAACCCAATGTGCAACCAGTACCATGAGTATGTGTAGTCTCAGTGTAGTGACCTTTAAAGACAATGAACTTCTCACTTGCGCCCAGAAGTAAAACATCTGTAATGTAACGTTCTTCAGCATGACTCCATGGGATGTGACCACCTTTAATCAATACATTTTCACAATTACAAGCTTTTTTGACATCCAATGCCAATTTATAAAGAGCATCTAGAGAATCGATCTCACGGGTTTCACCAACTAATTTAAACGATTCAGGGATATTTGGAGTTACTAAAGTAGCAAATGGAGTTACTTTAGATGTGATTTGTGTAACTAGTTCATCTCCAGCTAACGCGGACCCTGAAGTAGCCACTAGGACAGGATCAACAACCATTAATGGACGACGGGATTCAGGTAATGCACTAATTGTCTCATTCAGTGACTCGATAGCATCTGTAGTTAGCATCCCAGTCTTGATAACATCGCATTTCATATCTCTTAGGTTAGCCTCTAGGATTCCACTGACGATTTTCTTGGGAGTCAATTGAACATCAAACACAGAGACGGGAGTCTGAACAGTCAACGCTGTGATACACGTTTGAGCATAGCATCTATGGGCAGTGATGATCTTGACATCTGCCTCGATACCGGCACCACCGCTGGAATCCGAGCCAGCAACAGTCATCACTGTTGGCAAGTGCTCAGAACTGTTTAAAGTCAAATACGGAGGAGGAGTGTTGATCGTAATGGTAGAGTAAGGCATCCTTGGTTCAGTTTGGGTGTTCCTTCCACTAGGAACACCAGCAAACAAAAACAATAGCAACACGCGAAAAGGGTCTCTTATATATATATATCTGTGTACTGTTTTGCATTCCAGAAGAGTTGCAGCTGGCAGGTCATCAGTGAGAATTTCCTAATGCGGAAGTCGCTCTTACATTGCCGCAGCAACAATGAATTGTTGTACTCAAAATTCGCTTAAAGGTCGATCAACTTTATGCATCTTTACAGATATGTATATATGTGTGTATATATTTATAGAAATGAATGGATAGATGTGTAAACGGATATGCGTTGTTGGCCTCGCTAGTAGATATCGTCACACTCTGTCCACTCCTGTTTCTCTCTGCAGGTCCAGTACCTTTTTGTGAACCTCCAGTAGGAGTCTCCAGTGATCGGGTGAGTTGCTCTTTCGAACCATTTGGGTTCCCATTGTATCTCTGCTTGTTCTCTTTCCTTCCTGACGGCCCTTTGTTTATCTTCCAATCTGTACTTCTCATCCGCTGCATCATCGTAACGTCCTTCCTCCATGGCTCGTTGATCAGGTCTACGACGGGAATCTGTTGGGGCAACCCATTGCAACAAGTGTTCGTTATCGTCATTCAGTTGGATCGCGTATTTGGTTAAATTAAATGGTACACCCGTTTGTCTCTTGTTAGCTCTCCATACCAGGAACTTGGACCCATCGTACCTAGGTTCATTGTTGTTATTATTATTATTACTAGTACTGTTGGTTGCAACGACACTTTCGATTGGGAACTCTGGTGACGAGGACGAAGAACTTGCATTATCCGCAATATTAGTAATAGTCGTGCACTTCTTAGCATATATGGACTCGTTCCAGTGACCACCTAACACCCATTGCTTGGTACCGTTCTTGTCAAAGATTTCACCACGTACTTCGTATGCACCCGCCATGGTCCAACCGCGAGCTTTATAATATAACATACAATAATCACCAGTGGTATGGTTATCAATTCTTGCAGAACCCACATTATCAACTTCAGGTTTACCAACAAGGATACCAATAACAGAGTTATCCGGTTTCATAAAACTATAGACTTCTTCCTCAATGGCATTTTCATCCTTATCTGGACGTATATGAACAAACCATTTACCTAAATGCTTAATATTGAAGGATCTACCATTGAATTTCGAATCCACATTTGATTCACCATAGAAATCCCATCTTGGAGATTCACCCATCGTAGCACAGATAGGTGGATGATGTGAGACTTGTTCAGTCATAAACCTAAATTCCTGATTCTTGTCAGTAAACTCATAAGTTTCACCCAATAATGGATTGAATGGTTTGGCGACACGATTAATCGTAGAGGCATATGGAGCCGCCGTGAAAACAGCAACGTATAACATTCTTAACGTTGAGTCAGGGATCGTGGACGCATGTGTCAACAAATAACCATATTCGTAATCTTCGGAGACTCTTTGTAACATCGAGGATGGTTCATTGAATGAGACAGGTAATGCAATCTTAGTTAAATCCTTACCAACCATAGATTTAAGAACACCCCATAAACTAACAGATGGACGATTATCTGCATCTAATTTAATTCTTGTTCTTGGACCGTCTTCATACCCTTTGAAGGATTCCTCAGTATCAATACCATTTTGTTTCTCGTTTTGTGCTGTGGTTACCACAGGCAATGCTTTATTATAATCGATGACTTCTTGTACTTCGGTGGTGACCTCCTTTGCAGTGGCAACTTCAAACCCGTCTTTACCTGCTTTAGTAGCCATCTGGCCAGCTTTATCAGTTTGTAACCCAGCTAGTGTTTCTACTTCTTCTTCTTCTTCTTCCACGGATTCCATCTCTTCAGCATCGAAGAACTCGTCGACATCAGAATCTTCAACCATTTCGTCCTCATCTCTTTGATTGATCAATTCAACTAATTGCTTCATAGCATTGTCTTCTTCTGTTTTAACAGCAGTTGGGTTATCATTAGTCTCTGTCTTTTCATCATTAACACCTCTTTCCTTCAAACTAGAGGTACCCTTCAAAGCTGCTTGTTCCAGTAGTTTACGCAACTGTTTCCTTTCATCTTCCAACCCATTCAATTTTGTATCCTTTTCAATCAGTTCTAATTCTAACTCCTTCATAGATTGCATCCAAACATTATTCACATCATACTGCTTTCTCAACATATTGATTAATCTTTTATCTCTCTTTTCAGTAAAATTATTCAATTTATCAAAATTAGTACTCATAGTTCCAATAGATTTATTCATTGTATCTACTATCTCAGCGATAATTTCCTTAGATGGACTCGATCCTCTTAATGAGGAATCCTGTAACAATTCATTTAATGATGATAATTCAATAGCAATGGATCTTCTTAGGATATGTAACTTTTGAGAGTATGGACCATAAGTTAATTGAACGTCAACACCATTATTCGTCGCAATATCATACATTCTATTATTTTCATCCTCATCTTCTTCTTCCTCATCTTCATCGATCTCAAGTTCATTTTCAAATTTCTCCTTAGACATTCGTTCAGTTTCACTCAGAGATAATTTAGTGTTGTTATCATCTAATTCCATACCACTTTTATTAACAATTGAATGTTCGGTTCTGCCTGTCTTGATTGAGGTCAAATCATTGATATCATCACCAGCGATACTGATGTGGTCATCTGCAGGTAACCTCATAGGTAAAGTTTGTTGCTGTGCCGATTGATTCTCATGGGTATCGAATTTTGGGACTACAGGAGGAGGAACCAGCCCTTTGTTTCTATCTTTAGCATACCTGATGGCACCTTGAATTGCCCAGACCCACCTGTTTGTTTCAATTGGATGATTACCCTTTAAGTGCCATCTTATTGTTTCGTTAGTACCACCACCGATTATTTCGAATTTCAACTTTTCAGATGAATCTAAATGGATATAACAATTCGAGACATTTAATGAACCACGACATACGTTTTGAGTATCATCTTGATCAATATAGTAGGACAACTTACCGTCACCACTCAGGATGAAATATCTTAATTTATAACCTTGTGCAAAATTTGTCCATTTCTTCAAGTAACCCTTGAACGTTGGTGCTGTAGTCAATCTATTGTTAACAATTTTCTCTGGTTTATGATTTGAATTGTCGATGTTAATGACAGATTGTTCTGTAGCAGATTTATCCAACATTTTCTTCAATTCCATATCGATTGCAATTTGGGTTGTTGCGTTTGTTGCATCAGTGATACTTGTGACATCGCTAGATACATTCTCAGAAGTTGTACCATCAGTGACAGTAGCAGCCGGTCCATCAACTGAAGATGCTACGCTTGCATTCTTCACCAGATCAACTGGTAGCCTACCCTTTGAATCTCTCTTGAATGGATCTGCACCATGGTCCAACAACCATCTACACATCATGACGTCTCTTTTCTTAACAAATTCATGCAACACGGTGTCACCTGTCTGGGGGTCCATACCATTGATGTCTAGCAGTTGGAAATTACGCTGATTGTTCAAGATCGATTCCAAATGTTGAAAGTCTCTATTATTGAATGCGGTTCTAAACTCAGTAGCAATCTCCGCAATATACTGAGATCGTTTATATTGCATCAATTGAGCCACAGTAACATTTCTACAAAGTTCATATGGTTGTAGATTGATGTCGTTCGTGATACAATCATTGATTGATGGTTGGTCCATCAACAGCGACACGACATCTGTTCTGGATTGATATGCTGCTAAATGTAATGGAGTGTTACCATTGTTGTCCTGCTCGTTTAAATCGACATGTAACGCCAATTTCTCTTCAGCGACAATATCTGACGAGGAAGATTCCACGTTCTTCATGATTATATCCTTGATCAAAAGGAATGGGGCCACTTGGATAGCATAATGCAATAGTAATCGTGTCACTTGAACGACGTTCGTGTCATCCTTTGGAACAAATTGAGTCGCAATTAATCTCTGTAGATCGTTGTAACTGCCCTTTCTTAGCACATCTAGCAACTTTAACTTCAACAAAGGTTTACTGATCGTTTTGGTCTCGTTCCCAGAAGGGTTAACTGTGGGAGTTGACGTTAGTATTGGTGTAGTCTCACCAGTCATCTTCGTTTAAATCTAGAAGGAATGAACAGTAGTGAAGCTGTACTAAAAAAGAAGTCTTGTGAAGAGCTGTTTGCGGTAGCTATGCGATACAAGGTAACTGTAACTTGGTTAACAACTTCCCCTTGGGGGTCTTATACCTTCCTTTTATCAGGTTTATGTCTGTTTCTTGTTTATTTGTTGTCTGTTGTCCTACAGTTCCTGTTAATTTTTCACCAGAGGCTTCGATCTCACATTCTATAAAAAGAAGTCCATCGCCAAAACACGTCGAGATGTGCAAAGATTGGTCCAATGTAGACTCTATCCTTGCAGTTATTTTGAGACATTGCTGACTTATACACTTATATTTGAGCACAAATGTCGGATCCTGAAGTTGAAGGGAGTTCAGACACGAACAGCAAGACCCAGCAGATGACACACGAAAAGAGGAAATCTAAGGATGAGAATCAGTCGCCATCTGTCCAGTACCAATTGAAACAAGTAGTTGGAAAGGGTTCATATGGTGTTGTTTATCGAGCTGTCAACAAGAAGAGCAAACAGACAGTTGCAATCAAGGAGATTAACTATGATAATGACGAAGAATTGAAGGAGATTATGATTGAGATTGATCTATTGAAGAATTTAAACCATATTAACATTGTGAAATACCACGGTTTCATCCAGAAACAAGCCAATTTGTACATTATATTAGAGTATGCATCCCATGGTTCATTAAAGAGTCTCTTTGCTAAACGTAACCCAAAGAGATTGGAAGAGAATGAGACAACAGTATATATCAAGCAAACATTACATGGGTTGAACTATTTACATGAACAAGGTGTGATTCATCGTGATATCAAGGCTGCGAACCTGTTGTTGGACTCCAATAATATTGTGAAGCTAGCAGATTTTGGTGTCTCGACAATGGTTAACAATACAGCAATGACGTTAGCGGGTTCTTTGAATTGGATGGCTCCAGAGATCATCACGAATAAAGGTGCATCGACATTAAGTGATATTTGGTCTCTCGGTGCCACTGTTGTAGAATTGATGACAGGTAACCCTCCATTCCACAATTTAATTGATATCAATATCTATTATGCAATTGAAAACGACAAATATTATCCTCCTTCGTCTCTACCTGATGGATGTAAGCATTTCCTGAAACAGTGTTTCCAGAAGTCGATGTATAGAAGACCTACAGCCAAGCAATTGTTAAAACATCCATGGTTACGTGACGTTAGAGATACAATTACTTCTGCAACAAAGGGCAATCCGCCAATATCCAGGAAGGAGAACAAATTGTCTCGTTTTAAGGAGAGTGATGCAGAGATGGATCAAGTTTGGGATTCTGATTTCGTCGATAGTAATGGCAATAATGTGACCCCTGGAAGAAACAGCAACAGATCTAGTCTTACGAATTTTGTAACGAAGGGATCATCTCAAATGAATACCAACGGTGGGAGTGGTTCGAGACCTCAGTCGCCGTTAAGAAGCAGTATGTTGCATCGATCGCCAACAAGATCACCTGTGAGACTCGGCAGGTATATGTCTACAGATAGTAATGATATGTTTGATGAATTGACTAGAGATATCAATGAATTAGAAGAAGAAGTCCCCGTGAATGGATATTTCTATTTAGATAAGATACGATCCAGTGTTGTAATAGCAAAGGATAAATTACCTGTCTTGTTTCATGATTGTAAAGTTACAGATATTGTGGAATGTATCTTTGAAAGGACAGACAAGAAATACCAAGACGTTTTGATACAGATATTCGAATATGATCGTAAGGAGAATGATAACCAAGTACAGAAACGGTTTATCAATTATGGTGGGCTTGCTAAGCTTATGGAGAATGAGGAGATAGTATCTCGATGTTTTCTTGTCGGGGAAACTGCTCAAACAAATATGCTATTGTTAATTCAATGTGGAGTAATGAAACACATCGAGAAATATATGAAGAACCCTGGAGTTTACTTTGAACTGATCTATGCGTACCTCGAAGTCACATCGATTAAATTTTGGTATCAATGGTGTAAAGAGACGCTGGATTATCAGTTATTAGTAAATCATCTATCTCAGGACAAAAAATCGCAATCCATATTGATTAAGCTATCGTCATGGGATAATCGCGCTACCAACGTTGAGATAACACATTGGGTATTGAAGGATGTTTACCCATTGATCATTACTAGGTATTCGAAATTGGACTCATTAAATTTGCATTGCATGTACATTGTATTGAAGTCATTGACATTGATGCTACAGACACCATACAGTGAGGAACCCTTTGAGGAAACCAGTTCTCATCATTTATTTTATTCGATGACCAATTCTTCAAGTAACGCAGGATCTCCAATGAAATCGAAGAATGGATACTTGAGAAGTTTTAAAAGGAACGAGTTTAAAGATCCTACTTATAATTACGACTCGATCTCATCATTGACTTTACCAAAAACTACCCAATCGTGGTTACTTTCTCTATTGAACAATGAAACTACACTTACGAAGGAATCCAATACACACATTTGGAAATATTTTACAAAAGTTTGCTATACAGTGTCACACTTGGATCCCGGCTTTCTGTCTCTACTTTATTCTAGCCGGTTCTGTTTTGTCTCGTTGCAGAAACTTCTAGATCAATACAACAACGATTCTACCACAAACAAGAAGGCCCTAAGTAGTATCCTTAAACAGTGGCTGCTATTACTTGTAGAGATGTCTCGCAAGAAGAAGCCGATGGATAATGACAACTCAAACGAATCACAGTTTTTCCAAGTGACAATATCGTTCATGTCAATCAACAAATTCAGTTCCCTAGGGGTCGAGATCATTCTAAACATGTGGCAACGGAGCAAGATCAAGGATCCAATGGTATCTTTGTTACAAACAAGCAATATTATCCCTAAGGTCTTCTACGATTTTAATCCCGAGGATGTAGATTTCAGTACATTTATCAGTAGATTCACAAAATTGGCATCATTACATCTATATGAGACTTTCCCACAGGACATCTTATGCCACGAGCTCTTCATGGCAAGGATCCGTGTATTCTTCGCAACATATGAGAGCAGTGTACTGATCCAATTGGACCTGTTGAAACTATTGAAGGTACTGTTCTTGAACAGCGATCTCGGGGACACCAGGGTCCGTACGGTTCTGAAACAAGTCGTTACATTCCTGGATCACAATTGGCAACCACATGCAGACCACGAATCCAGACAAGTCGGCGGTGACTCTGTTCTTTTGATCCAATTGTGCAACGATCTCAGATCTTTGTCTTCTTGTTCATCGTGAACTTCAAAAATAAAAAAGTTTTCGCTGCGCTGAAAAGAGCAAAATGTCAACAAACAACAAGAACTACAACAACTACAACAACTACAACAAGTTGAAAGAACAAGAGCTATGCAACGTGAACGTGAGCGTGATAGAGACGGTCAAGGCCAGTATGAGCTGTTGGAGGAGATCGGCCGTGGGTCCTTTGGGTCCGTGAGGAAAGTGGTGCATATCCCGACCCGGACGGTGATGGTTCGAAAGGAGATCAAGTATGGACACATGAATCAGAAGGAGAGGCAGCAATTGATTGCTGAGTGCAAGATCCTGTCACAATTGAACCAGGAGAATATCGTGAAGTTCCACTCCTGGGATTTCGATGAGCAAAGGCAAGTGTTGTACTTATACATGGAATATTGTTCGAAGGGAGACCTGCAGAAACTGATTGCACATTATAAACAGGAACATAAATATATGCCGGAACAAACAATATGGTCGATCCTAGCACAGTTGTTAATGGCGTTATACCGATGTCATTACGGCGAGGATGCAGCTGCTTTGGTCACGATATATGATAGGATGCGCAGTCCCAGTAGTCATCCAAGAAACGTAGTGATTCATAGAGATTTGAAACCCGGGAACGTGTTTTTAACCAGCAGTGGGGACTCTACATCTGTAGGACTGGTGAAACTAGGTGATTTTGGTCTTGCCAAAGCATTAGAGAACTCTATACAATTTGCAACAACGTACGTAGGGACCCCTTATTATATGTCACCTGAAGTATTAATGGATCAACCTTACTCGCCGTTAAGTGACGTTTGGTCACTGGGATGTATCGTATACGAGATGTGTACATTGAGACCACCGTTCCAAGCCAAGAACTATGTTGAATTGCAAAACAAGATCAAACGTGGGAAACTGGACACAGAGTTACCTGATTATTACTCAAATGGACTCGCTAGCATCGTGAAAAGTATGATCGTTACAGACCCAAAACAGAGGGCATCTACATTTGAGCTGCTGCAGGACATCCAAGTGAGAACGTCTCGCAAATCGCTGCAACTGGAGAAGTTCGAAAGAAACCTGCTGGATTACGAGCAAGAGCTGAGGAATATCGAGCAGATCCTGGAGAAACAGGCCTCCGAGCTGGACCAGCAGGCAGAACAGCAGAACAAGACTACATCCTCATCATCTTCGGCAGCCACAAGAGCGTACCGCTGGCACACCCACTACCGGTAGAAGAGATATATACATGGATCCAGATATCCAGAGAGTGATGATGGTCAGATCTCTGTTTATAAATTTGTTGCTCATCGCTGATCGTTGCAGCGAGCAGTCGGAAACTGAAAAAGTGAAAAAACGAAAAATTGGAAAGTTGGAAAAATCAATTTGAGGCCTCCAGAAATTTTTCACGATATTTATAAATAAGATATATAGAGATGTAAGTAACAAGACAAGTAACAAGCAGTGCATTTTAAGGACTCATAAAGAATTGTGAGTGATGAGTGAGAGTACAAGTATGGCTACTAAGATAGCTGGGTTATCCGACGAACGTGCGGAGATTCTACATGATCCGATGTTGGTCGAGGATTTCAGCGATGTCGTGAGGCCAACAATAAGAGCTGAGGAAAGTGGTAGTGTAGTTATGACACCTACGAGTGCTGCTGCTCCTGCTCATGTCCTTGAACATGATGACATGGATTATTCAGATAGCGAGTTTGAGGACAATTTAGAACAAAGAATGCTGGATTTAAGAGGCGGTGGTGAAGTTTCGTCAACTGAAACATCGTTGAATGAAGCTCGTACAGTGCTAAGACATAAACTGGAACAAGAGGGGCCATCCTTAGAGTTCTCCGATGACGAAGATGACAGCGAGGAAGAAGGAGAAGGCGTTGATGACGAGGAAGAAGAAGAGTTTCAACCGTTGGCTCCACCTCAAGAACTTGATCCAGATAAATTATATGCTTTATACGCATTCAATGGGCCAGATACTTCTCATTGTCCATTGGAGCAAGATGAATCGTGTCTGCTTCTAAACGACCAGGACTCGTATTGGTGGTTAGTGAAACGTGTACGTGATAACAGAATAGGTTTTGCACCTGCTGAAATTCTTGAAACATTCCCTGAAAGACTAGCAAGATTGAATTGTTGGAAGAATGAAAATTTATCATCATCATCGAGGTTGGATGAGAAACACAAGACACATCTGGAGAATTATAACAACAACGGTAAATCTGTCTCATTTAACGATATTGTTAGTTACGCTGATAGATACCTCGATGATGATACCGTTCATGAGGATACATTTGGTAACGAGGCAACGAGGTTTAATGACGAAATAAGCGATACTGTAAGTGATGTATCGTTCAGTACAGGCTATACGCAACCATTGGAATACAAGAAGACAAGGAGGTCGCCAGCACAAGTTGAAGAGGATACTTTACATGATGATATCGAAGGCTTATTAAATCCTACAAAGATAACAAGCACACACCAACAAACGAACCCAGAAACCAGCGAGGATGATTTAACAAAAGTGTTTGAAGCTCCAGTGGTACCGTTTAAACAAAACAAATTGCATACATCAAGGTCGGAGAACTCGATCTCTTCGATCGGTGAATTCTCACCTTCGTCATCGGATCAAACTAACGACGATTCACCAAGAGAACTGACCACAACCACGACGGGTTCCCCAAGACAACGACCTTTACCACAATCACACGCATTGCATCACATCTCTAATATCGTCACATCGTCATCGTCATCGTCATCGACACCGTCATCGTCGCCTGCTACATCCCATGAGGAATTCGCCATTGTTCCATCTATAAAGGACGGTCCACATCCAACGATTGTTAAGATCTACGAACCATTCTTCTCACAGATAGACACGCTGATTATGCATCTGGACACATTATTACATCCACAGCCAGAACCACAGATAACAACAACAACAACATCTTCATCAGAATAGTGGTGTCTCCGATTTATCGCTGTTGTTTGTTTCTAGTATGAGCTTTTATATGCCAGAAATTTTGCTAAAATGTAAAATAAAGAAATGAATGAATAAGTGATGATAAAATATTCAAGATATATCTATAAGGACGATGCCATAAATGCACATGTGATACATTAGTGAATATACAATAACTGAGATACGGACGAAACAGTCTAGTTTCTGGAGACCAAATTAAAACTTTTATTAGTAATGGATATTTTCATCTGACTTTAATTGCAAAACTTAAGTTACTATTCTTTTCATAGTATAGTCTTCAGTTGCTGCTGATTGTTAAGGAAAGTAACCAGTTTTTACAATATATTATATTTACATGCCTGGTTCAATATCATTGGTAAACTATTTTCAATGTCAACTAGAAATATCACTATAAATGTTTACTAAACCAGATACTTAACAGGATTCCTCGATTGTCGTTAATTTATTACAGTAAGTAGACTTTAATTTTGGAACTGAATATTTTATCTACATCTCAATTCGTTTGAATACTTTTATATAGATATGTGCGCTTACAATATTTTATTCAGAATTTTGTTCTATAAACTCTGAGAGCAATTTTTTATCTGTGGTATAAATTGTTGAAGTAATAAGAATATGATTTATTTATTATTTATGATTAGTTACGAATTATGTATACTTAGTTAGAACTATAAAAAATGAAAATGTATCTCAATGTTGGAAAAAAACCCAGAACTAGACTGCCTTAGAAGAAGAGGAGCATTCGTGATAAGTATTGAACAAAATTAGGAGTGTAATAGTAAACTAGAAGGATGGGTGAATTCTTTGTATCCGGCATCTTATAGGCTCTAAAACTCTGATAGGAATCTATTCGATTCCTCAATATTTTTTCCATTTAATTTTCCATCCTCCTAGATATTTGACAAGCAGGAATGCGATAATTATCGTAATGGGCCCTCCAATACATCTGCCTATCACGGCATTTTTTTTTTATCTATATTGTTAGAGTCCATTGGGTAACTGTATATTCCTGCTACCATATATGTTATCACCCCAATTAGAATAACTACAAACCATCTGACTGAAGAAAAAAACTTATCGAGGTTATCAGATATTTTATCTTGTATGTCTTTCAACTGACCATCCATGAAACCCATGTTGGTCTCATATCTGATAACGTTGCTTTTCATTTCTCTTATTGTGTCCCTGACAGTAATTCTAGTTCCTAAGAGATCGGTATTTGTCTCTAGGATACTTAATACCCTCAAAACGGATGATAGGATATTTTTTTGTTTTTCTACTAATCTTTTCCTAGAATTAAAATACAAGTCAAATTGGCATGAATTTATTAGTACCAGATTTCTCGTTTTCTTCAATGTTTCAACTATATCATTCTTTATAGTGTTAATTCCTAGCAATGTATATTGTAGCAAAATATTGACAATGTGAATCATAATCAATGGGTGTTGTTTTTCCGCTATGATTAAATTCTCATTAAACAATCTTCTGACATCGGTATATATGTCAGGAAAGACGCCAGAGATAACTAATAGTTGTCCCTTTATTGTTGACTCAAATTTAAATGCGTTTGAGAAATTATTATCCTTCCTGGTATAATAAATCCATTCAACTACATGTTCAACATTTGAAATATTTCCATTTAAAGCATCATTACTCCAATTACCGTATGTTCTTAATGCATTACGAACATCTTCAGAATTGGCATCCTTAAAAGTGATTATAATAGCACCTCCATATTCCTTTAATACGTCCTCGAACCCAGTCCCAAAGTTATCTGGGGTGACATTTGCAACGATATCATCAACCAATGTAAATGCTTGGATAGGACGGTTCTGTCTATCTTTGAATTGATTTTCAAAGTTGTAGACAAATTGATTTTGGTTTTGTTGCATTTTGATAATATTGTTGAATGTTGTTAAATTATTTTTTTGAAGTGTCGATTAAAAAATAATTTATGTATGTTCCTTTTAAAAAACTTTTAAAGAAACAAAAAAACTTAATATTAAATATATTCAAAATTTTGTGAAAGGGATATATTTAGACATGTCAATTGATCCAGGAGTATATTTTCACCTTTTATACACGTTTTGGAGACTGCAATAAAGGTTCTTCAATATTTGGGAATATTCGAATTTGTGTCACAAACTTCTCCGGATGCGGTTCTCACAGCTCTAAGACGCGCCACGCTCTGCTGCATCCTGTCAGAATGTCACAGCAACAAAAAAGGGGACAACTGTCACATGGAAAGTGAAGAATAGTAGGTGATGTTAATCCAGGAGTTGCTCTATCTATTTACTACATCACATAGTCGTTACGACATGCGAGATCTCGTCTTGGTAGAGATGAGAGTTGGCAAAATAAATAGTGAATGTGCTATCTCAGCCGTTTTGGAAATTGCGTAAGTATATACGACCTTCTTGAAATACTTCCTTTTATAGCATAACCTCTTTGTAATCTTGGAATCAAGTGTAATAATATATGCAGTAATTACCTAATCTAAAAACAGTTATAACCGTCACCTAAAACAGTCTAATTCCAGTCTAATTCCAGTTTAATTCAAAAGCTTACGAAATGGATATGTTAAATATGGATGTTTCTACCTAGATATAGGTAGTCTTATTTAACAACAAAACTGGTAAACATTGTCTTATTATATATATACTCTATTGATAGTTAGCAGAATTTAGGACAACCACGGTACACATGTCCCCCATTAACCTTGTTCTACCCTTTGGAGGACTTTCTAGAAGCCATGGCAATGCATGTATGTTATATTTCAAGAATGAAACTATTAATTTTTTCTTATTTATAAATGGGTCCAGGATAAGTATATATCATTTACAGTTTCTTTTGGAGCACAACAGGCTTTATTCTTACCCATTAACTAGTTTCAACCTCATTTGTATGAATATTATCTTCAAAATTTAGCTTTCTTCATATGCCCTCAGAAGTACAATGTGACGACTGCTTTATAAGGTGTCTTTGTCAAATCCCCAAATATTTGCCTTGTATTTCCTAACTCTGTTTTCCTTTGTTGAGTTGGAACTCCCGATGAAGTGCTTTCATGGGTCTCAGCTTCTAGACCTTGAGTGTAGCGTTATTAGCAGAAATTGTTGTTGTCAGAGTTTGACACTGGTATTGGGTTTCAGGGTTGTCTTGTAGTAGGTAGTAATATATATCGGTATATAATTAGCTAATGACTTTTTCCTACATGGTGTATAATATGATGTTCATCGATAGGAAGATATATGGTCTTTCTTGTATCCATTATAATATGCTCCCTTTTATATTCATATGCAGCAAGTATATATTCTTCGAGAGACTTACTTCGTGTTGTCTGTCAAGTATAGCTTCACGCCCCTGTTCTCCCTTACATTGTCGAAGCCTTGAGCTCGTAGCAAGCGAACTGGATTATGGGAACTAATATGTAACTAATATAATACTACGACATTATATCAGTGTCTCAATTATATTCTTTAAGCAATTATTCGTTAGCCTCATATCATGCCCTACTCCCTCAGTTTATGCTGGTTTATCTTACTTACTCATCTCCGTCAATGTCGGGTGAATATATGTTCCAACATATTTTCCTGTTTGCTTTGAGACTTCTGCCTGATTTAGAGGACTGCTTATATGTTGGGTAATGTGATGATATGAGGACGCCGTCTGTCCCTTTAAACATTGGTATATGTGCAGAAACTCCCTGTATATCATAATATCAGAATAAGGTAAATCGATTACCGTAGGGGTTTCCCAATCAGGTAAAGGGAACTGTATCAAACTGAAAGGTCCTTTGTTGGAACGCCTATATCTTCCTGATGATAAAGGTAGGACGAAGTAAAAACTAATAACAGCGGGTGTCTAGAAGAGCAAAGAAACAGTTCCTAACAAGAAGACAATTGGTGTGGCAGCATAGTAGAAAATGATAAGTGTCGATCCAGTTGGCTACCGACTTTTATAAATAGTTAAGGGAACCTTCACATCGTAACCTTCGGTACAATTGTATCGTGTGTAAGCCCAATGATGTTATAACCAGGATTATAACTTACAAAGATATTGAAAAAGATTATTATTGTTAGATAAAAAAACTATCCATGATATGTAAGGAATATAATATAATCATAATATGACGAATATTGGGTTCTCCTTTAATGTAATAATTACTGGCAAATTAAACACCGGAATATATACAAATCATATATAAGAAGACACATCAGCCATTTGCAAAGTACATGGCTGTATACCACTTTAACGACACCGAACTGTCTGACTCTACGAACAACTACGGCAACAACAACACTAGTAACACTCAACTGTTAGATACATTGAGTACGACAGATAACGTTACCTGTATTCCAACTCTCACAGTTTAAAATTCAACTTTCTTCTTAACAACAATACAGGAGAGTAGAAAGCCAACAATAATGTGAGCGGATCGGACGAACAGCAGCGAAAAGTGCTTGAAAAAAGACCCGATAAAAATCCTGTCGGTTCCGTAAAATTCACGACGCTTCTAATGCAAAAACCCTCGTCCCAAAACAACACCTACAAATGTAACCCCGAAAACCCTGACTGATGTCCATTTCTACCACACCCGGAAGGGCTCGTCACAACGGATGCAATAATCATTTATTTCAGCAACGTTAACTAAGACCCTTCTGCTTTATTTAGAATCTTGATTTTGTAGTATCATTCCGTAGTACTCGAATATATTTATGAGATCTCTGTTTGCCAGGGCTCGAATTCTCTCGGTCCATTGTGAATTATGTACAACAGACGTCATCACTATTTTATTTGCTTTTTTTATTATATGTGGCGCTCCTAAATAACGTTATATAAATAAGACATCAATTATCGACATTCTTCATCATGTCCAATTTAATAATTAAAAAAATATTGAAATTTTCGACATCGAAGACAAAAAAAAATTATGCTTTAAGAATGATCAAATTGTCATTTTTCAAAATCATTTCAATTGTGATAGCTTCACAATCGCTTTCTGCAGCTACAATTCAGATCGAAAACTTAGGACAGTTGAATCTATTGCCAGGACTTACAGCTAGATTATATAATACCTCCTTAACAAGTGGTGATGATTACGATCACCATTATAAATATTTGGAAGAAAAACAATTTTTAACTGATGGTGGACAATTACTTAGTCAAAGAGTCATTACATCGGTGCAAACTAATTGGACTAAAGGAGTAAACAATTGTATGTTTGGTTTCTATCGTGATGAACACGACGTAGTATTAGAATTAAGGGGCTATATAAAAGCCCCAGCAGATGGTGTTTTCGATATTTATGCTGGTTTGGATGCTGTTTTTGATTCTGATGGAAATTATATATCTCAGTTTGAAGGTGGTTATTGGATAATAAAAAATGCAATCTCTCTCGATAAGACCTCAAACGGTTTCATTTGTTCCTATGATTCAAATCAGAGTAATTACTCATCGATGTCCCCGGAAGAGGCCTGCATGGATATATGCGCGCCAATGGGTTCTGAAGAATTTGCTATTTTTGTTAAGGATCACTATTATCCAGTCGTGTTTTATACATATTTTTCTGGTGAGGCTCTTATTAACGATTGGATCTTTCAGGTTGATGGCGATGTTTATCCATTTGACAAATACATATATTATCATCCCAACGATGATTTTGAGGCAAATGATGCAAATCTCGATGCCGATTTTCCTGAAAACTGCCCTCAGTTTCATGACGAGGTTTTTATTTCACAAAATTTTGTAGAAGAAAATGCCACTCATCTAAATGAATGTCCATTGCCGCCAATTTCATCATCGGATTCACCTTCATTTACTTCATCAAATACACCGCCAATTTCATCATCGGATTCACCTTCATTTACTTCATCAAATACACCGCCAATATCATCGTCGGATTCACCCTCATTTACGTATTCTTTAGTTCCAACTAGTTCCTTTGAGTCAAGCAGTTCTGCTTCATTCAGTACTATAAATTCAAGTTCAGGAACCCAAACACTTTCCTCCACCACACTGAGTTCGATTTCTTCATATAGTAGCTCGAGTATATTTCATAGCTCAAGTGACAGTAGCAGTGTATCTAGCAGCCTGGGGACTCAAAGAAAAACAACAAATATTTCAAGCCAAAGCACTGAGAGAGGCTCCATTGACACAACTAAAACTTCATTTTTATTACCAAGTAACAGTTTAAAATCTTCCTCTTTCATTAGTCCTGGTGAAAAGCCAATTTATACTGCGAACAAAACCACCTCAAATTCACAGGATCATATCCAAACAGACAGACCTATAGTAATTACATCTTCACCAGGTAGTCAGGTAGAAGTTTTTGGAATTAGTGAAAATATTTCTACCGCTATAGTTACTAAATCTGAAATCGACACCCTAACAAAAATCACTGGTCCAGAAACGGAACATAATAAATCTAGATATGCAACATATTCTTCTTTGGTAGTTAGTAAACCACAATCAGGACTGATCAGAAGTAATACAGTTCTATTCACAATACAAGCAACTGCCATTAACGGAGTAATTGAAACTACGGTAAGACAAGGTGATACGGTAATTACATACGTTGAGTGTGCCAGGTATACCTGTTTACAAGGAAATGGTGCTAGCGTTTCAGAAGTAGAAATCAAGTCAACTGGAAACAGTTTCAGGAGCGTAAACATGGGAATACAGACAGAGATCTCCGCTGTTATTGCAGATATGCCAACTTCTCGTTTGATAATCACTCATGACCATAGTACATCTGCTGCAGTACAGCCATTTTCTGACGAATGTTGCTCTTCCACGTACCAGCCACTGCTGTTGGGAATTGCAATTCTAATTACATTCATATAACCTTAAAGTACGTACACATATACACGATATAAATAGTTCACTCTAATTAATAATACCATCTACAGTATATTGTTGTGAATACAACCGGCATTTACTAGACGATTGACTAATACAAACACATATATTTTTGTCTGATAAGAAAGGTAGGACGAGACAGATGGTAGTAGTAAGTAGTGATTTGGTAGAGTATAATAACAGATACTCACAAGAGAATTATTTGGGGTACTAGCGTAAGATCGTAGAATAAAACTTCGATCCTGTTAGATAAATAAAAGGAACATCCAAGTTATTATCTTCGGCACAAGAGTGAAGTTATAACAACATGTAGGACAATACAATAACGATTACATCCATATTGGGAAATGTTTCTCTTCTTGCCGATGGATACCACTTCCCCTGCTATATAAGGAACATAAATGAACTATCAATGAAAGATCATCTGTATCGTCTGGGTATATACATTATAACGAGAATCGTATACAATTAATTAACAGAGAAACAATGAACTAGATATATACATACAAACTGTTATTATATGCTGGACACGTAAGTCTACATAATACCATCCCATGTTAAAAAAATTCAGTAAATGTCCAACAGAGACACCTAACAATGGACTAGAAACTGAACTCCAAAGCTGACATTTCAAGGAATATCCTTCGACACTTTCGACATATCTCCGATAGTTAACTTGTGATATGAAAACAAAGCAGATATATTTGGCAGAGCTGTATTATATTCTGTATATGCTCGTAGGTCGAACGGATTTAAAAAAGAGAGACAGTTTTGTTACTTCGGATATAAAGATGAGGACAAGAAAAGAAAAATCTGTGCGACAGTGATTTCGACGCAGGAATGTCCTGTCTCCTGCCAAATTATATTTTTCCGGTTCCTGTAACTCATAAGTTTCTTTTAATAACAGAATCTGGAAGTGTACATAGCAGTTGTCTACATTGTGTTTAGTGAACACCTTCTTCGTTGTAGGTAAATGACTCTGCCAATTACTTATTCGCAACATACAACAAATAGTTTAAAACTCTAAACGAATATATCTTGCCCGAGCAGATGAATCAACGTGGATAAACTTTTCATCCTTAGCTAATCAGTAGTTGGTTATGCATGAATATATACGTACCAAAAAAAAGTCTTTAAAAATAATATATTTTCACGTTTTAATCATTTCTGTCTCCGTCTATTAGCGATTTATTTGATTTATCTACATAGTCTGGATTTAAAGCTATTAGTTGGTACATAGTATCTATCTGATAACAATAAAGTCATTGAAAAGTTCATTAGGTCATATTTTGAGCTAGTCACAAAACAGAACAATAAAAGATACTAAATTTTATTCTGATCCAATTATTGTTATCTCAACACTTGAATAAAACATTCACAGAAAAAAAAAGAAAGAAAAAAAAAACAGAGTATGGACAAACAGTAAATATATCTGTAAAATGATGACGCTTCAAGGTCATCTAGGTATGTTTATGTATTATTCTATCAACATATGCTTGTTATTTTGTATAGTGAAAGAGAAGTCCCAGTTTGGATTTCGAATAGATATGAGCTTATTCATTTGTTTGGTTATTCTCTAAAGTCGAGTAAATAATTAATTTATTATTCATCGTTACATACTACAAAGTTATTCACCGCATATTAAAAAAATCTCCATACATAATACAGTAACTTATTCTTTTCGAGGCACCTTTGGAACAATATATAAGAATAAATAATTTAACAGTCATATTTTCTCTGTAAGATGGATTTTTAAAATTGTTTGTTCAAAAACAATTTAAACAATTGCATTAAGTGAGGCAAACTGTTCGAATTTCAATAAAAATTACTATAATTTATTAGAACATAATGAACCATCACAAACACTTTCTTCAAAAGTTGAAAAGAATGACAAAGATAGCAAATTTCTTAATCCAGTCCTTCAAAAAAACTTCATCATTTTTCACTTCTGGCCAATTACTTAATAAATTACCTATAACAAACAGGAGGAAGTTTAAAATATTCTTCTTTTTTGTTATAGCATTTATTTTCATAATGTGCCAATTATCAAACACTTATTTTCATCAACAAGATGAACTGAGACAATTTATCTACAGTGACACTACTTCCCCATTTAATTTTAACTATAACAAGAATTTAAAAACTGTTTCAAACAAGAAAGACCTCTTAAAGATTGACGTTACCAAGGAAATCAATAGTAAAGATTTATCAAGAACTCCAATTACACCACATCTTCAAAAACAAGAATATATCACAAATATCCTAACAGGATTTGTTTCAAATTTGGAATTGACGCCCGCTAACAGATATCACTCCAAAGAATTAGATTCATCAATAGATCATGACAAACATGGCCAGATAACACATTCCGGTAATAATATACCAGAAAGGAAAGCTTCTAATAACGTCGTTGATATTAAAGCAATAGAGAAACAAGGTAGAAAGGCTTATGACGCGGTTGTGACCTGTGGGGATTTATCTTATAATGGTACCATTGAGCATGCTGTTCATAACCCATTTTTGCCTGACGACTTGATTTCAATTAGAAGAGAGTTATTGAAATATAATGGTTGGTTAAATAAGGAAGTGAAAGATGACAAGGATAAAGAGAAGAGTGAAGATGAAATTATTGAAAAGCAATGGTTTAGATTTGGTGGTTCCTCAGTTTGGTTAGAAAGCCAGCAATGTTTCCTAGTATATACAAGAATCCTTTACTCTAGAGTCGGATTAAAAGTTCAACCACATATTTCCTTAATAAGAGCTCAAGCATTCGATAAAAATTGGAATGAAATTATTGGCAAGAAGGTCCCGTATATTGATATTAATTTACCAGATAACATGGATCATGAAATAGAAAAATTGGACACTGAGTTAAAGATTGAAGATTGCTATAAATATCCTACCAACACTGTTGACTTCGATACTTGTAACATTCGACAAGCAAAAACAGCACTGAAAAATAAAAAGAAGAAAGAGCTTGTTATCTCTAAATATTATGTTACATATCCCACAACCTTCGATTTTCACTTCGATGCTAAAGGAGACTTAAAAGGGCCAGAAGATCCTCATATTATCCTGAGAAGAACAAAAACAACTGAGGAACCAATACTTATTTTCAACATGCATGATGATATAGGTGACAATAGAAGAATGTTCAGTTATATGCCACATCGTAAAATAGACCCGATAATAAAACTTCAAATATTAGGACGTAAAATGAGAGGTTCCGAAAAAAATTGGACACCCTTCTTTCATCCATCTGATCAAGCCCAAAGCGATATTTCTAGAGGATCAATACATTTTATTTATACTTTCAGTCCTTTGGATATTATTAAATGTTCACTAAATGATGGTTTCTGTGAGGTGGTCTTCGATCAAGAAACATTAGTAATATCAAAATCTAATACTTTTGATGGTATGAGAGGTGGCACCCAATTTGTTCCTTTACCGCCACAAATTCCAGTCATTCAGAATAAAAATATTTGGGTTGGGTTTCCTAAAGTACATATCAATAATTGTGGTTGTGGAGACGTCTTCTACCGACCAATGTTGGATGTCCTTATCGAATCAAATGGTATCTATCATCAGGAATTAATTGTCCCCGCCATTGATTTCGATATTGAGGTTTTATCTTGGGATGGCAAAAGTACCACGTGTCAGGGAAAGAATGTATTGAATCCAAACTCTATTGCGCATTGGGATCTTGTTCATCAGGACCCTAACACAAGACAATTTGAAGATTACATGACTCTAACAGTCAGTGAATCTGATAGTTTTACCAAGGTCGTCACATTGAGAGGTCTATTAAATTATATCATTGGTATCTATGATGTTAAAAACATGAAGGATGAGTTCTTGCCAAGTAAAGAATCTAACAATATTATTGGTAAGACGCTTATGTGTGTAATCGAAGGTACCAAACAGCATTGCTCTATATACGGGAAAATGCATGAATCTTTAAAGACATAAACAGATAAAATGTAGAAGTTGTCAAACAAATGCCAGGTAACTTTGCAAATAATCGTGGTTTTCCTGAGTTAAATAAATTCTTGACTTAACACAACTTTTTTTTTTTCTCATAATTCTTGAGATGCGATTCTCAATAAAGAAGAAAAAACTGATCGGTTTATATACCTGCTTAAAAGCAAAGATTTCTAGTGATATCTTTTATGGCATTAACAATTTGCTTTAGTGACAGATTTTATAGCGATACCACTTAATGCGTCCGTATAATGAGTTTCAGCTCTGCATTCACTCCATCAACTGGGCCTAGACTAAGGCAGAAAACACCTAGACACTCTCTATATTCATTTCTTTCTACAAAATTCCTGCATTGATATGAACATTAAAATATATAGAATATAAGTAATACGTATTTCCTTTATTGGTTATTATTGCTTACTGGTGGTTTAGTATGTGAGCGTTTGTTGATAAACTATATATATATATGATATTGTTAGCAAAATGTAATGATGAGTAGTAACTATATACAAGTAACAACATATCCATATTCGGACTTGCAATTATAAAATACCACATTTCATTATCAGAACTGTATTTCTTCCCTGGTAATCCACTGTTTCTTTTCGAATACTTTTTTCTAGAAATTTTTTGGTACTCAAATTAATAGTGACTTTCTTAACTTTTTTTAGCACAACCTTCCTTGCATCATAATGTAACTTGATTAATAAAAACAGAAACTTTTGCAGTAACCTCTCAGCATTTTTATATATATTTTGACTCACAGAAATATCTTTAGAGTTCTGCAATTCCTTACTATTGTTTATAACTTTATCGACTTTGTAAGATATGTACTTTATTGTATTTAACGGAAACGTTTGTTGGGAACCCTCCTTGAAAAGTTAACCTATGGGTTTTGAAGTGCTCCATTCTGGTTGGTTTTATTAAATTATCCGCCAAACATTTCATTACTATAGATTTTTTAATTGTAGAATGAAGTTATGATACCCTTAATGATGGATTGAATATGACTGTTTGCGATTCAAATTTATCTCTCCGGATTGACAAGGGTGTCTCCGTTTTCGGGGATTTCTTTACTCTGACTGACTGTTTCCTATTCCGTCAATTTTGGCACTCATTGTAGATGCTTGACGTCGTATTCACTACTGTAAGATACTCAGAATCCGCTTCCCATTTATTTCGGCACAAAGCTAAGAGCACAACCTTAGACACACCCCTTTCGAAAAGATAAAGTAGCACAGGTAGTTAATTAATCCAAACTTGATACTATTTTGGCCAAAAATGAATTTAAGTCAATACAACCCAACATAATGTGTTAGTTACAATAAAGGCGAATTTCTAAAAATCTAAACATCTAATTAGTGGAATAAATATAACCGGCTGGTCTCCCAGGTTGAGCATATTAATATGTCCCTCCAAGACTAACTACTAACATGTATGATGCGTTGCATGGCGATAACTGAGCTAAGTTGTTATATTATATTTTTTAACTGCGAATTTTGTTAGTATTCTGTATTCTGATGTCACAATAAAGAGCATTTTTTTCACATAGGTATACTTCGACACCAGAGGGAAAAGTACCAAACTCTGATCTCTTTGTAAACAGATAAAATATGCTGAAATACAACAGGGTCTAAAATATGTTATTGAAACTAGGTCATCTGTAGGACTGCATCTCGTCTAGATAGCATAAAATAACTGAACTGTAATTTATTTTTCTTTATAAGAACTGTATCTGAAAGTGTAAAGTCTTGCCAGTTGTAGTTGAAAGTGGGCAATGACTTAAAAAAGGAAAGCTTTGCAACCGTGCAGTATAAAGAGAGGCTTTACTTTCCTTTGAGTTAAATATAATAACAAATAATTGAAATCGGATGTAAAAGTTTCAAATAAATAGTATTTGAATGGGGATATTAATGTAGCGTCTTCAAAGAGACACCTTCAGTAGAAACAGTAACAGAAGATGTAGGATTACAAAAAAAAGGATATTTTTAAAACTATTGCGTTTAATTTCTATATATATTCAAACTAATCAAGAACGAAGACTGTAGAAATATATAGCTATAAATGTATTCCATCATCTGTCTGTTGTTCTAGTAACATTACATAAAACATTTTACGAGCAACGTCGACTTGGTTCTGGATAGTAAAACTTTGGATCTATCTTGACAGGAAGTACTTCGCACTTTGTAATTAGCACCCATGTGCATTAGATATCACTACTAGATTTCGCAGATCTTATACTGATTGACATATACATTTTAATGCAAAGGACAAATCAGCCATAGCAAATTGCTTCCTAAAACTTAAGAATAAAACGTATGTTCAACATTAATCTTATATCACAATTTTAGTTTGCAATTGTTGACGCCCCACTTTGGTAATCTTTTTTTTTTTACTCTCAGTTTTCAATGATTTTGCGTGGCGCTGAGTCAACCTGTCGATTTTATTTTGGTGGGATTTTTGATGTCTGAGCATGTTACTTTTGATATTGAAACGTTTGTCACAGCCAAACCATGAACACTTGAAGGGAGTCTCACCAGTATGAATTCTAAAGTGCGTCCTAAGGGTGGATGATCTAGAAAAGGTTTTACCGCAAAGATTACACTGCCTTCCCCTTATTGATGTAATATCACTTAATGCAACATTTTGGAAGCTTTGCATTCCGGTCTGATCAGCTTTTTGTACGTTTACAGCGGGTTGAAGATATTTTAGTTTTGGTATTGATTTTTCTGTAGTATTAAAATTTGAGATCTTGAATTTGATCTGATTATCACTGTCATTTTTCTCATTTATCGAAGTATCTTTCATGCTATGCTGTGTTTTCTGTTCTACCGATACGTCAGGTTTTATATTCGTAACATGTGTTTCAGGTATCGGTATTTTTCGATCATCTTTCTGTATAATACCAGCGTCTAAGTTCGAAGCCACAGTTGTGCCTATTGGACTCAAATTACTTCTACTATTATTACCCATCACAGTAGCTCCAAAGGTTGGTGTAGGGGTATTAAAGTATGAGGGTGGATTCGATGATCCTTGTGGAAATACACTTGCTAATGGTGGCAACATATCCCTTTCAATATTAATATTATTTCTAGGCCAATAATTAGAATTGGTTATTCTGGGTTGTATTTTACACATTCATATTATAATTATTCGGCTTAAAAATACTGTGGTTCTCAGCTGGAGTACACACAGGTGGGCCTTGATGATATATAGGTTGTGCTACGATTGGAGTAATTAAGTCATTAGTGGCCCAGTTTGAAAATCTTGGATCCACTTGCTGGTCAACATACATTAACTGATGTTGTGGATAAACTGGGAATACTTCTGGATACCCGTAAGGTTCAGTTTGCAGTTGAGGTTGTACATGTGACCAGTATGATGGTTGCTTCCTGCATGGAATTAAAGTATTTGGATACGGGTAATATGAAATGAAATATGGTTTTTGGGATGGAGACCAGTTAGGATCATTGATATTATTCATTTTTGGTATATTTGTCTTTTTTAAATACTAAGAAAAACTTAAAAGGAAAATATTGAAAGTAATTTAAATGCATTCAAACGAATGAATGAGAATCAAAAAAAGAAACATTAAGTATATTTTTATTTTAATTAAGACTTAAATAATATTTGTGTGCTTCTTAATTAAATGAAATGTAAGCAGAATTATTATTTTTGAAGTTGTCAGAGGGGGTTAAGGACCGTCTGATATCACATTCAAATTTTGATAAACTAAATGCATCATTTATGAATAAAATGAGATCTTTTCTTTTTTTTCAAAAAAGTCCAGTATTTAAATTATTTTCAATCTATACAAATATCTTTGTATTCTGTTGGATAAGCATGGTACAAATGTAGCTTATCATTATTTTATCCTGGGTGTATGAGATGTGGTATGTCTAAAACTTTATTTTGGTCCGCCCTCAGTTCTTTGTTTTATAATATGGTACAGTTAGTGAGTACAACAATAACTAACTTAAAATTGTACTAATAGAAATATTAAAAATGAATTAAATTATATTAGAATGTAGGGGGTCACAAATAGTTAAATAAAGGTCAAAACATGAGCTGCGAGAAATACCGGTTTCCTAGGACTACATCTCTACTTTATTCTTAAGTGAAATACATTGTAGTAAGATAACAGAAGACCCTTCATCCCGGTTGAATTCTGTTTTGGTTCGTACACTGATGAGCAAACTCGCATAACCTTTCAGTCGATCAAATGAATTGGCAAATTTTTTCACGCATATTAGCCAGCTCTTCTGTTATAAAATCCAGTACCGTATAAACGCAATAAGAATATGCTTAGGAATAGTATTGACTACCATATAACTGCGTAGAAAAATATTCATAAAGAGAGTCAAATTTACTTCAATGTGTTACCTATACTGACGTACCACCTGTGGTAACATTACCAGAAGAGCATCCCCCAGTAAATGTATCGGTTCTCAAAATAGCTGCTCTAAGTAAACTGGTACAAAGCAAAAACATATTGTATAATGATATCTCTTAATGTGATAAGTTTACTGCGTACTGCAATACTCTGAATGACTTCAGTAAATCATTCAACAGATTTCGGAATATTTTGATCACATCTCCTTACCAGAAAAGGAAACAGGCAACGGTCGGTAATTTTTCTAAACTCTGAGGATCTATTTTTTTTTTTCCTTTTTTTTATCGCCCTGCCCTTTCTTTGCCCATTTTGATGAAGGTGGGGGACTACCAGGGATGATAGGAGGTACGCTAAAATCCAGTTAGGTTAGGGGTAAGGGTACCCATCACTCTGAACCGGGTGGGGCTGGAAACCTATCTCTAGCCCCAATCATCGGTGTTACGTATATTGAAGGATCCAAAATTTTAATTTAACTTTTGCAAGTCCGGGAGATCTTTATACCCTAAGTGGAGGGAACCAGGGCATGTTACGGAAAATGACTGTAACGTGGAGTGAAGGTTTTGATTGTTTACCACTTAGAGCAATTTATTTTCACACATATTATTATGTTGTAAAGAACGTTATGGCTTGAACTATGTTCTTTCAAAAGTGTCTATATAGCACAATTTGATTCATAAATACAGACGCACCTCTGATATAGGGATGTAGCTATTACTAACAACACGAGTTCAATGGAACAGATCCCCTAAGGCACATCTATTGTTTCTTGAGATGTAAACTTTACTTACAATGCAAAAAGATAGATTCACTACTTCTGAATGTATATATTTTGAAAAAAGCAGACCCTGGACACGACGTCATGAGATGCGTCACCCAATATCATTCTTGCCTACTTCATACTTCTTGTGTGTTAAATTAGTTATGTAGGTTACGTAGATATTTGGTCACCTAGAGTATGATTGGAACGATGTACTACATAAATATCAAGATTTCATGCAAAGAACTTGAACGCCTGTTAATGAAAGGGATTTGATTGAAGTTTTCAAAGAAGTCCCATATTTTTCTTCCTAACAATTTGTTATATTGTATCCACCGCGTCTAGGTATTCTTTACACGAATATTATCTCTCTCTGTATCTCCCTCAGATATTTTCGAATCACCACTTTTCTTCAGCAAAGGGAGGAGCGCCCACGATTTTCAAAAGCAAAATAATGGCGAACAGAAGAAGCTATAAAAAGATTTGATATGGTTCAACGTGCAACAGGAAGATGTTTTATACCTCTAGATACTCAATAAATTGTAAAAGAACTGCTAAGGAATCTGCTTCCATTTGTGAGAAGCTAGAAATAGTAATATCATTACTCATTAATTTTGTTTCGGTCTCTGAGGCAACATTTGTTATAACCTAACGTAAAATGATTAATTGCGTGTAATCGCTATATCAATAAGCCATGTGATCGAGATACAATAAAGTATACGAAACGGACAATCAGCTCTTTATGTTCCGTTATTTGTCGGCAAAACCGCCATATCGTTTTAGTAAAATCCACATTGTTCAGCAGGAAGTTGAAGGACAACCTGGGAAGTTTTTTTAGAAATAACAATTCTTCATATATCACCATTGAAAGGTATCTTTTCTGGCTATCAATTTTTGCATGTGTATGAGTCATTCTGAGGCTAAAACTATGCATTTGCGAACAAGATTTGCTGGGAAACTGAAAACAGCCAAAGCATTTTGCAAATCCAAAATAACTATAAGATACGATAAGCTTTACCTTATTACATACAGCAGAGAGTAAGCTTGAGGAACTTTGTTGCTACAAAACAGATTCAAATATTGTCATTTTGCTCTTTGTGAAACAGTAAACAGATAATAAGACTAAGGTTATTCTAGTGATTGAAAATATAATCATCATTTTGCAGATTTGTATAAATTTAACCTATGTTTTGAAACATGATGTTCAAATTCATGGTGAAACATCTTAATATTTGATAATTTCCATCTATCACAACTTGTTCTTCGGTTCATTATTTCCATTTCCCGCGCCTCAATCACTGTATGACGACTTTATCATATAGTTCTTTACAAAGATTCAACATTTTCCGGAATTGCGACATCTTTTCTGATATAGTTTGGCATATCAAGATATGTATACTTAGCATTATGTGTGATATTTGTTTTAAAGGAGAAACGGCATTCTAGTACAATAATGGTAAATTAATATCCAAGATGTCAGAATGATCAGGGCTTGCACAACATCTGGTTCGTCTCGTCATTAAAATTCGATATAATGGAACTGCTGTTATTACAGAAACTTCCGCTGTGAGACCTTGTTACATGGAAAAATACGAAATACACAATCTGTCGTTAAGCTTGTCATATTAATCTAAATCTTTTGTCAAAGGTTGTTCATTGGAAACAATTAGATCTTTTTTACGATTTCATCCCGAAATAATAGCGCTACATGCAAAATAGGGTGACCAAATTCAGCGAACACTCACCCTTTGTAAGACAGACCAAAGGCTTTCTTGTACACTAAATGTTACTAGACGGTGAATCCGGTATTGATGTGTTTCTAAACAACTGCACTCGCAAATTAAAAAGAATTTTACTTTTCCCAGAAATATTTGATGGCAATTCTTTCTATTTCTTTTGCTATAATTCATAGCTGTAAACCAGGTGTGGATATCTGCTTCAGTTTTTGACTCCCTTACTTAGTATTCAGATGGTCCTGAGTTCATTAACGATATCTTTAACATATCAAAGAAGTGTAATATTTCATCTTTTTAGATATCTAGCTATGCAAGTGACTGCTGTTTTAGGACGATGTTGTCTGTTCTCATCCCATCTAAACTAGTACTAGTATCACTTGTTCTTTGGTAATATATGATATTATTATACATTGTGAGCTTGTCCTTTTAACATTCAGCATTTTGTAACAAAACAAGCTTGTTTTTTACGAAGCCTCATTAAAGATAAGTTTCATAGATTAATTTTCAGCAGATGACATTGCAAGATATTTTTAAAATAAAGATGGAAATCTTTCAGTGAGCTAGAGAATATTTTAAAATTCGCTATAATAGTGTACTGGTTGAAAATTTTTAAAACAAAGTTAAAATACAGGACTAACTGGTCGAATCCAACATATATTTTAGGGCATTAGTAACAGTAGATATAAGATGAGATTGAAAAAGATACTCCCAAACCCATTTATCATTTTAAATTTGCTTTTACTGGGCATGATATTTCACGGAGGCTTTTATGAAATTGAATCAGATACAGTCCTTGAGCAAAAAGAGGGTGCGTGGAGGTTACATTTGGGAAGGAAGGTCAGGTAGGCTAACGATTCCAATCAGAGCGGCTTTTAACAAAAAATTAAAACCAAAAAAGGATTTTTTCCGAAAAATAGAAGTTAATCTTCACCGCCATTTTCACTCGACACCTTTTAAACGTGATCTCACAGAAGTGACGCAGCTACATTTTAAGCTTTTTTTCACTTTTCTTTCGAAATAACTGCAGCATATTCAGTACTATTTGACCCAATATATGGTCCGTTTAGCATGTCACCACTTAGTTACTCGAGTAGTTTAGAAGACTACATTGATTGTTATGAATGCTTACTATTGCTATTGTTTTGATGAAAGCAGCTGAAACTCCTTTCGATTATTTTTTTTTTCAGTGAATTGTCTATATCTTTTCTTCGTTGCAATCTAAAAACCAATTAATAAAAATTTTAATTCAGCTTAGCCCAATGCATTTTGAATAATAATTGTCTAGACGACATGTTCAAATAAACTTTTTGGTAATACATCGATCGTACTACTAGAATGTAATCATTAAAAACACATGGTCCTGAAGAATCCCCTATGACGTTTCTAATATTATTGCTGAACTTTCATTATATACCTAGAATTCCTGAGATGTATTGTTCGATTGACATCACTTCTAGGTTTCTATGTTTCCGTTTTTAGTGAAGGGGATTTTTTAGAGTTCATGACGTACTAATTTAATAAACAGTAATTTTTGTTTAAAAATTTTAAATAAACTTCGGATGTTGTGATCTTATGCACGACGACAAGTCCTTTTGTTCTTTTTTTTGAGTAACAAAATTTCCAAAAAGGTCGAATGCTCGACAAGAGTTTGAAATCAGACCGATATACTACGATAACACTCGATATGAACCATTATAGAAAATATTAGTAATAGAATTTCAGTAGGATTCTGTTCTAATGGAATTTTTTTTTTTGTTGAGGAAACGGAAGATAACATTTCAAGAGTTATCTCCTAGAGATTTATAATAATAGCAGACTCTGCTATACCAAGTGGTATATTTTTGTGAACTTGATCGTCTTAAAGTGTAGATATAACCCCCATGTCAACTTGAGATATGTGTAACAAGGTCAATAAAACGGTTTACATTCAAGTGCATAGAAATGCCAGAACATTTGATATTCATCCAGGAAATATACAGATTTCTGAGAGACCTTACTACTCCTTAATTGATGTTATTGGTAAGGTAAATCATTTGCAATTAACGACTTGTGATTCTTGCGGAAAACTAACGAATCTGTGATTCATCTATTCCCGCTTATGTGGATGTAGTTTTGGCCAATCAGCAAAAACCATGGGTTAGCTATTTGTTCTTAATTATTGAACATGAATATATATGCACTAAAGTTTACTAGTAGATTATGTGATGGCAGAGAGCTATGTTATAGGGTAAGAAAGGGGCACCTAAGTTACTGGTTCTTGGACAGGGAATTCCCAGAAAATGTGTAACCTCCCTTTCATTCTCGAACGGCATCCTTATTGAATAATAATTCTTTCAGAAAATCAATTGTAAGTCTTCTTTTCATGCTAAGTTTGCTTACCGAAAATTCTTAGACTGATAATTATTGCTGCGGCATCTTTCAAACGAAAATAGCACGCTGTATATTTTTTACTAGTCTTATCTTCTGTTTGTTGTCGGCTGAAATCGGGGTATTACTCCTCTATAGATGTTTCAGCCGATTCTTTAATATTTAGTGATGAATTTTCTACAATGTCACGGTGTTTTTACTGCTCTACGTTTTCGATGTTTATCATCCACAATAATGTGAAGATAACTTATGATAGGATATTTTAAAAATGCCATGTACTATAAATGTTTGTTAGTTTATACATGCAAGATATGCAAATGCTATTTTATGACTGTGTAGAGAGACCTTCTGTCAATTATGCTCGATTTAAAATTCAAAATTAAAGCATGAGTAAAACCTCCGCGTCCTGGGTTAATATTTGCAACTAGAACTAGATAAATGGTTCTTGATCACATATTTGTCTTTTTTGATTATTGGAAACTGTTAGGGTTTAGTATTTTACTTCAACTTTTCTTTCTTGATTGAAGTTTGGTTGAGTTGAATTGAAAAAATCCTATTTTCCGGTGTTGTTGCGTATCCATTAAACCATAAAACACATTCCTTGATATCGAACAGTTGTTTATTTAAAAACTTATATTAGAGGGATAGAAAGAAAAATGTGTCGCAATTGCATACACTTATGTTGCAGAATTTCGAAGAAATGGCTGCTATTCCTTAAACCGTAAGTGTAATTTCTAATATATAGCCGTAACCCATTTGGAAAAGATAGTTTTTAAGTTTAAAAAAGCAATAGTTTTGGAACAGTACATTTTATTCGATCCGCAAACTGCGACCTGTTTAATTAAACTGAGAATGACTATACTACATTTGGTAGTACATATATGATGAATTATTTAGCTTACATTTTTAAATGTTTTATTTTACACAGGGTATCAATAAAATCAAAAATTATATAAGGAAATTCTAGGAACTTGGAGTCAAACTATTAAGAAACAAAAGAGAATTAAATGTATTTGACCCATAACTCTGTACTCTTTTTATTAAACAGAAATTACCAAAGAATGTAAGCTCAGTGGTATTGGTAGTCGCGTGTTTGATATATCACTTTATCATTGCAGTTATTCTCATATTTCAACAACTTCTGATTATTGTTACTCCAATGTATCTAAAAGTGCTCAATACAAGTATAGAAGTTCCGCTAGATATACAGATACGCCACTTGGTTTAGTAAATGGAATCACAACTGTGAACCTGGAAATTTAGATATCACAAAACGCAATACCAACTTATGTGTCCACCATCAAATTTTCGACTAGAAGGAAGAAATTTACAATTTTCGAATTTTATCTTGTTATTAACAGGCTATATGCGTGCTAAAGAAAACACTGTTCACCAGCTCGATAAATCTGACTATGATTTGTTTTTTCTTACAATTTCATTGAGAGCTTCTTTCAACCACCGCAAAACACCAATCCTGATGGCTCTTCCATCTGAGAATTGTATTTATAGTATTTATATCTCTCTGAAACTGGAGGAACGTCTTTTGGGATGACGAATGGTCAATATTATTTGATAATTTGTTGTATACAGACAAGGATCACAGTGGTCTGTTTCCTTTGATATAGGTTACCCATATGAGATGTGCTACACAGATGTCAGTGATTTGATATTGCAATTTAAAAATGGACCAGACAGTTTTGTAAATAGAACCACACACAATGAAGCAGCTTTGACAGAAATTTATAATCTATCTTACTCTAGGAGAGGCTTTACCTCTACTAGTAACAACGCTCACTGTATTATGAACCTGAAAATCGAGTTTGGCAGCTCTGTGAGAGCATTATTATCTATTAATACTGTTGTATCGTCTGGCAGCTCGACTAGTTAATCCAAAAACTCAATTAGATCATCCAGTGTCCCAATTGAATGATTAATGACCTCCGTAAAATCTCTAAGTAACTAACTCTGATTATCCAATAATTTAAGCATAGTATGTACGAGCTCCGTTACAGTAGCCGTTTCCTTGGTAATATTGTACGGTGGTCGTGGAACTCCGCCCAGTAGTTCAACTATATTGATATATATTGTTAATATATTTCCAAATGAAGTATATATATAGACGTCTTTGTTGTACAGATATCAATTGTTTTAATTTTATTCGAAAAGTTTGTGTTACACTATATAGAACACTAATATATAGATTATTAAGTTGGTTCCTTTTGTTATTGGTACTCTACGAATAGATATAAATCAGCTTAGTAGACGGACTTTTAATCACTTGATACGTTTGTTTACGTGAATACTTTTAGTATCAGGTGTGACAGTGTTCCCTAAACATCAAAAATTTAAAGAAAACGTTAAAGTTTTAAAAACACTCTTGTATTGTTTTGATACAATACAGATTGTGATTCTTATGTAGCGATGCGCGCTAAAATATGATGGTTGTTGTCGGCCTCGACAACAACATCAATATAGATCATATACATAGATACATACACATATATACATTATTTTACTTTATTAAACGTTACAATTATAACTATTGGAAATACCAACTATAATACTTTTAACACTAATAAATATAAATAATTATATACGGCCAAACAATACACTCTTGAATATATACATGTCTTTAAGAAACTTTTGCTTGAACTTCTGAGTAACACCAGTCATAGTTACTTCATATAGAGCTGATCAATTACTACAGGGATATAATTTATTCAATACGGAAGATATTATTCTTGGAGATCGTTTTTTTCAACGCTAATGAATGTCAACTGCCAATATAATATATGTTAAATAATAAGTTAGAGTAAGGAGTCATTATTGGTATTTTGATAGTTTTTTCTTCTATATAAATGTGGTAAGAAAATAGCCAAATTTACTATTCTAGGAAATACTTCTTCCATATCTGATTTACATGATAACAGATGAATAATGTATTATTCATCTGCTGTAGCATACATTATAGAGTTGGTCAACTAACCATAATTATATTGTATATTAGTTATGTAGTAAAGCTGTAGATAAAAGGTTTTGTTTCCACTGTTTCACAGTTTATAAACTGTCTTAAATGTTGATATTTAATAAAGGTCAATGTATACATATATATGTATAAATACATTAATCAGTTCTGTGACCTTTTTAAACTCTCGGCAAAACTTTGTGTAATATGTGTTCAAAATAATAATTCCATATACACCTAGTCTAATTGATAGTAGCTTATATAACATGGATCAAATTGGACACTATGTGAGAATGAACATTCCTCATTGAAAGTACACATATTAACAAGTTGGTCAGTGTAAATAAATTTAATGTTAACAGTGTTATATATGACCTGTAGAGAATATGGGGAATCTTAATAAGTTATTGTTATACTCCTGTACTGTATAATCTAATTATAGGCCCGACACTTTTGTCATATAACATTCCATGTTATTAACGAAATATTTTTGTTAATTACTGACATTACTACCGTACATATATAGGATTTCTTCGAATAATGACAACCACAGATATGTTTGTTAACATATATATTAACGCAACTTATGAAACATTTTTGTTAACCGTTTTAAGCTTTAAATGGTTCTAACTTATATGCTTTTACACTAATGGTATCTATTCAAACACTTCCAAGCGCCGAACGCAGACAATGGTATTACTATTACCTCATACGGTAATTAGAATTTCCCAAATATGGACATTCCCAGAATGAAGGATTTAGAGTAGGGAAGGGAAGCTTTTTGGGATTGGGTTTCAAACTAAAATTTCCTGAATTTGAGGGTGTGTGTGTGTGGTGGGCGGCAATGCAAATTAACCCAAAACCCGAACCCGTCATATCCCTGTCTACAGCGGGGGTTTGTGACACACACGCATGGAATCTGATGTGGTGACATAATTCAGAACAGGGTTCTCCGGTGACCCAGTGAAAAGGGCTGAGGGAGACGGCGCCGCTAAGAAGCCGACGTAGCAAATCCGATCCATTTTCTCGTATTGCCCTCCACAGAAAACACCGTAGCCTGTCGTGTTTCCTTCAGAGACGGCAATGATTCAACCGTTCTCCGATAAAATAGTGTGGGCGAGAATTCTTTGTACGAGCATTGTCGATCTACATCTTTTACCGCACCACTCAGAATACCTCGTGGACAATCTTATTTTACGTACGTAATCCATTTTTCTCGATCCCTTTGCTCATTACGTACATAACCTTTTTTTTTCTTCTTTGCGAGGGAGACTGAATTACTGATTCTGGAGACTTAGAAAGACGAAAAATTATAACATTGCACATTTGGATGTGAAAGCCGGTTGTACTGAGATAGATAATTCAGACTATTGTTTTCTTCTTCCTTATACGATGGTAAAATTCCTCATTGGTTGTCCTTAAAAAGTCGAACGACTGCGCTGCGAATCCTTGTGTCACGCTTTAGTTTGTTCTAAAAAAATTTGTGATAGTCTACCTTCATGATCTTTGGTTTTAACCTTCCAGTTTTAGTATCACAATAGGTGACTGTGAATAGTACAAGGGGTGCAGTAAGGTTGAGAGAAAGAACCAAGGTGTGATAAGGGATGTTTACCAAATTCAGATACTCTAGGCTGAGTGTGTGTATGTGACTTCTTATTGACAGATTTTGGTTATATTTATTCTTAGGATATTGCAAATCTCGATGTTCTTGATTTGCTGTGCAACAAAATAAGAGGAAAAATGATCTATTCTGTTTACAAAGGAAAATGGATGGAATCAATTCCAAGACAAGAACCTTCGGTAAACATCGGGGATATCTTGCTCAAATGCGAAAAAACTTTGCTGAGAGTTCAATATATTGTGTGGTTCAGTTATTTTCCAAGAACGTTTCTACAATTGCCACTAGGTAAACCATCTGCTATTTACCAAAATAAAGTTGAGCACAATCTAATCCGTAACAGATGTGATTATTAATTGCCATAACCGTCACGAAGATCCAGCAGTGATTAAAACTTCAACAGATATTAACTTTTCCTAAAAAGATTTTACGAATTTTATTTGCTTTGTGAGAAGCGTTGTCTATACTAGTACCCTGAGGTAATCAACAAAGATAAACTCTGTATTCGTGTGGCTGCTTTTGAAAGCTTTTATTTTGTTTCCATTTTTTTAACCACAGATTGTTGGCCATTAGTACATCTTAAATAGCTCACTGATCAAATATAAATGGCTCAGAAACGGGTATTTTAATAATGAAGGCCTCCTGGTGTAATTTTTTTATCCTATAAACTTGTTTACTTTCTAAAGAGTAGGAAAGCAAATATCCATTTTTAGCAACAATGATTAAGTTGAAATTTTTGAAGAATCTTTTTGTTGTAATCTCAATCCTTTCCATTTGTTCTGCCTCAGTTCACACCGAAAATTTAGGTCAGTTGAATCTACTTCCAGGGTTTGCAGTTAAATTATACAGTTCCTCATTAAGAGGTCCTGATGACTATCACCGTAGACCACTATATTTTACGGAGAAAGATTTTCTGAAAGACAGTCAACTAATTGCCCAAGAAGTTTATAGTATAGACATGAATACTTGTTTGAGTCCTTATCAATGGAATTATCTTTTCGAGTTTATGGTTGACCCTACCTTACGTGATTTTGTAGTAGAGATGAGAGGTTATATTAAAGCCCCACTAAACGGAAATCTATCTTTTACTACCGACTTCTATAGCGGTTACGATTGCAACAACAACTTTGCGGAAGTATTTGAGGCTGGATACTGGATTATTAAAGATACTGTATCTTTAAATGACACCTCAGAGGGGTTTATCTGCTCATACAATCCTAGTAATATAAACTACAAAGCCTTAACCTTTGAAGGAAGTTGCAATGATGATACATGTGGTATGGAGGATCCTCCATTTACACCTTTAGCTACCGTCGTTGAAGATCAGTACTACCCGGTTACATTCTATACTTATATTTCAGGTAATAGCTTTTATACCCAATGGGGGCTTATGTTTAATGGTGAATATGTGGGGTACTTTGACAACTTTGCATATTATGATCCAAACGATGATTTTACTGCTAATGATGAAAGTCTAAATTCTAACTTTCCTGATGTGTGCCCTCATTTCCATAAGGAGGTTTTTAATTCCACATCGTTCGTGGAAATGGCTACCAGGGATGATGACGAATGTCCAACACCAACATCTTCATCATCAATTATACGTCCTTCTTCATCATTAACCCCACCTCCTCCTACATCATCATTTTTACCTTCATCGACATCTTCTGCAGTTTTATCTAGTCTAGCTGAGTCAAGTGATTCTGCTTCATCATTTTCGATCATTTGGAGTAACTCTGATCTATACAGCTTATCTAGCACAAGCAGTTCTGTTCCGTTAAACGCATCTGAGCCGAGTAGCTCTATTCAATCCACTTTTACATCCTCGAGTTCAACCAGTCACATTTCCTCCTTGGGATCACATAACTCTGTTTCTTCAATGGTAAGTTCTAGTAGCTCGAGTATATTTCAAATTCCAAGTGATAACTACGACCTACCTAGTAGTACGGTATCTCAAACTATATCGGTAAGCTTTTCGACCCAAAGTAGTGAAACTGATTATGAGAGAGTCAGTGTTATAAGTACATCCTAGGACTTGTTACCAACTCATAGTTTACAATCCTCATCTTTTAGTAGTAGCAGTAGTAGCGATGGAAAGTTAATGTATGCTGCTAACAGTACTATATCAGACTCCCAACACGATATACCGACCCGTGAATCCATAGACCTAATCTCCAGTTCAAGTGCCATTTCAGAATCTTCTAACGGAAATGACTTTGTTTTAACAGCCACTATCACTGAATCCGAAATTGACACATTAACGACAAAGATATGTCCTGGCAGAGATACTTTATCTTCTACTGTTGCAACTAATCGTTCATTGCCCATTGTTAAACCGCAAACAGATTTGACTAGAACCAATGGAGCTGTATTGTCTTCACGAAACTATGTTGCAGCCGAGGTAACTAAAACTACAACTAGACCAGATGGAGTAACAGTTACATACACTGAATGTGCCAGTGGTAGTATTCTACAAGAAAATAATATTGCAACATCGGAAGATAACAGCAGGTTAAATAGAGAAACTCCTAATAATTCTGTTCAAACTTACAGCATGGGTACAGCATCAATTAAAGAGGGTGCATTAGTTTCTGGAGTACAATCAATGGACAGTAATAATAATACAGTGGTAGCAGTTCAAGAACTTCCAGACGAAGGGCAATTTTTGAAATATGAACCCTTATTATTAGGGATATCAATATTAATGTCATTCCTATAGATTTATATGTACATGTATAATTCTTTATATAAAAATTGTATTTAATTAATATGAGCCTTTTAACATATTGTAAATAATTCACAGTTTGGTTACCAATTTCCCAAATGAAAGCAAAAATATAGCAGGTGCTGAAGATATATGCGTAGTTGTTTGGAAAATGCAAGACCCCATAGCTTGTAGATAGCAATATTTTACTTATCCGGAACGACATAACTGTAAACGTAATCCCAGTGAGATCCAAAACGCTATGATCTACAATTATCTACTTTTTGGAATTGATGAATATGCCTGTCGTTTTAATAAAATAGTTGAAGGGACGCATAATTTGATTTTTGTTGAGACATAGAAATATATAAAGTTGTATATTCTAATTAACACTCGCGGCTAACAATTTCAATAATAATCATCAGGAAACTAGTGTTGAAGGCACTTCTCCGGATAGCCTGCTTGAGTTTATCTCAAAATTAATCCAAGTAGTGAAATAGCGTCACAAAAATTTATGTTCAATTCTGGAAACTGAAGAGGTTTATACATTGATATGTACTGGCTATGGATTTAAATTTTATAATACCAATATTCTATTACTGCAATACATGCACTAATACTGTTCGAGCTCTTGGAACCGCCTCATATTAACGAAATACTAAATAAAAATATGATATTATATCATAATCTGTTGTGATACAGAGAAATATATTAGCCTAACTGGCAATATCAAACATATACCCCTCCAGGACAAGCGTCTATTGAAACTGCTTCTGAAGTAACCCTTTACAAAACTCAACTACCGGAATTGTACAGGAATATGACCCTCATCCAGATCATCACTAGCAACTAAGGAGACTAATGGGATTAACACCTAAACTAAAAAGACGTATTTCAAGTTTTCAATTAGTTTAATATCTCAGTAAGCGACCATATATTACTGCAACAGAGTGTAGATTGTTGAAGGGAAATGATCTGTATTATGGAATTCATTCTGGAACATAAAACAAATGTGACGTAAATCATACCACAATAGGAAATGTATGTTTTAATTCCGTATGCTGGTGAGATTGATACAATGATCTAAGTCATTCTTGCATTTACGGAATAATTTGGTAGTGGAAAACGTTTGAACGTGAGCCACTGACTTAGATGGGATGTGTCCCCTCCAACTTTTGTACAGTTTCCATAAAACCAGTATCAATTAAAGCCTCATATAGTGAAATAAATGGAATATAGTATGGCCGACTTTGTTGTAAAAGTTGCAATAAAGCCAAGATATTTGGCTAATACGTCATCTGCAATGGCAACTGGGAGTCTTTACGCATTTTCAGTATGTTAACAATACTTACACATATAATCGTTCTTGTTTAAACGGCATAAATTATTCATTTGCATTCATATTATTCATCCATATTAGCATCTGAGTCTATCATATTGTCTTGCTATGGGCATTGCTGACTGCAATAATGAATCGATTGGAGATATGGATAATCCACTTGTAACTAGTCTTACCTAGAATATTCGGTCCGTAAGGTTTACTCTTAGGTCACGATAACTCTGTGATTATTCATTAATATAACATAGAATCAATAATGTTCAACGATGTAAACATAAACTTCCACAGTAATTTAATTTTGATCGGGGACTTCTATCTTACTCAATTTCTTCGGATGTAACAATAGCTGCACTGAACCACACGCTATAGTTACATACCTAATTGCAATCGCTACTTGTAAGAGCAATCCAAGTGTTCCTGAAAACTCCTAAAATGAGGATATATCTTCAACTTCATCTGTTTTATTTCAAGAAAGAAAGATAGGAAGTTTCCAAAAAGTCACGTGCATTTTTGTTTTCCCAGAAAATTTTCAGTTTTAATACAACGATTAAAACGGTTAACAACCACCAGAACTTAATATTTATTTATTATATGAATATATATATGTATATACATCGAAGAGCTCATCAAATCAAGGATGTCTGCACAGAATTGGGTCGCTGATAGTGGAGCGCTAGTTGAACTAGCGACTTTGCTAGGTAATTGTATGTCTGCGGATCATGACACCAGAACTAATGCGATGGATTCGTTAAAAGTATTTGAAACACAACCTGAATTCTTTAATTATTTATGCTATATCCTGATCGAGGGACAAGTCGATACGACTTTGTCTCAGAGTTTTAGTCAAGCAGACTTGGGGAATTGTAGAGCTACAGCAGGTATGCTTTTGAAGAATTCGCTGATGGATCCCTCTGCGATTGCAACAAGAAACATTGATTATGTTAAGAGCAATATCGTTAAAGGTTTGCAAAATAACGATGGCAACAACAATGCATTAGTTGGTAACGTTACAGGTATTGTCGTCACGGCACTATTTTCCAGCTATTATAGACAACATCGTGATGATCCCACAGGTTGGAATATGTTAATGCAACTACTGGAATTGACAAGTAGAGGTAGTCTAGATGCAGTGAAGGCATTATCTAAGATTGTTGAAGATAGTGCTACTTTCTTCCAATTGGATTGGAATACAGGTGACAACAATCGAATGGTCCACCCAATTGAAACACTAGTGAATCAATTCTTAATAATGATGGACGCTACAGAATTATCATTCCAAATCCGTGCTGAAGTAATTAAATGTATCAATTTTATCATTAAGTTACAATCTCAATATTTTATTGTCAAGATAGATACCTTTTTGCAAAAATTGTTTCAAATTGCGCAATCTGAATCCAATGATCCAATCGTAACACAAATCTGTGTCAGTTTTACAATGTTGCTAGAGACAAGACCAGATAAATTGTTGGATCATTTAGCTGGAATAGTTCAATTCATGTTACATGTTATTGGTACCACTAAGAATGAACCCGTAGCTGTTGAAGCCTGTGAGTTTTTACATACTTTTGTTCAAGGTGCATACATTCCAAAACATATTTTACAACCTTTTGTCGGTGAATTGGTGCCAATGTTATTGACTAAAATGGTATATGATCAGGATTCCATTGCAATCTTTGAAGCTAATAACGATGCAGATGCAACAGTTGAAGATAAGGATGAGGATATTAAACCAATGGCACCACGTATCGTTAAGAAGAATAAAAACGTTAATGAAAACACTGCTGATGATGAAGACGACGATGATGAGGACGATGATGATGACGATGGAGAAGTTGATGCGGGTTGGACTTTGAGAAAATGTTCAGCTGCGACTTTGGATTCTATGACAAACGTTTTACCAAGAGATGTAATAGAGATTGCGTTCCCGTTCTTAAGGCAACATTTGACCTCGGAACAATGGTATGTTAGAGAAGCTACTGTTTTAGCGTTGGGTGCAATGGCAGAAGGTGGTATTAAATATTTTGCAGATCAATTACCAGCATTGATTCCATTCTTAGTCGAACAATTAAAGGATCCATGGGCACCTGTGAGGAAGATCGTTTGTTGGACTCTAAGTAGATTTTCCCCATGGATCTTGCAAGATCATACTGAATTTTTGATTCCAGTATTGGAACCTATTGTCAGAACTTTACTAGATAATAAGAAAGAAGTTCAAGAAGCTGCAATTAGTAGTGTTGCTGTGTTTATTGAAAATTGTGATCCTGAATTGATTGAAACTTTGTTATACAATGATCTTTTAACCAGTTTTGATGAATGTTTCCAATTATACAAGAAGAAGAATTTAATCATTTTATATGATGCTGTAGGTAGATTTGCTGAAAAGATTGAATTGGATGATAAAGGTATGCAAATTATTTTACCACATTTAATCTCTAAATGGTCCGCATTACCAGATACTGATAAAGAATTATGGCCATTATTGGAATGTTTATCATGTGTTGCATCGTCATTAGGTGATAGGTTTGCGCCAATGGCTCCCGAAGTTTATTCAAGAGCTTATAGAATCCTAGTGCATTGTGTCGAGGCAGAGGCTCAATCACAAAAGAACCCATCGATAGTGGTTCCAGAGAAGGATTTCACAATAACGTCTTTGGATTTAATCGATGGTATAGTACAAGCATTAGGTGAAATGTCACAACCGTTATTGATCCCAGGAAACACAGATACATCTATCCTAAGAGTCATGTTAGAATGTTTACAAGACCCTGTCCATGAAGTTAGACAAAGTGTATTTGCATTATTAGGTGATATAGTAACATATTTTGATCCACAATTATTAAGTGGATGTTTATCGCAATTTTTGAAATTTATTGGTATTGAAGCAATGCATAATGATGATATCGAAGGTATTCCAAGTGTTATCAATGCCATATGGGCACTTGGTATCGTTAGTGAACGTATTGATTTAGCACAATATATTATTGATTTATCTTCAATATTATTAGATTTATTTACTACTACATTACAAGATGTTGATTTATCGATAATGGAGAATATTGCAATCACGATAGGTAGAATGGGTTTAACACATCCTGAAGTATTTGTTAATGGTAAGTTTGCTAATGATACGGTATGGACCCGTTGGTGTAATTTAGTTAATCCAATCGATTCCATTGAGGAGAAAAGTAGTGCATATTTAGGTTTCTTAAAGATTTTGGCAATGACTCAAGTGGTACAACCAAGTAATATAACGATACAGAAAATAATTCAAGGGTTAGCGCATAATGTTGATACATCTGTGTTTCAACAAGAGATTATGGATTTTTTGGTATCTCATCAAGAACAAATATCAAGAATTTCATTTGGGAATCATGAAATGCATTTCTTACAATCATTTACATAAATTAAATAAATAAATAAATAATAATAATAATAACAATAATTTTTTTGCAGAAAAAAGGATACGAATAGTATTAAATATTATATTGAAGTATATGTATATGTAGTAATATATAGCAGAGATTGAATTAAAAGATGACGTTTAAAGTTAGACAGACACACATAGCTGCTAAACATGCTGCTAAACAATCATCATTACCTCTCTGTGGAGCCTGTTGTTGTACATAGATAGGTTGTTGCTGTTGAGGTTGTTGATAATATTGTGGTTGTGGTTGTTGATAATATTGTGGAGGTTGCTGATATTGTTGTTGTTGCTGAGGGGCATAGCCTCTACTCTGTTGTTGTTGTGGAGGACCGCCGTTCGGTCTGTTATATTGAGCTTTCGAACTTCCGTAGTAGTCCTGAGCTGACATGTCTTGGTTGTTTGTTGATGTATGTTTACTCCTCTTGCGTTGATTGATCCAGTTTTTTTATTTATATATATATATATATTTTAAAGTAGATAAAAAAAGAAGGCTGAAAAAAAAATTTTTTTTTTTTTTGGAAAGAATCACGAAACTTAAAAGAGAGCAGAGAGACTTTTTAACAAAGAATAAAAGGATAAAGAGAATAGTAGAAGAGTTCATAAAAAAGAATTATGCTAGTTAATAAACGGTTCGGTAAAGTTTTGAAGCTTATATTTGTGTTTATAGCGATTGGCTCTGTATATTTTGTTGTTGAATCTGTTCGATCAAATAATGATTATACTAGTCTTAGTGTATCTCAATATAGAGATTATTTAAAGAGTCACATTGATACTAATAATGGTGATAATACTGGATTAAATAAAGAAGAACGTGTTGTTGATGAGAAATTACAAAAATTTTATAGCAGTGTATTCCAAAATATTATTGATCATTCACCAAGTGGGAAATGTCGTCGTGTTTATAAGGATGCATGTAAATTAACACAAGATGTTGGTAATAGACCTGATGATTATGAGAATTGGTTTAAATTGTCATATGATGAATTGATCAATTGTTTAGAGTTAGATCTTGGTGAATTACAAACGTTATCATCATCACATGCAAGTTTTATTGATGAATTAAATAAACTTGTTTTACCAAGAGATTCATATAAAGGGGATGGGATTGTAATGGTTGGTGGTGGTAAATTTTCATTAATGGCATTTTTAGTTATTAAGACATTAAGAAATTTAGGTACAACATTACCTGTTGAAGTATTCATTCCACAAATGATGAAGGTGAAACTGAATTTTGTAATAAATTATTACCTCAATTTAATTCGAAATGTGTTTATATTAGTGATATTTTACCACAACAAATGATTGAAAAATTTGAATTTAAGGGATATCAATTTAAATCAATTGCAATAATTGCGTCAAGTTTTGAAAATTTATTATTATTAGATGCAGATAATTTCCCAATTAAACCATTAGATAATATTTTTGAAGCTGAACCATATAAGACAACAGGTTTAGTAATGTGGCCAGATTTTTGGAGACGTACAACACAACCATTATATTATAAGATTGCCGGAAGAGCCATTGATTTTAAGACAAGAGTACGTAATTCGATTGATGATTTAACACCACCACATATTTATACTAAAAATTTAATGAATTTAAAGGATGTACCATTTCATGATTTATTAGGTACGATACCTGATGTTTCAACAGAATCTGGACAATTATTAATTAATAAATCGAAACATTTAGCGACAGTATTATTAGCATTATATTATAATGTTAATGGACCAACATGGTATTATCCAATCTTTTCACAGAAAGCTGCAGGAGAAGGTGATAAAGAGACATTTATTGCCGCTGCAAATTTTTATGATTTACCATTTTATCAAGTTAAGACTAATGTTGGAGTTGATGGATATCATTTAGCTAATGATAAAGGGTATCGTGGAGTCGCGATGTTACAACATGATTTTATTCAAGATTATTCGAAATATATGGATGCAAATAAGAAAATATCACAAAAATATGCAAAAGTTGGATTAAATTATGATCCTGAATATACAGTTGAAAATTTTTATAAAGAATATTTTGAAGATGGAGACAATAATAAAGAAGTTGATATTATGTTTATTCATTCAAATTTACCTAAATTTGATCCATATACTTTATGGCAAGATGAAGATTTAATTGTTGATGGTAAACATATTAGATCATTTACTAATTTAGAAAGATTGAAAAATTATGATATTGAATTAGAAAATTTTAAAATTTTTAATGATATTTTGTGTCAAGATGATAAGAAACCTTTATTTAAATACCTTGAGGATAAAATGAATGCTAACGATTTTAGACATATGTGTCAATATATTGGTAATAGATTAGATTTCTTAAATGAATCACATAATGAAGCAGTTGGCGGCAAATAGTGAAAAGTAAATAAAATATAATACGTACATAGCAATATTTAATGTCTCAGAAGAACAAAAACAGGACGCCCACCCGTGCACCCCAGCGGGAGAGAAGAGCAACACCATACGTAGTGGAACTCCCCGCCTCCCCCGGGCGGCGACTATCAGTTCCCGTTACAGGACGCCCACAGACACGGCAACGACTTTCGGATAAAATGCCTCGGCTGTTACGGGAAGCGCCGCGACCGGGCGACTGTCAAATCTCGGACTTCCTGTCGTCACCACGCACAGAAGTTTTTTTATGTGTCTCGGAGTCTCCTTACGGTCGTTCGTTCGTTCGTAGTGATGACGTGATCAGCTGAGGGGAATGCAGTTGCGATTTATTCCCGTACGAAATGATCGTCAGGTTCCAAGGCACCCATAAAACGTTAACTTTAATAAAGAAGAGAATCAAATCGGGCGTGTGGTGCAGCGTTGTCTGAGGGGACGGGAAGATCTCACACTCACAGAAAATTATTCGAATCAACAGACTATCAATTTTTTGTTTCTTATTGTTACGTAAGAAGATGTCACATTTATGGTCGGGTGCACTGTTATTATACCCTTGGAAGTTGTATCCTTTGTATGTGATGAACTGAGACGTATGCTGATGAAATTAACAATTGTTAAAAGGGAAGTGATCTGTTCAACACACACACACACACACACTTACTTCCATCATATTCTATTGATAGTCAACAATTTCATATTGCACTACCTTTATTTTTTTCTTTTTTTTGTTTTTTTGTTTAAAGGGTGTCTCTGTCCATTTGTGAATGCTATTCAATATTTTATTATCCCTTTTCCAATGATATATAAACAGACACTTGTTCATTCATATTGATTTAATTTCTGCTTTCGTATATATATATATTTTTTTTTTATTCCCATCTACGAATCCCCAGAATACTTTATTAGTGCTTATTTGCTCATTAAAATAATAAAAAAAAAAGTCTTCAAATCAATTTATTAAATATTAATCATGTCTGTTAGAATTGCTATTAACGGTTTCGGTAGAATCGGTAGATTAGTACTAAGAATCGCTTTATCAAGAAAGAACATCACTGTTGTCGCTGTTAACGATCCTTTCATCGCTACCGACTACGCTGCTTACATGTTCAAGTACGACTCTACTCACGGTAGATACGCTGGTGAAGTCACCCATGATGACAAACATATCATTATCGATGGTCAAAAGATTGCTGTTTACCAAGAAAGAGACCCAGCTAACTTACCATGGGGTGCCTCCAAGATCGATATTGCTATCGACTCTACAGGTGTCTTCAAGGAACTAGACACTGCTCAAAAACATATCGATGCCGGTGCTAAGAAGGTTGTCATCACTGCTCCTTCCGGTTCTGCTCCAATGTTCGTCATGGGTGTCAACGAAACTGAATACAAGGGCCAAACCATTGTTTCCAACGCCTCTTGTACCACTAACTGTCTAGCACCATTAGCTAAAGTCATCAACGATGCCTTTGGTATCGACGAAGGTTTAATGACCACTGTCCACTCCATGACCGCTACTCAAAAGACCGTCGATGGTCCATCCCACAAGGACTGGAGAGGTGGTAGAACCGCTTCTGGTAACATTATCCCATCCTCTACCGGTGCCGCCAAGGCCGTCGGTAAAGTTCTACCAGCTTTGAACGGTAAGTTGACCGGTATGGCCTTCAGAGTCCCAACTGTCGATGTCTCCGTTGTCGATTTGACCGTTAAGCTAGCTAAGGAAACCACCTACGATGAAATCAAGAAGGTTGTCAAGGCTGCTGCCGCCAAGTCCAACGGTGTTCTAGGTTACACTGAAGATGCTGTTGTCTCCTCTGATTTCTTAGGTGACTCTCACTCTTCTATCTTTGATGCTTCTGCCGGTATTCAATTATCTCCAAAATTCGTTAAGTTAGTCTCTTGGTACGATAACGAATACGGTTACTCTACTAGAGTCGTCGATTTAGTTGAACACGTTGCTTCCAACTAAGAAATATAAGATTCGATACAAGATTTTAAATAATCGTTTCTTTTTATAATGTGATACATGACAAAGAAAAAAACCTCCATCTATAAACAAAATTATATATAAGTTTTATACTTTAATAACAATGAGCGGTTTTTTTTCCCTACTATTTTATTAGAAACATTACATTATGTTTTTAGAAGAATTTTTTTACTTTATATATTTATATTTATATGTAAAAATTTGAAAAAGGGCAAAGAAAAATTTTATTATCTATTCATAATCTGAACCTTCTTCATCAGAATCTGAATCAGATCTATTATCTAATTCTTTACTTTCTAATAATGCTTGTAATTCAGCATCTTCAGTAGCTGTAACAGCTTTTGGTGCCATTGTAATATTACAAACACCATTATATTTCCCAATAAATTCATTTATTTTTGCAATAGCTTTATCTAATAATTCAATACCTTGTTGTTTATCTAAAGCTTGTGTTGTTAAAACATATAATGGTGCTGCAACTAATTTAACTTTAATTGACATTTGTTCAGTACTTAATTCTTCTGCAGCTTTTAATGCTTCTTTAATTGCATCAATACCTTCATAACTGAAACATGATACTTCTACATCAGCTCTAATCTTAACAGCTTGTGGAGTTAATCTCTTTGAGATATAAACTTTCAATTCTTTTAAAATTTCCGTGGATGGTGGTTCAATACCTTCCCAAACAGTTTCATCAATAATTGATAATTTAAATGCTTCATAAGCATGACCAAATTTTCGACTTAATGGCCAAGCAATTGTTTGATACAATTCTTCTAATGGAATTTGAAATTTTTCAGCACAATATCTTAAAATTGAATGAACAGTCTTAGATTTTTGATATTTTTCTTCACATTTAATAATATCCTCTGATGAGACACGACGTTTAGATAAATCAATATAACCCTTTTCTTTATCAACTCTTAATACAACAACAACATCATTCTTACCAACTCTAATCAATTTTTGAATAGATCTAATTCTTCTACGAGATAATTCAGATAAAAGAATCATACCTTCGATATTATCATATTCTAATAATTTAACATATGCACCCATTTCAGCAATTTGTTGAACGTTCACCATTACGATGTCGTCAACTTCTGGGTATTTGTTCTCATAGAATCTACAATGATTAATAGACATGCTTCCACTTCCGAGATCACTGGATAACTGTTCTCTTTGTCTATATGTATAAGTATCTGAGTAATCCTATTAAATTCATCTTTTCTTATATGATTCGTCGTCGATCAATCGACGTTGAAAAATCGCCAACGGCTTTTTTTTTCTTTTGAAAAATTTTCCACTGCGCCGTCACTACGTACGAAACATATACTATTCAAAGAAAGGAACGTTTCCCAATTATAAATAAGATATATATATTATTAAATGTACAAAATGCTATTAAGATGAGATGATGGAGCTAACACCATATGTGAAGGAATCTGAACCACAGGGATCTCTTGGCTAATGCTTCTTTTTCCATAGTCATTTCTTGACGACGAACCTCCAGATCAACTGGTCTTCTATTTGATATTAGATCCATTTCATCTAGATTGACCATTAGTTGTTTCCTCTTGAAATATAACTTGTGACCAAAATAACATACGATCAGGATAGGGAAGGACAAGTAACCTTCGAAGAAGGATTGAACATCTGCTCCGGAACCACCGATTGGGAATAAAGAAGTCCAAAAGGATGCAATCAATACTAAGAATAATACAATGAATCCATACCATGAACCGATGATACCAGTTTGTGAAATGAATGGTAATTCATCTAAGGAGATATTTTGTACAGTCATTGCTTGTCTGAATCTAATATGTGATAAATTGATTGCCATCCAACAGAAAATTGTTGATAAACCTGATAATGCACTTAACCAAGTAAAGACTTCTTCTTGTTTATCACTTGCTGCAATAAATGATAATAAACCAAAAAATAATGTTGCAAGGATTGCATTTAATGGTCTACCTTTACGATCGACACGACTAAATAATTTTGGAATATTACCAATATGAGCCATTGCTACCATACATCTTGAACAAGCATAAACTGAACTATTGGCAACAGATATGATTGCAATCAAGATGATTGCGTTCATCAAGGATGGTAAACCACGGATCCCACCATTTTCAATGGCAATGACTAAAGGTGATGATGCAGCATCGACTGATGATGAACCATTTAATAATCTTGGATCATTATATGGAACTAAACAACCAACTAAAGTTAAGATAGTCACATAAGATGCAGTAATCAACCAGAAAGTTCTCTTTGCCGCCTTTGGAATAGTTTCTCTTGGGTTTTTAGATTCTGCAGCAGAGACAGCTGTCATTTCAATACCTGAATAAGAAAATGCAGCGGTAACAAAGACAGAACATAAACCTTTGAATTTTGTCCCCGAGGTATGACCAACAAATGCACCAGGTGTATGCCAATATTTACCACCTAGAAATCCACCATGAGGTCCACCACCACAAGTTAATACTATCCCTAGGATGGTAAATCCAATAATTGCAAGGATTTTCACCATTGATAATACGAATTCTGTTTCACCAAAGGATTTCACATCTAACATATTGGCTAACCCAATAACTGTATAGAAGATTGCTACCCAAGCATCTGAATTGATTTCTTCGTTCCAATATCTAATTGTTATCGAAGCTGCGACTAATTCTAATGGTAATAGCACTAACCATTGTGCTAAATAATTTATATTGATTGAGAAACCTAGAGCAGGATCGACAAACCTTGTAATATAGACGTTAAACCCACCGACGATTGGGAACGCAGCAGCTAGTTCACCTAATGCATTAATCACGGTGAATAAACATGTAGAGACAATAATCCAACCGATGACTAAGGATGCAGGACCACCTGTAGTTAGTGCAGCACCTGAATTAACAAATAGACCTGTACCGATGGCACCACCTACAGCTAAAGTAATTAAATGTCTGACATCCAAATCTTTATTCATTGTAACCTCTTGTAACTTCTCCTCGGAAGTATTATTCGATGTAACATCATTAGTAATTTGATTCAAATTACTTCCTTCCTTTGAATCCAATCCATGAATCAAATGAGATGTAGCTGTAGCTGACACTTTCTTCTCACTCTGAGAGAACGCACTGCTCTCACCTGCAGTCACAGGTATCTCAACAGTATTTCCTTCACTAATTTCATTCTCATTCTCATTATCATGAGATACACGGGGCGTATCATTAGTCTCAGCAGGCTTGAAACCTTCTACTACTTCTGACCAGTATTCTTTACTTAACGGGTTCTTCATTTGCGTGTAATTACTTACTTATCTGTCTTATACAGTAAATAAAACAATACTCTCTTATAAACAACTGAGACTGTATCATATATCTACATCTACAAATATATATATATATATATATATGTTCACATTATCTTATTGTCCTCGATGAACAATGGTTTCGATGGACCATCGCTGATCCTTTTGCCTCTTTCTCCCAGCGAGACGAGAAAAATTCGAAATCTCAAATTTTTTTTTTGTTCTGTTTTTTTTCGGCGGGCGCGCGCGTTTAGTATGTCGTGCGGAGCGATGTTCCTGGGCATGCCTGGGCGAGGTCAATAGAGTCGTGGAAACGTTTTGGACTGTTGTGAAGGAGTTGGTTTGGGCGTCTTTTATTATGACCAGATGGTGTGTGCGAAGGGGAGAATGTATGGGTGTATTGACAGGAATGTTTGGGATGCAAAAAAAAAGATAATTATAAAAAGCCCTGTAGGGGGCTCGAACCCCTAACCTTGTGATTAAGAGTCACACGCGCTACCGATTGCGCCAACAAGGCTTATAATTTGTTGAAAGGTGTAACATAGGTGCCTTTTGAGCCCTATGTCATTTTAGACGTTTCTACGAGGGTTTCTAGGGTAGCCTCATTATAGGTTGCACTAAACTTTCAGAAATGTAATAAACTAAGTTACCAAGACGTTATGCTTCATGTATAGCGCCGTTAGTGCTCTATTATACTAATGACGTCTTCTTATGACGTATTATAACAATTATATTGTTATAGGATCCTTAAATAAGCTAGCCCATCTTAGGATGATGTATAACACGCGTGTATAAACAATTAGTTAGATAACTACATAGTAAGACCTAGATATACTTAGGCCATGAACACAATTCGTCACCTTAATGAAGTGATGGAGTTCATGATGGCGAACTACCAATTTAATTAGTGGCGACGGGAAGAAAAATAATTCTTTGCCGGCGTGGCGGATGGTGGTTGCGACAATTGAGTGACGCACTGAAAAATGGAAAAAGTATATAAAGAGAAGACGTTCTCGAGAAACTATATAGTTATGTAATCATTTGATTACTAGAAGGTTCCTTTCAGAGGAAAGGGTCAGACAAGATTTAGCGAAGAAACCTAACAGTAAATCATTACGTCATTAACTGTTATAACCTCGTAATTATCGGTAAACCTTAATTACACCATCTTATTTGATATTTAACCTTTTAGTATCAAAATACACCAATTGGTCAGATCTTATAGTTAGTAAGAACAACTAACCCTAGGTCTTCTCATCCACGTGACCTGTATAAGTACGGTAGTTGTTACAAAGGAAGTAACAGTTAAGAGTTAATATAGTCTCGTGAATAATGTATAACTTGTATTGTTTTGCTAGAATATTCTTATTTATAAGTACTTAATTTAATGGTGTTGAGACTACAAAGATATGGTTGTCTTTCTGGTCGTCTTAACTATAGTCATTAATGTTAATTACTCAATGTAATAGTGAGCTGAATGAATAGAAGTAGCGTTGGATAGTTCGTTGTTTGTCTTTGACATTGGATTAAGAGTATGTAATAGTTGTAGAGTGTTAATAAAGCAAAATTGATATTTTGTTACTTGTTCTTTTATTATATAAAATATATAATAATTATAAATTTGAATACGAACTATCGAACTCCTGACTTCTAGTTTCAGTTTATTAGTTCTTTATATATAGAAGAATTATATTTCATCCCTTGTTACATTATTCACTGATATCCATTCTACTGGAATTCAATATACTTTAATAGTTTAGATCTTACTTCTACAGTCTTTATAATAACACTGTGGTTATTATGTTCATTTATAATATCGACGTCGTAAAATCTTTATATTCGGATTTGTGTCGTCCGAGTTATGCTATATTCTGTCGCATATACATTTCCGTCAATATTTGTTGAAATATGTTACTAAATGCACATTTATTATTACATTATTGAAGCTTCAAGAAGTTGCGTAGACACGTAGATATGCGTGGCGCGACGAAATGTGAAAAATGAACATCGAAGATCGAAAAATTTCATGAGATGAATTTCATATTTAAATAACACTCTATAATTATCATATAAAGATATATACAACTATAAGAGGATATTCAGGTTTACATATAAAGTTATGTCTAACAACTTCTCTAATACTTCAAGGATTCCGCAAATTTAATGGAATGGGTTATTGAAGTCCTTGATTTCTATGAAATTAGGAATAAGGTTATTGGTATCATGTCTGACAAAGCAGCAGCTAATGTGAAGATGACAGCACTTCTGTACCAAGAATTGAAAACTAATTCTACACTAATTTAAAAAATGGGGGAGGTGTTTTATCTTAATTGTACTGCTCATCTGGAAAACCGTCTTATCACAAAAATCTCGAAAAGTTTAAAAAAATTAGATAAAGGGTGGCAGAAAAGAATCATTAAGTTGGTAAGGCTTCTCCATAATAATTCGTCATTGAAGTACAAGTGGTTGAAATTTTTTGGTTTTATGTTACCAAACCAAAATGAAACAAGGTGGTTTTCAGAATTTCGAGTATACCATTTATTTTTGAGATCTGCTCCACACCTGGGTATATTTCTAGAAGATAATAAGAAAAGTATCTTTGAAACAGATAAAGATCTTTTTACTTATTCCGCGGAAGAATTGAATGAGATATCGTTATTATTGTATTTAATGGCACCACTTAATGAATTGTTCTTCCAATTACAAAAAGATAATTCAAATTCTGCTTTTTTCGGTTTATATTATTTTAAATTAATAATGAAGTATTTAAATGACATTGAAATAATAACTTCAGGTGGTCGTTTAAGAGGTGATTTAGGTATGTCTCTAAAATGTTTTGACAGATTTCAAAATGTTGAAGCTTTGAGTAACATAGAGTATGATCTTATTCAAATATTTACCGGCGCCAAGAAACTATTCATGAAAGAGTACTATGACCAACAATTCTTTACGATTCATCTGGTTATGGATGCATTGAATCCTTATTCAAAAACCTCGTTCACCCAGAAAATTCAGAAACCTGATGATTTCAACAAATCGTTTGATCGTTTATTTAACTTCTTCCATAGTTACCTGGGATCAACAATTAGTTCAAATAGAATTGAAAAGTGCTTGGTAAACTTTAATAATAGTTCACGTTCTGAAAGAGTAAAATCCTTACATGCAGCAATGGAAGCTATTAATGAGGAAGAGAGTAATGAGTTCATAAGATATATGTTGGAACGTAAAATTCATGAGGTACCTGAAACAATTCAAGAAATGGGTGAGGGTATTTATGAGTTCTGGATTAGCAGAAGAAAGGAATATCCTGAATTGAGTAAACTAGCACTTAGTCTACTGTACATGAAGTGTTCAACAGCAGATATTGAAAGAAGTTTTAGTATTTGCAAAAGTATTTTATGTCATCGGTACTCGTTAGGTTCAGAAATGCTGGAGGCCTCAATTCTGATAAGATTAGGATTGGACTCATTTGGTATCAGGCCTAATAAGAATATAGATAAAGATCTCGAGGAAACTGTCTTCAATTATGTATCTGAACACATTTAAGCACCAATACCTCAATGTTGTGATAACCTTAAGCCATAATTCTCTTTCCTCCCAGATGGTGCTCCGCTACTATGTGTTTCATTTTGTATGCGCGCTCGAAGTACCCAAAAAAATTACCCAACAGTACCCAAAAATTTTGTATGGGAAAAATATTTTTGGGTACTTTTTGGAAGACAAAAACGAGCAAAAAGAACATAAAGGAGTTCTCTGATGAAGCTGAAACTTCGCTAAAAGTTGCAGACAGACCGAATTACCCCTATAAAACAACTCTTATGTATATACCATGTATGGTGATTACGTAATTCGTGATAATGTACCAATTACCCAAAATTTGCCAAAAAGGCCTTGGGTATTGGGTACCCAAGGCCTTGTTGGGTACTTTTGGGTAAAAATATTTTTGGGTTCGGCAAAAAAATAAATTTTTTTCTTTTTTAATTTTTCGGGAGCGGAAAGGTATACACGATATTTTCATACAAACATCGCTGAAAATAAAATTGAGACCTAACGTTTTACCATCTTGGTATAATTCAAGTATAGCACCAATAGCATCATGAGACGCATCTGTAGTAAGGATTATATCTTTTGTGTTATCATAAGGTATAATGACTGGAGATGAGCTGAGGAGTTTCTTAAGTTGATTGAAAGCGTTTTCGCAGGTTGTTGACCATGAGCTATTTTTAGTAGCAAATTGATGTAGTGGTTTAGCAATCATGGAGAAATTTGCAATGAATCTGCGATAGTAACCCGCTAACCCTAGGAAACTTAATGCTTCTTTTGCAGTAGTTGGTGTAGGCCATTGTTGTATGATTTGAATTTTATCGTTATCAGGCGTAATTCCAGAAGAATCAATCGTATAACCTAAGAATCCAACGGTCTTCAAATAGAATTGACATTTATTCTTCTTAGCGTACAGTCCGTGTTCACGTAATGTTGTCAGTATTATTTCAATGTGTTTCTTATGGCTGTCTTTGTCTTTTGAAAAAATTAAAATGTCATCTAAGTAGACTACGCAAATTTTATTAATGTAATTTCTCAAAACATGATTCATTAATCTTTGAAAGGTTGCTGGTGCGTTTGTTAATCCGAAAGGCATAACCCGCCATGTATACTGACCATTTGTGGTAATGAAAGCGGTTTTATATTGGTCAGGTTCTTCAATACTGACCTGATGATATCCTGATATTAAGTCTAATTTAGAAAAAATAGAAGCACCGTGTAAACTATCCAGTACTTCTTCAATGAGTGGAAGTGGGAACCGGGATTTGATTGTTATTTCATTTAGTGCACGGTAATCAACACAAAGTCGTTTGGATCCGTCTTTCTTTTTTACAAAAATTACGGGAGCAGCGAACGGAGAATCAGAAGGAAAAATTTTGTTAGTTTGTATTAGTTCTTTGAGTTGTTTGTTTAATTCTTCTTGGTCAGAGGGAGACATTCGGTAGGCCCTCTTTGCAACTGGCTGAGCGCCTTCTTTTAATTATATGTAGTGCTTAGTTGTTGGAGTTGATGTTGGCTGTGATGGTATATTACTTGGAATAGAGTCAACTATTACATCTGAGAATTCTTTTATTAGGTCATTGGATAGATCTTGAAAGATAGGCTTGTCTGCGTCGGATAACCATGGCAGATAACTTTCCCCAGTTGGATCTTTTAGTTCCTTTTTAATTTGTCGAGAATCCACAATTCTTATAGAATGCGCAGTTTCATGTCGTGGGGAAAGGTTTTCCGTTAATATAGGAGGATGTTTCTGGCAGAGTGGTAGTCCCAAAACAACTGGTTTTGGTAGAAGGCAGTCAATTATGTAGAAGGTATCAGTAAGGGTTTGTTTTTTGTAGCTAAAAGATAATGATATTAGATGTGTTAAACTCTGAGTGTCACCCTAAGCACCTTTTACATAGGTTGGATTGGTTAATGGTTGGGCATTATCCATCATACCTTGTATGAAACGGAATTCAATAAAGTTTTTGGAGGCACCTGTATCGAGTAATGCAATAGTATATTTGTTGCGAGATAATATTTGAATAGAAATAGATAGCAATGCTTCGTCATGAATAATTTGACAATATTCGTAGAAGTTAGTTGGTATACCATTGGGTGAGGTAACGTAATTAAGATAGAAAAATGAAGCACCCAATGGCGATGTTGGTTTTTTGGTTTTCTGTATGGTTTGAAAAATGCTGTAGCTGTCTTTACTTCGTTCGAAGAACGTAATTTTTTCTTATAGCACTTTGCTTCTGTGTGGCCTAATTTATGGCAATGAGAACAGCGTATAATACCAGATCGTTTTCCATTTTTGTTAATTCTATCTTCGTTTTTTGTAGGTTGGTTGTGGTTCGATTTGAAGACACGGATACGTTGTTTAATGGATGCGATAGATATGGTATCGTCTAGACTCATAGGTTTCTTTTGTAATGTATGAACAGCTAAGAGAGGAGGTAATCTGTGGATAAAAGCTTGAGTAATCCATTCTTCGGCTGTCATGTTCATAAGTGTTTCACGATGTTTATGAAAGTCAGAAGCAATCTTTGCAGTATCTTCATTATCGTCACGTCTTTCTAATAATTTTTGAACTGTAGTCTGATGGGTTAATGGATTTGCATATTGAGATTCAAAATGCTTAAAAACTTCTTCCAATGATGGTTCTTTTGAATGAACTTTTCTGTACACAGATAGATAACTATAAAAGTTTGTACTACAAGCACCTATCAATGTACCACGAAGAGCGACTATAGCATTTTCGTTATTTAATTCACATAGTTGGACATTTTGTTTGACGGTGTCCATCCAATCATAAAAGTTAAGTGGAGCAGTGTTGTCAACGATGTTCAAACGGATTTTAGTCAAATCTGCGAATGCTTGTAATAACTCACGTTGGCTAGGTTTGGATAAATTGGCAACCATTATAGTAGCGAAAGTAATTTGATGAATGTAGTATTAAAGTAATATTGTTGAAATCAGAATCGATGTACGCGGCGCTACCAAGTAACAGTTAAGAGTTAATATAGTCACGTGAATGATGTATAACTCTGCAGATGTTCTTGCTAACTATAGGGCTTAAAAGACGCCTATGTTATAAAATGTTATAACTGAAAATGTATTTATTGTCATCTCAATCACGTGACTTTAAATAATTTGATAGTTAACATATTTTAGATATTTGATAGTTAACAATCTCGGATATTATTTGATTATTAATAGATTTCTAAACGTAGATAAAGGAACGATATTTCTAATGTTTTAGAAATATATTTCTCTTAAATAGTTTTATAAGTTTTTATATTTTATATATAAGCAATAAGCAATAATAATATATTAAGTTGTATATCTAGTTTTGGTTTAAAGACTAGCGATAACACATTACAACAGAAAAATCGGCGAAAATTAGAGTACAAAACAGCAACAAAAATGGAGATTTCAGAATATGGGAGGTTGAATATACGAAGGATTTTCAAGCATATGGTGTACTCAGACAATGTTAAATTTATATCCATATAAATAGTAGATATTTGGGAGTGGACTGGTGTGTTCTAAATCCCTGTAACTATGTTCAATTACTTAAATAATTGGTATCATTTGATAATACAGAGTGTCAGTTTGTCTCTTCATTATATTAAGTGAATATCCCTGAAATGCCCTTAGAATTTTCATATGATGATTTTTTTGAATAGTTCATATCTAGAAATAACCTAACTAAAAGTTTTTGTCCCGTATTATGACCTCGACAAGCGTGATTTTATAACAGTAAAATATACACAAATTGTCACAAAATAAAAACAAAATGGTGTACATCGGTCGGTTGCAGTGACTTCTCATAATTATGCTGACCCCATGAAAAATATTATCACGTAAGTTTTGTAATAATCTTTAACGTGACCAAAGGATGACAGGAGTAAAATCAAAATTATTCTTGCATACTGAATTCAGTACAACAAATATCTCAAGATATAATCGAAGGAGAGAAGATAACTTTTTTACCTGCGTGTCAATTGAGATAATACGGATTGCATTACAACTCAACTTTGTTTTAATGAATTGTTGTGTTATGCAGTATATTTACCGAGTGAACAATAATAATGGACATTCTTGGAGATGAAGTTCCATTCAGAAATTAAATATATAAAGAATGTAAATATATATATATATATATATATAACATCCCTCTGTTCAAAGATTAAAAGAAAAGACTGGCATTTTATGATATAAAGTGACTGTTGAATTTGGACTCCCTTCCCAACATATTTAAACATAATTATACAGAAATATCTGTTCGGTAAACTACGAAATGCAAGTTAATTAAAATTGGTAATTACTGCATGGAGACCTCAGTGAGAATCCCTTAAACAAATACAACATTTACACAATTAAAATTAATCAGGAAGAAAGCATTAACACAAAAACTTTAATCAATGTTTTAAGAAGAATGTAAAATGAATTATAAAAAAGAATTATAAAAAAATATACCTCTGTAAAGATGGACACCATTTCAATGATCATAAAAAACCAGAAAATGTTAGAAAACAACCTCATACAATGATTGAATATTATTTGTTCTTGAAGACGTTTTTATTGTGGGACATAGTAAGATTTGTGGAATCTTTGATATATTTGAGATGCTATTAGACATATTTGTATGCATAAACCTGAATGGCCTCTTATGATTGTATGCATCAATACATAAGAAGTATATAGTGTTATTTTAAATATAAAATTTATCTCATTAAAATTTTTCGTCCTCGACGTTCAAAATTCTTTACAATTTGAATATTTCCTGGAAGACTTTCAAGTATATAAGGGAATCGTATTTTCTGTTTTAAATAATATTATATATTTCACTTTTATATACCACTTCCTTGTGAAAGAGGGACAGGAGTAATACTGCTACTGTAGGACACACAGTCTTCCAGCACAATAGTTGATATACTGATTCTCATTCTCAACTATTACAGATTTTGTTGTATATTTGAATAACTAATGCCATCCATTGTATAAAATATTTTATTAAGTTGAATCGTTGAAGAATCGCTATATAATCGTCTGATCTTATCGTTATACAAAGTAAGATTACGTAGAAAAAGTATGGGATCGCAATAGTTATTCCAATGGGAATAACTATTCTTTTTAGATATGAGCTGACAGGATAGAAGTAACGTTAGATGGATTGTTAGAAATTTTAGATATTATTTTAAAATTATATAATAAAAGAACAAGTAACTAAATATCTATTTTGCTTTATATCAACTTTAAAACTATTGCTTAACTTTAATCCAATGTCAACAATTACTAACGAACTATCTAACACTACATCTATGCCTTCAGCTCATCGTAGCGCTGCGAAACAATCAACTAGCAAATCTGAGTCGAAGAATTCACCAACTACTCAGACCAAGGAAATCAAGTGTAAGGTTAACTTAGACGAAAAAGTTAATAAACCATCTGGTACTTATCACGACAAAAAGGATCCAATTAACTTTGCTAAGTCTGGGTCTGCGATTTTTGTGAATCCAGCAATGTTTGCTAATCCATTTCAACCAAGTGAATATATTTATCCACAAAATGGCAACTGGTTTTATCCAAATATAGTTGGAAACTCCCCAATGCCAAAATTTCATCCCTGGAGGGAACGTTCCATCATCTGCTACTGCTAATGACGGCTTCATCCATGGTAATTTATTAAATAAGCCATCGATCGGACCTAACACTATGCTAATCAAAATCAAAAAACCATCCGAATACTCTGCATGGATCAAAAACTTTATTATTTCCTTACGTGAAAAGGTTTAGATCACATTATTTCCGACGAAAATGGAAGCACATCTACTGAGGCAAACGAAGACGAAAAAAGAATCGTCACAGACATCTTCAAATTTTTGGTTTCCCCATCTGTGTATCCAAAATGGTTCTCTACTACTATAGATGAAGATTTTATTGAACTGTATGATGTAATCGAACGAGCATTGTCTAAGGGAAATGAAATTGTATCTGAAAGAACGATTGCAAATGAATTATTCTCAATCTACTACGATGGTAATTCGGATCCCTTCAAAGAAAATTAGAAAATCTTCGTAAGAAGGGTGAAGAAATGGTATCTCCATCACTGATAATGTTATCTGTAATCGAATCGTTCAACACTTATCTGGTCACTTCAAACATATTGCTGATAACTATAACCATAACTATCCTAATTTTACTTTACAATCTTTATTGAAAGAAATTAGTCGTGTTTACATTCGTCAAGTTAAAGGTATCAAAAAGCCTTCTACCACTACTGCTAAACTAACTCTAGCTGCTGATATTAAACCTGCTACTACTGCTCCTGCTAAATCCAACAAGGGCAGAGTCGCTACCCAAGGTAAAAATAAAAGATTATTCCACATCCAAGACGCTGCTGAGATTGATGATTGATTCCACTGAAGACCTTAGGCAACACTAAATACAACATGAATGAAATTATGATCCTTGATTCTGGTGCTGAAATTTCTGTGGTTAAAGACAGTTCACTTCTAACTAATACAAGTGAAACAATAAACGATGTATTATTAGGTGCTGGTGATGAAGAATTATCCGTTCAAGCCTCTGGATCATTCTGCTTGAAATTTGGTAAGAATACCTTTAGAGTCAAAGCTCTAGCATGAAAAGATACCTCATATAATCTTATTTCTTTACATGCCCTCGAAAATGCAAGGATTATAATCGACCTCTAACATCGTCAGCTACTGAACAAAAAGGGAAATAAGATCGGTGAACTTATTAATTATGATCACTATGTTTGCATTCCGCTAAAGCTTGTTACTAGACCTTTACCGGTTAATAGAGTTAATAATATTTCCACAAAATTATCAATGGCTTTTATTCATCGTCTCTTTGACCATATTAATATAAGAACAATTAAAGAAACGATTCAAAAGAAACTGATTAAGAGCGTCAATATCTCTGATATTGATTGGTCAATTATCGATAAATTCCAATGCGCCGATCGCATGAAAGGTAAGGCAACTAAACATAAACATATTGTAGGTTCCCGGTTAAAGTTTCAATCAAATTACGGTCTATTCGGATTTATCTGGCCCTGATACTGGTGTATCTGCAGTTTTTCCAACATATTTCATCTCTTTTACCTCTGAAGCTACTCGTTTTCGTTGGGTCTATCCAGTTAAAAATAAAAATGCTGATCCTATTTATGATATCTTTGATCACCTGGTTAGACAGATTCATACCCAATTTAAAATCAAGGTCCTATCTTTCCACATGGATAGAGGATCCGAATATACAAATTCCGACATTAAAGACTTCTTCCAACAGCATGGTATTATTCCCATCTATAGCTGGACAACAGACTCATCTTCAAATGGTATTGCAGAACGCAGTAATTTAACTTTTTTAAATGACTGTCGTACTCTCTTAAGTGCAACACATCTTCCAAATAATTTATGGTTTTATGCTGTTGAGTTTGCTACTCTTATGCGCAACTCTTTTATTAATTCTACGAACAAAATTTCTTTTCGCGGGACCAGCTGGCCCAGGCCGGTCGAAGTTCTGATGGAAGTATAATAAATTTTGTCATTTCGTCAAGATGTTATATAGTTCACAACCGCAGGATTAAAAACAAGTCATCGAGTTCTTTCTATCGAGTATTCCAATTGTTATTTCTGTCCATCTTAACATACGTTAGTGTGGATTATTATGACGGTCAAGTCGTCTCTTCTTTGTATTATGTAAAATACAAATTTACTTTATATTAGAATAATTCTGGAGCATAATTTTGAGTCACAAATTGTTTCAATTATATAAAACATACATTTCTACTTTTCATTTGGTGATTATGTAGGAATTCTATAATTTGATAGTTAATAATGAGTACCTAATAGTTTCATTATTAATGTCGTGGATTTAATCTTCAACCACCAGTGAATGATGTTTTTATTACTGGCTTGTAATTCTAGTTATTATCATGAATAATAATTACTACCTCACGAGTTTATGAATTTCATAATATTTTATTTTTTGCATTTTTATACAACGATTGATTTTTCTTGATAATATTAAATCTTTTTCTCTAAAAGTTTTATTATTCGCTATTTTATCTTGAAGTAATTGATGGAAACAATAAAGAAAATTATTTGCTAAAATGGAATTATTAAGCTGATTACCAAATTAATAATTTTGTAGAAATGACGAGCGGGACAAAAACGGTTAGAACTAACTAAGAGTTAAGGTTTTTGTAATGGGGTAGTTATATAAGTATGTAGTACCAGATTATGGGTGTTATTTTGTGCAATATTGTGGTTTTTGTTGAGACACTAATGTGATACTTGAATTAGAGTATATACTATGTGTCACTGTATTATAGTGGTGTGCGGGTGTAGATGTTAACCCACGCACTGAGAGAAAAAACAAATATACAGAGTTAACACATTGTATAATAGATAAAGAAGAAGTAATAGACTTCTACAAATGTAAATAGTTAACTCTTATATAGTTTATGTATAATATAAAAGAATAAGCAATTACAACTATACTAATTGTACAAATATCTATTACAACTTAACTAATAGAATTATGTCTTCTGCAACTATGGAACCTGCTCATGTTCCTATTGACTTGAACCAATACTTCCAGTTACTAAACCAACATTGCAACAAATTTATGTTGTTGAATTATTTCACTAATTGCAGACACTATTATTTGCGTTATTGAAAAGTCCAAGATGTCGCGTAGACACATTGATATGTGTGGCCTGCCAAATATGAAAATTGCTTCATTGTAATGCTTGGATAATTACAATTATATCATAAAGTCGACATTATATTCACTACGTTAACGGTTTCCTATATTTCAAAAGGTAATTTCTGCTGTAACATTTCTATTTCTGACATTACAAGCTTTGTAAATTCATACAGCCTCCTAACGTAATATAGAATTTACACTTTTAAAACAAACCTATCCTCAATTGAATCTCTTTCCGTTTAAGTTGTAACAATATTAAAATTACCAATTCGTATATAGTGACACATATATCATCAACGTAAGGTATAAACTTTTCGGAAATTTCAACAAATAGTAGCTTTTATGGCCAAGTTGGTAAGGCGCCACACTAGTAATGTGGAGATCCTCGGTTCAACTCCGAGTGAAAGCACTTTTTTTTTCCGGTTTGGTGCGATCTGTCACGTGACTTTTTGTATTTTTGCTATTTTTCCTTCGGTGAGGCTGCGGCAACCGACGAACATTTTTGATTTTATGTTTTTAACAATAGATCTATTTACAGAGTCATGGTTTTGGATCAAGTAATTAAATATTATTTATAACAACTATTTGATATCAGTATATTTGTTTCAGTATCCTTCACCGTCTGTTTCAATTACCGAACGGGATACGATTGGGATGATAAAATTGCGTTTGAAAAGACTGTTGTCGGTCAGATTTGTATTATTAGCATTAGTCATATGGGCCATCTATCATGTCTCTAGAAATAATAAATCTGAAATAGATATATCACCATTTTCGATGGAAAATGGAATGGATGATCCAACTCAAAGGTATAGAACGGCGACGAAAAGATCAGCATTTCGAATGATTAGTGAGAAGAGAGATCAAATCTTAAAGACAGGAATTTGGTCATCTATTAAAAGAACAATTTCATTCAGTAATACTGGGCCATCTATATTTAAGGAAGAGGATAGATTTATTAAGGATTGGAAAAAGAAGACAACGGATTCAGATAGGATTAAAAAATGTCAGTTTATAATCTTAACAATGTATTATGAACAACCACGGTGGAGTAATCGTGATATCCTAAAATTTTATTCAAACGAAAATTTAGATAATTCTTTAATTGGACTATTAGGTGAAAGAATGAGAACGTATGATTACTGTTTTTTAAGAAATGGAATCGATATGGAACTTGTGTTCGATAAGCAGGAATTTAAAGAACTTGGTATAGATGCATGGGATTATCAATCAAGAATGTTCCCATTTTTGAAGAAAGATTTCAGTAAAGAATCTCAATATATGTGGCCAGATATAAGAGATTTGTCTACAGGTGCAATTGAAAACAAATTAAATGATGAACGTAATTCTGAATTACGTTCATCGTTGCCTAGTCCATTACAATTTAATATAAATTTCTTCACAAATTGGTTAAAACAATCATCTGGGAAAGGTATCGTTACAACAATGGCTCCATCAGATGCTGGTACATTTGCTAAACAACTGAAAGTATTTCAAAAATTGAATAATACTCTACCAATACAAGTTATCTCTACAGGTCCAGATTTAACATCAGACTTCGTCGATGAAATTACAGTTGCTGCAAGAGCCGCAAATCAAAAGGTATATATAGTTGATTGTTCCTCCTTTTTCGATCCAACTTTCACCGAAGAATATATTAAGAATTTTTTCAATAAATGGGTTGCTGTTATCATGAATACATTCGAAGAAGCGATTTTCATCGATGTCGATGCTGTACCATTTGAAAGATTAGATTCATTTTTCGATATCCGTGATTATGAAAGTACTGGGATATACATGTATCAAGATAGAACAATGTTAGAAGAACATACATTTGAATATTGTATCGAAATGTTAGAATTCATGACACCTTCTTTACAAGAAAGATATTTCTTAGGATCCAATTTATTTATTGATGATCTACGTAAGGATAACATAGTTTCAACAGAGGCAATGGTATATGCGAATTTCTTCGATAAATTAAGACTTCATCATGTCGATAGTGGTTTAGTCATCTTTAATAAAATCAAAAAATTGAATGGTTTATTAATGTCATTTTTATTACATTTAGATGGGAAGATGCAAAGATGTGTCTATGGTGATAAAGAAATTTTTTGGTTAGGTCAATTATTCGCAGGCGAAGATTATACTATTGATCCATTTGAAGGTGGAATTGTTGGAACAATTGGTCAATATGATATTGAAGAGGAAAATGCTAAAAAATCATATATTTGTGCCACACAAATTGCTCATAATGATGATAAAAATAAACTAGTTTGGACCAATGGTGGTTTGAAAACATGTAAAATTTATAATTCCGCCCAAAGAGACTTTAAGACGGATGCAACATATTATACCGAAAGATACGGTACCGTTGAAAATTTAGAAAATATGTATAATATGCCCTTACATATCGAAGGGTTCATTGTTCCTGATCCAGTTGCTAGTCCATGGATGCAAATTACAGAGTGTAGTCATTATATGTATTGTGCATTTGTTACAGAGAGTGATTCAAGTGCAGACGTTGACGCAGGAAGAATTATCAGATTCGATGAAAAGGATATCAGTTTCTATAACAATGTTTCAGATAAATGGAATGAATGAATGAATAAATGTTGTTGAAATGAAGGGTTTGTGTAACTGATCAGTAGATCCGGAACTGTTTTTGTTGTTGTTGTTGTTTTTTAAAGTTGAAGTTTCTTTGGTAACAAGAATGGCATGCGACAGGATGTGGTGGTGTCGGTGATCTTCAGTTGACACGCCGATATGAAACTTGATATCCAAAGCTGATTGGTTGGAGGTATTGCTTCAGTGATAATCCATTATGAGATGTAATATAGAGAACCATAATCTAGTATTGAATTCTGAAGTTTACCTCTTTTGTATAACATGAATCGATGCCAAATTTTGAGTCTGTCAACGAATTCGATTTGGGAACCTCAATAATATAAACCTGTATGGTTTCTGGAAAATTTAATTCCTTTTCTATTAATAAAATTTTCTATCCCTTACCTCATTTTACTGTCGTAGAATTCTATTGACAAGTCATAGTCTCAAATATTATATGGTATTGCATCTCAAAGAAATTAGCATTAGCGTCTGATCAACCTCTTAACAATTCTTTCTTAATTTAGATTTTAATATTATATTATATTATATATTTATATTTATATAATGGGGTATTTATTAATGAGATTACGAAGTACGACTTAAAAGTCTATACTAATATTATTTTGAAAATTTGTGCGATAAGATTAAATGTAGAGATAATTAGATATATCAAATTATCTAATGAACTAGAATACAGAATATGATATGGCAAATAAGTGTTTCCGCTTCAAGAGAAGAGATTAGTCTTTTCATCCTGAAGTTGGAATTATTGTCTTTTTAGTATTAAAAATTGACTGTTCAACTTACAACTTGTTACCTTCGTTTTGTACAATACTTGGTGTTTCCAAAGGTGTTGCAAATGGTTGTTCAATTGATGCAGATGTGGCGGCATTAGTAGTAGACTGTTGGATTGAACCTGGAGCTACCTCAACAGAGTTAATGAATGGTTGTTCAATAGATTGGGCAACTGGTTCCTCATCAGATTCAGCTCTAGCATCGAAGGAATCAGGTTTTTCTTGTAATTCCTTTTCGGTTGATTCTGGATTCTCATCGATGTAATTACCATTTGGATTAATGTTTAATTTGAATAAACGGTTCATACCGGTAACTCTCATACACCAAGCATAAACACCTGGCCAGACATTCTTAATGTAAGTCAAATAGAAACCCACGAACATTGCACAGAAGTTAAAGACAACGAAAACAATTTCTAAACCGAAGTTTCTCCATCTATGATGGTAACTCATATTTTCGACTTCTAAGAAATCATCACCAACAGTATAAGTACAGTAACCACAAACAGTGAAGGTGTTTGGATTCTTTAAATAACCACCAAATTCAGCAATATAAGGAGCCATGAACTCACCACAATTTTGACCCATTAGAGGTTGACCTGGGACTAATTCACTGTTATCACAGACAACTGGTCTGTCGTGAAGTAATAAACTGACAAATGTCTCAATGAAATAAGTATATGGAGAAACTCTGTACATGAAAGTCCAGAAACCAGGGAACAGAGAGTATGGTTGCATAACACCACAGAAGGATGCAGTGAACGAATATAAGAAGGCGACGAAGACAGCAGCAGTTTGTAAATCTGGAGCAGAATACATTAACCATAAACCAAACGTCAGATAATAAGCACTGAAAAGAATATAGTTTAGATAGAAAACACCGGCAACATGAGGAGCATTCGAGAAACCACAACAGAAGTAACAACATAGGAAGAACAGAGTCGAACTACCAATAGCTAAAGGTAATTCAACCACAGTTTGAGCAATTAAAAGGACAGTCCAATGGTAAGTATTAGATCTATTTTCTCTAGCGATGAAAACATCCTTAGATTGAAGGGCCTTATCTTGAACTTGATTAATTAATGGAGATGACAAACACATATTCATGAAAGCCAAGAAAATAGCGTTTTGTAAACCAGAAATGTTATGTCTGGTTCTCCAGAAGGAGAAACCAATGAAAAGACCAGCACCAGCATTCAAACCAAATTTAGAAATAACGTAAATCTTATCTCTCTTAGTACAGATATATTGTCTCTTGATAATATATCTCAATTGAGCCATGTAAGAAGGTTGAGTCCAAGCAGATGTAGTAAAGTCAACGTTCGAGTTACGAGCCTCTGCTTCGAGGTTATCTAGAACATCAAAAATAGCCGACTTTTGAGGAGATTCTTGCCAAGCCTTAGCCCAATTAATCATATTAGATTCACCGTCACGTACTTTACCACCAACAACATCAATGATAAAATCAGCTGGATTTTCAGTTTCATGATCATAAGTTAATAGGTTGTCATGATCGACAAAGTAATCACAAGCACTTTCAATATCACCAAAGTAAACACATTCACCACCTCTCTTCAACAAGAAGATGTTGTCAAAATGACTGATAACACTCTTAGAAGGTTGATGGATAGTACACAAAATAGCTTGACCTTGTTCAGATAACTTCCTCAAGAACTTAACAATAGTTAAAGCAGCTTCGGAATCCAGACCAGAGGTAGGTTCATCCAAAAATAACAATAGAGATGGTTTGGTAACCAGTTCAACACCAATAGATAACAGTTTTCTGTCGGTTGGAGATAGATCAGCAACCAGTTTATCAGCAGGTAAACGTAATAATTTAGCAATGGAAGCTAGATATTCCATATCACCGTCACCTCTTAAATTACAGGAGACTTCCAGAGATTCCTTAACAGTTAATAAATCTAAATGAACATCTTGTTGTTGGACAAAACCAATACTTCTTCTAAAAGCACCAATGTTGGTTAGAGGTTGACCATCGATTAATAATTCACCAGTGACAACACCCTTTTCGGTTCTTTGAGATAAAACGTTTAATAGAGTAGTCTTACCAGCACCAGATTCACCCATAAGAGCAGTTAAACCAGAAGAAATATAACCAGAGACATCGTTAATTAATTGTTTGTTACCTTCGACAGTATAATTAATATTTTTCCAAGAAATGACGTGTTTTTGAGATTGGACAGTATTGTTGTTGCTATCACTAGATGGAGCCTTATCATCTTCGTCCTTAGAACCTTCTGGGTTTTCCTTGTGGAAGGAATCTAAAGAACTGGAAGAAGAGCTTGAAGTTACAATTGGTTCGTTGTATAACTCTTCCTCAAATTCGATATCTGAACCACTAATTATACCATGAGCTCTCAAGTAAGCTTGAACCTTTAGCATGTTTTGTCTAGTGTATAATGGAGTAATGTATTCGGCAACAAATAAAGATAAGAATAGATAGAAACATAAGAAACCGATTAAGATACCAAAGTTTCTCCAGACGTGGTGATATTTGTACTTCAAACCAGATTTCAAATAATCTTGACCTCTAACATAATTGTTACCTAAGGTAGCACCTTGCCATGCACAAGCCTTATTGGCAAATGTGACATTAACGTAAGCTGGACCCCTTGGGATAATACTTTCAGTACAATCCAGTTTCAAAGTAAACAATTCGTTACTTAAAATAGCTTCCATAGTGAACATAGCTGGGTTTAAGTAAGCAATCCAGATAAACCATGGGTGCATATCTTCTAAATGAATAACATAAGAAGCATACATAGCAATAGCTAATAACAAAATACCTGCGAAAAGATTAGCAACTGATAATGTTGGACTCATCAAAGATGTCAATGTAAACAAAGAAACCATAGAGAAATTGTAGAACGACAGGAATAACAGGAAGATAAAGAATCTGGCGGCTTCATATTTCAAATGGGCTAAGAAATATAGAATGATAGAGAAGACAACAACCAAAATAAACTTGAAAGTGTAATCGAAGCAGGTAGAAGCTAAAGTTTCGACCCAACTATAATAGAAATGTAAATTAACATGCTTCATAACAACAGATTGTCTTTGGAAAGCAGCAGGTAAATCGGATAAAGCCAAGAAAGTGAAGAATAAGATGGCGAAGAAACTTAACGAACCCCTAGAGAAAGAACCAATAGTAGTCTTAGCGACATCATAAAACAGAGAACCAATAACCAGGGACTGAATAACAACCGAGACGAATTGGGAAATCAAATATGATTTGTCACCAATACTTCTATCGAAAGCTCTTCTGACAACGAAATCTAATTGCTTAGTTAGTGAAATGGCAAAAGTTGGAGTAACATCCTCGTCTGGAATACTTGTAGAACCTGGAGCACCGTGTTCATCCACAGCCTTCTTACAGTCAGCGTAATAATCAGTTTCCTTCCATAAGTTGTATAAATCGACTTCAGATCTTGGAATTAGATGAGATTTCATATTTTGAGTAGAGAATTGGAAGTTTAGAATAGAAGTTAGATATTCAATGATACAATCATTTGGATCCTTTTCGATTCCTAACGAGTCACGGAAATAATTCATACATTCATCGATTGTACCGTAAAAGACTTCGTAAGAATCACTTAACATAAGAATCTTATCGAATTTGTAAACAATCTTATCAGAAGCTTGGGAAATCTTGACGAAGTTAACAGAACGTGTAGCCCTGGCCATCTTTTGTAGAATAGATAAAAAATCTAAAGCAGTAGCAGAATCTAAACCTTTAGTGGAGTTATCCCATAGATAAACAGAACCATTAGCAGCGAAAGTTTCAATAATGGAAATACGTTTACGTTCACCACCAGAAACACCACGAACATAATCGTTACCGACTAAAGTCTTCAAAACATGAGATAGACCGAATTCCTTTAATAATTCATCTCTTAATGCAATACGTTCTTCCTTTGGAATGTCGAACTTACAACTTAATGCGAAATCGATAGTTTGTTCAACAGTTAAGAAAGGGAAATGAATATCTTGTTCGTTATTGTAAATAATCTGTTGTGGACACTTTGATGAAAATGCTTTGTATTCATTTTCTTTAAATTTAATTGACCCTTCTGGAGAATATTTTAAATTTTTATGACCGTGGAAAAGAGCATTGAATAAAGCGGATGATGGTTTACCTAAGATTAAAACCATTTCACCTTGTTCGGCTCTGAAAGTTAAATCATGAAGAACATTTTCTTCAGAACCTTCAACTGCAGCTGCAGAGATGACATCAGCCTCGGCGTCCTTACTATGCACTTTATGACCGAAACCATTACCTAGTTCAACATTGGCACCGTTGAACGTAACTGACGCATCAGGAACTGGTGTAAAATATTTTGAGATATTAGACATCAGATATCAAATATAATGAAATGCGAAAGAAACAGACAGGTAATTTTAGAATGAAAAATTTAATAAAAATTAATACCAGTTAAAAATTAATAATTTGATATGCGTGAGTTTTGATTCTTTTGTTTAATTATTCTGTCAAAGAAACAACAGGGTAGTGCAATATTAGCTTCAATTATTAGAAGTTCAATTGCTTTCGTTCTTGTTTAGTTTAATGACGAAATAAAAAAAATTAATACTCTCAATCGAATAGCCTTCTAGTTCAAATAGATGATACAATTGTAATAGTTGGATAATTACGAGAGTTGCCTGTGAATTGTTTAAAACAAATAAAATAAAATAAAATAAAAGATATACTCTTATGATAAGAAAATAGAAACAAGCTACTTTGCTGAAAGGTATTATGCAAGGAAATTATTTACTTTTTCTCAAGGTAATTGCTTATATAACAGAGATCTCAGTTTCCTTCTAATTCTAACTTTTCTCTCATGCTTCTGTTTACTTTGTTGTTTGATCTTTGTCACTTCATCTAGAATACTTTTTATGCATTGACACGCTATCAAGGCAAATATAGTTTCGACATATTCTAATGAGGGTGAACAATTCATTATTATGATGCACAAGAAATAATAATAGTAAAAACATTAAAAGGAAAATTTAAAGATGGAATATTTGCATGTGGTTCTTTTGTTTGTTTGTTTTTTCAACTATGTCCATTTCAGCGGCGTTTATTGTCGAATATACGACAGTGTATCCTCTTCTACTCCTTTTTTTTCTTTCTTTTTTTATTTTCCTTTTCTTATTTCATCTGTGGCTCTTAAACAACAGACGTACCATCTCTGACTAACTATAGATTAGTAATTATATCGTTCTTTTTTCGAGATGTTTACAGCAGTAACGACTATTTTTATCAAAATACAAAAACAAATAACAAAACGGTAGTGTCCTCGAACCCACCTGTGGGTGCATTTCTGCGACCGTTCCTTTGGTCCCCATATGACTGCAGAGATAAACCAAGAAATAGGACAGGCATTTTACGTAGAACCTGACAAATGTAAAAGAAAACTTCTTATTCAAAAGATAGGCACATTTCTTATTATCAAATGGAAGCTTCTACAACGTATATCCTCAGAAGGAATCATGGTACATCATGTGTGAAATCAAGCACTCAAAGATGAAGGATGCAATCATGTGAATTCGATATAATATCAGTTTGTCTTTTAAACGGGGGAGATGATAAATGGGATTGGTACAGTTTCTTGTGAGTCGTAAAAGATATATTTTTAGAGCTCTGCACTGTCTTCCTTACCCTTTAGATGAAACAAGCATACCATTGGCAAAACTTCAAACCCTCGTTCAAGGACGGATTGATATTTAAATGATGTCTCAGCAACTGTTGTCCCTCAAATTACAGAATGAAGAAGAAACGAAAGTGGGAACAAAAAAAAAAGAAACAAGATCTAGGAACCAGATTATTGTCAGAAAACGTAGTAGAAGCGCCTTCTTGTTTTTGTTGTTCCACACAATTTAAGAAAAAAAGGCAAGAAATAGTCGAAAATTGAAATATTTTCAGAATGGCTACGGTGATTTCTTCGCAAATACGATCTACATTCTTCCGTATAGCAAGGAACACAACAAAAGAAATAAAAATAATTTGACATAATGGTATTGTTTCTTGTCTTCTAATAAACAAAATCTCCCTAAACGAGGGTTGTTTCAATTATTTCAAAGTATTGTTAAAAATTAGCCGTAGACATTACATTTCCTCATTTGTATGTTATCCTGATTTCTACGTATAGAATGGTGTTTTTATCATCCTCGTTTAAATTGAAACAATATCAAATTAGGTAAAAACATATTGGAAACTCTTGCAACAGAAAAAAAAAGTTTGGGAGAAAACAGAGTAGAAGTGAAATGACGTTCAGTTTCTAGATGGAAGGCGAAGCGTAAACGGTTGTCCACTGAGAAATATGAACTTTTTTTGGAAGCAAAATCTTTGATAATCTGTAAAAAGGAATTTTGAGCAAGGTACCAGATCTAAGGAACAGAAAAAGGTTTCACTCTGTACCAGCTTCCTTTCTACTTCAAAGATGGATAATGAAAAAGAAATGATATTCAGAAAATTGCTTCCCCTTTTTCAAGTGCCGTACTCTTCATTTCTTTTTTTCTTTCTCTTTTTTACCTTTCTAAGGAATTGGGACCCTAAAATCGTCTTGAATCCCTTTCGAAGATAGGATATTTCTTCAAAGAAGGGGTCATCTTGCTATCATTAGGCTCATCGGCAAGGGATGGTTCTTAAAGAAGAGCATATTATTTGAAATAGAATACCCGTAATATTGTTTGAGAACTAATATTACGACTTTTCTAGAAATGAATTTACAATAGAAAAAGAAAAGCTAACCTTGGTTTGGAACCATCTTGGAGTCCGAAACATTGGAATACACCTCCATAAGAATTAAATATCTGGGCACATTGTTTTAATCATATTATACAATCTATACGAACCGACGATCATAACATTATATCAATATGGAAATTCTTCATGAACAAAGGAATGATGTTACAAGAAATTCTTCAATCTGAAACATCAAAATTTTTCTCAGAAAATGAATTATTTTATTCTTAAGCATTTTTCTTGTAAGTTGAAAAAAATAGTGAATGATAAATAAAAGCCGATTAAAATAAAAATAAAAATTATTAACATCATTTAAAATATGTTCACTTGATTTTCAGATTTCGTTTAGGTGACAATGGAAAGTACAAACATCGTTGAAAGGCTTCCCATTTCGATTTTAGCAGCTTTTGAACAATGAGCGGCTATTGGAGGATTCTAAAACTGTTCTAATTACGTTTCATTGTCTGTAGCTAAAAGGTTCTTGTAAAAAAGACAAAATGAACAGGAAAAAAAAGAAATATAAGTTTTAGAGGTTAAAAGATAAACATCGAAAAGAATGATGAGCTAAACGGATCTTAGAAAAATCTTGCATTGGTGCCAAGAATTATTTTCAAAGATATTGCACCAGTGATAAAGGGTTTGCCGTGGCAATAGATCGTTTTCTTTGTATTTCTTAATTTTTATAATGTGGAATATTCTTGATAACTAGAAATTTGGCTTATGTCATTAAACTTTAACGTTTGTAAGAAAAAGCTTTGACTCTTCAAGTTTCACTAAATTGGATTACCAAAACCCTTTTTCTAAGATTCAGAATAGCATTATATTTCCCTTTTAAAAGAAGTTGGAATTGATAAAATATAGTGAACTAGTATAGCCTTTATAAAACTGTAACATAAGACAGGACTGGCAAGATTATCTGGATCAAGACTGCCTTCAAGTATTGCCTGTTTATATATATGTATATATGAAGATTTCACATCCATTGAGATTATAACTCTTGTCGTAAAATTTTCTAAACCATCGTTATTGTTATCAATTTTTTACAATTAATTACCGATGAGCAAACATTTGGCATCTATGGACGCAAGGCTGGAGTAACTGATATCAAGTAAACTATACAACGCCTTTTATTTAAACATAGGCTTTACCAAGGCAACCAGTATGTATTTAGACGAATTCAGAAGTTATTGGATTCGAATGATAATTTGACAATTTGAAAAGTAGTTCTCTATTCCAGTTTGTTCCTAATCCGTTTCGTTCCCTGATCAATTCGTAAACCGATTGAAAGGTTGTAAAAAAAATGTTTCTTCTCGTTCACTAATTATATTGATAATCCAATTATGAATCTATGTTTACCAACAATCCAAGCCACAATTTTATATAAATAAACAACTTCAACAAGCAAAGACGCGAAATGTTACCAATTGTCGTTCTTATACATGTTACTTTTGGCGACCCAGCTGGCGTCTGTCTTTATTGAATATGAAAGCTATTGAATAATTCAGAAGGCAAATCATATTGCCAACAATAATTCGTTTCTGGGACATGAATCCTGTTCGTTCAATTGCATTCCGCGGTACCAAAATGACACTCTTATGCTACCTTTTTAACAATGACGAAGAACGCATAAACAGCAAAGACCAAAAATATCCGTATTATTCCAATCTTTACTGGATAGACTATTAATTAATTATATCATCTTCTTTCCTGGAACGACGAGCAAAATAGAAAATTGATTATCACATTAAAATACTTTCACAGACACATCCGCAGAAAAGGAACCGTAAGAAAAAAGAATGTCGAAAAAGAAAACATGTCCCAATTCGGCAAACGAAGTTTCAACTAAATGACCCGATTAGGAAATCTCTCGTAAGCGAGCAGCAGTGCTCGAAGAAAAAGAAATTTCCTTTTGCTTCTTTTTCCCCGAAGGCAACTCGGGTCACTATAATATACGAAGAAATTGGATAAAATTTCGTTTGGTTTCTTCTTTGATTGATAGATAACTGAATTGAGATCTGCGTTTTTTCAGTTATATTTGGTCAATAGGTTTCAATCCATTCTTTTTAGCTTTGATGGTAGATTTATAGGCAACAAAGCGTAGTACCTATTGTGTTACTCTGTTCTTCTGTCATTTCTTTTCCTTTAGTAATGCCCCATTTGAAGCTATTTCATATTCGAGAAAGTTATTTGTGGTGCGAAGAGATTTGGTGGAAAGTTTCCCCTGTACGACAGTGCCTTCCAATTATGTTAAGAGGTGCAAGTTCTTCTGTGCGCAGGTGGGTTCCTCGGAATACTTCTCAACTTAGCTCAGTAACAAGAGAATATTGGCAGAGTTATTTAGAAGATTTTTCCCTTATAATACTATTTGCTTGCTTCGACTTTCTATTATTATTGTTTATTAATTTAATTTTGTTAAATCTGTTTTGTCCAAATTGTGGTTATGCAGTGAGAGGATTCTTAAGTTTCACGCCGAATTATAAGTGCAATCCGCACTGGCTAATAGCAGTCCTTCGATATTGAAAGGCATTGCATCATATTTCAAAAGGAACATAACTTGTCGTACAAGTCAACATAAACTGCATGATCCTGTAATTAACATCTTTTTCCTTTTTTTTTTATTTTGTCATTTCGTTTTTGGTATAATTAATAATATTAGAACCGGGGGTCCCAAGCTGGAGTGTATATAAAACATACATCTTTTCACAAATTCCAAATTTCTTACATATGCAATTATTCCCTTCTTTTCCCCTACTTTTACGTTTGGTTTTGTTCTTGCTTTTTTATCTATTTATTCTTGTTTCATTTATAGAAAACCATATCACATAAATTCAATTTTAGATACCAATAATACCACACATAATGTCTATGAAATTCTCCGCTGTCCTGGCCCTAGCTGCCACTGCTGCCATCGCTGCTGATGTCTCTGACTACCAAGTCGCTCAATTCGAAGGTATGTTAGTCGATGTTAACGCTCATTTACAAGATTACATGTCTCTAGCTATGAACAATGCTGATTTCACCATCCCATCCGGTGTCTTAGATGTCTATGAACACATGACCACCTACGCTTCCGGTGATGACTCTTACACTTCTCTATTCACAGAAATTAACTTCGCTCAAGTTACCACTGTTATTGAAAAGTTACCATGGTACTCTTCTAGAATGTTACCAATCATTGAATCTTACTTATCTGCCCATAGTTTCACTGACACTGCTGCTGCCGCTGCCACTGGTGCTTCATCTGCTGCTTCCTCTTCCTCAGCTGCTTCATCCTCTTCCTCCTCTGCTGCTGCCTCTTCCTCTTCCGCAGCTGCCTCTTCCTCTTCTGCTTCCTCTTCCTCTTCTGCTTCCTCATCTTCTGCTTCCTCATCTTCTGCTGCTTCCTCCTCTTCTGCTGCTTCATCTTCCTCTTCTGCTGCTTCTTCCTCTTCTGCCTCTTCCTCTTCTGCTTCCTCATCTTCTGCTGCTTCCTCTTCCTCTTCTGCTTCTTCCTCTTCCTCTTCTGCTTCTTCCTCTTCTGCTGCTTCTTCATCTTCTTCCAGATCCTCCACTGGTGCTGCTGCTCAATTATCCACTGGTATGGGTGCTTTCGCTGCCGCTGTTGCCATGTTATTATAATTGAATTGATAGAGACTCTACTTTATACATCTTCATTTCAATATATATTCAGAAACAATCTTATCACAATAAAATGAAATAAAAATTAATTCTTATAATGTGTATGTATATTATTGTTAAAAACACTCTAGTAGTGTTACCGTCTACGTAATAATATGTAATTTTATACAATCACTTCCACGGTATTCCTAATATAACGATTTTACTTCAAAATATATTAACCAACATCAATCATAATTAAATCTGTGAATCAATTGAAGTCATCGATTACATTTTTAGTTATCGCCGCGATACTAATTTAGTTACCCTCAGGGTCAATTTTTTGCTGAATAAGCTCAAAACAGAAAAATAAAGGGGAGCAAAAGTTTGAAGACCATCGAGGATTTGTAATTCAGATTTAATTACTCAATAACGACTAGCTTCTTCGACTAAAGGGTATTCAATTTAAAATTGACTTATCTTTAACATTTAAGAAAACTTACTTGTATAGTTAAAACACATTAGAGAAGCTATCAACCGGCCCCTAATTATGACCGCCCCACGTAGATCAGCAAGAATAGCCAGCAAGAGATCCCTAAAAGACGATGAAACCATTGAGGAACCGAAATTAAAGAAGACTAAAATTACTAAGACCGAGGTAGGAACTGTTGCTAAGAAAGGAACAACTACTAAACAACTTGAAGTTGGAGATGAAATACCTGATATGACATTGAAGGATCAAGATGATAAAGATGTTCCATTGAGACAAGTTGTCAAGGATAACAAAATTGTTATTATTTTCGTTTATCCTAAAGCCTCTACTCCAGGTTGCACACGTCAGGCTTGTGGATTCCGTGATAATTATGATGATTTGAAACAATATGGTAAAGTCTATGGGTTAAGTGCCGACAATGTTACCAGACAGAAAAATTTTCAAACAAAGCAAAGCTTGCCTTACGATTTGTTAAGTGATCCAAAAAGAGAATTGATTGGTATGTTAGGTTGCAAAAAGACACCTCAAAGTGGTATCATTAGATCTCATTTTGTGTTCTATGAAGGTAAATTGAAATTCAAAAGAGTGAAAATTTCTCCTGAAGTTAGTGTCGCTGATGGTAAGAAAGAGGTTCTTGAACTAGCAAAGAACCTTGATAAGAAATAATAACAAAAAAAAAGCAATACATATTTTATTTTATAGTATTTAATTATTGAGATTTTATGAAGAGTCTGATTAATAATACTATGTGAAGTCACAGTACAATTTCGATCTTTTTTTCTTCGATAGCTAATAACTGATATCGTAATCCTTAAGTTTATTTATGAACCTTTTTTGAAGTTAAGGCACCATGAAAGGGCGATTGATTTTTCTGGCGTCAAAGGTTTTACCTTTTTACATAGTGATGCTACACAAACAAACAAACAAACAAACTATGTCATAAAAAAAAAGATTATGGCAATCAGCGCACCCAAAGAATAGTAAATAAATATACAGAAGAATTATTCTAACAAGGTGGTATCCCATTAAAAACGAATTGATCAACGTGATTAAATATGATTTTGAATGTTTTGTCACATACTAAGATTCGAACATCATGTAAATATTGCAATGGTGTAGTACTGAACTGTCGCTGTGAATTTTTCAAAGGTTTAAATGAGAGCAATATCCCTCTAACTGGTGATACTAAAAATAAACATTTACATTTTGAAAAGCTTGGAACCTACACTAATCGGTGCTCTACTATTGAAATGTCTGGAGAACTGAGATTTTTGAAAAAGTCAGATAATAACAAACGGAATGGTACCTCTGGCTGTAAGAACGACACGAAAATCGAAAAAAACTGCAAAGCTGCAAATGAATTAGAATTGATGCATATGTCACTTTATCCACAGGTAGCAATTCCACTCGAAAATGTGTTAACCAGACTTAACAACAATATGATAGTATTTCTAATTCTAACTGATGGGTTACTTCGAGAAGTAAGAAATAATGTATTTGAAAACTTATTGGGATCTTATTGTCCTAATCGCCTAAGAAATAGAAAATTCATTGATTACGATGGCACAACATATAGAAAGCTACAAAAATCCCTTGCTAGAGAAAAAATGTTAACACAAGAAGAACAGCAAAGACAGAAATTGATATACAATCCCTCTAACAGACATGTATTTTGGGCTCTGAGACCGTTTAATTTCGATAAAGAATATAGTTACCTTATGTTCTGTAATAAAGCTTTGGAGCGCAGAGAACCCTGGAGAAAATATCATGATGGTTTGCAAAAGTTTCCTAGGAGACATCTGATTAGAAGGTGGTTAAACAGAAAATGGGAATGGGAAAGCATTATTGATTACATCTTTAGTGAATTATGTCCAGAGTCTAACGAAATAAGTACAATGAAAGGAGCATCCATATTGGCAGGCACAAGAGAAAAGGTAAAAAAGGTGAATGTCACCACCTTTTCTGAAGTAGTCGTAGATGATGAAAATGGTAACACACTATCAACCACTGCAGATGTCCTTCAAGGAGCATTTGAAAAGTTAGTTTCTATATGTAATACCGAAGTTCACCCAGAGATAAAATCATTAAATAATTTGACTGTAAGAACTGTATAAAATTTTTGTCACTTTTTCTTTTTCTTTTTTATATTTTACCCATTCCGGGAAATGACGAGCGTCACTGTCATTATTGCCAATCATTAAAAAACAAAAAAATTGTACCTTTTTTCAAGGGACATACCAAATATATATAAAGGATACAAATAAAGATGAATAGTTGATTTCAAATACTGTATTCTTTTGCTGTTACCTTTTCATCGGTTTGACTTTCTCAAATAAGTTAACTTTATCTACCTGACCTATTAACAATCGATAAAACAAAAGCAATAGAAATTTTCATCAAAACAACAAGAACATGTGTGAAATTCAAGAAGAGAAACTATGCAAATTCTTTAGCCTTAATTATGACAGTGAGCTGGAACATGATAAGCAAAAGAAGTTGAACGTTCTAAGGGAACCTAGAGATGACATGCACAAAGATGTATTATATATTCTTTCGCAAAACGCAAAGTATAATTTTTTCAACCGTCGCCACTCTTCAAAAAAGACCACTGAAGGTCAACAAAACGGCAAATCCGTAACTTCTTCTAAATCAAGAGGTGTTATTAGAGGAAACGCCATTCACCTAGAGAATGACAAAATATTACATCAAAAGACACCATGTTCAGTCCATTTCCATGAAAAAGAAGATGATGGTGTAGTATCATCTGAGTCAGGTACAATAATTCGTAGGTTACGCCTAAATAAAGAAGATAGAGAGATTCCACAATTTCAAGCATTATTACAAGAGATACTACAAGAGAAAGAAGTGCAAAGTACAGAGGTTTGTGCTAGTGCTAATTGGTCGTTTCAAGAGTCCTCTTATAAAACAAATGAAACAAAATATTTCTATGATATTGAAGCAAATATGAGTGACAGTTTTGGTGATCTTCACGATCCAAAAAATAATACGATGCAGTCTTTATTTTTAGACTCACCAACCAACTATGCATATGAAAACGATGTAGGTACAGAAGAAATGAAAGTTGCAAAAACGGAGAGACAATGCAATCACAGAATCAGATTTTGGTTAAATAATTTCCAAGGTCACCAACCTAAAATTCAGTTACTTAGTTATGCTGGAAAGTAACCAGACTTTTATATTGTATAAAACTATATAATATTAATAAATATAGACAAGTTTAAGCACAAAAGCGCCCGTACCTAACAGGTCGAACCTTCCCTAAGTGTCATGTTATTTACAGTATAGTAAGGCTAACTTGACTGAGTGACAATTAATTGCCTCTCTAACTATAGTAAAGGTTCTTCATGTGATTAACATTGAATTTTGTAGCAATCTTAGTAAAAGAAACGAAATTATCATAATTTCTCCTGTATTTTTCTTAAAAAGAAATAATTTTAGTTGCAACCACAAGTACAAAATTATAACAGTCTCCACAAAACATATATTTTTTGCAACTTTATTTTTTAAAAATCATGATAGGTTCTGAATACTATACAATCACAACAAAAGAAATAAAAAATAAAATAAATATGCACTGCTCAATGCCCTCTTGTCTCAGGTTTGGCTTTGGAACATAATAAAAATTTGAGATATATGACGTTATTGCAATATTTTTTGACACTGCGACACAGCATTTCACAGACATCTTTTTAGATTCTTATCTTATTAAAACTTAGCTAACATCGTCTATCAACAAGATTTAAAAAGTGAGAACTAGTTTGGTTTCACCAATAACTATATATTGTACTTTCTTATTGGTCACTATTTCTTTAGGAGCAATTAGTAATAAATTTCGTTAGTCACTCCGGACTATTTTTTCGGACTTCAAAAAATAAAAAAAAAATATTAGATATGAAAAAACAAACAAAATAAACGTTATTGTATAGAGAAAACACAACAAAAGTCTCACCATTAACGTCATTTTGCTATGAGTCCAATATTGAATTGGCAAAAAAAAATCAAATGAAACGGACAGGAATTGAACCTGCAACCCTTCGATTGCAATATTGAATTTCCTTGGAAGTCCCAGGATTTAACTGGAGTCGAAAGCTCTACCATTGAGCCACCGCTTCAAATGTTGAAAGTGTGACATAGCGTCACTGAGATTAGCACAATTATTTTAGGGTTGCCTCCAGTAAAGTTAGGGCTTCCTAATATTATGTAAGTTCACGTGATTTAGCACGTGACCAGAAATATGTACTATATAAGAAGATGAGATCAGAACATGTTTGTTCTGATCTACACTTCACTTTGTAAATGAAACCAAGCTTTAATAATATAAATTAAAAGACTTAAACCGAGAATTGTCAAGAACGTTTTACGAACCTTCTCTATCACAGAAAGCAAGTTGTTTTTAAATATTCTCCTTCACTCAAACGAAAAACGACCTTTGAAACGGAAACAAATATGGATTTATGAATGGGTTGATCAATGACTTTAGCCTACTTTGACTATGTAGAAATGACCAGCGGGACAAAAAGGGTTAAAACTAACTAAGAGTTAGGGTTTTTGTAATGGGGTAGTTATATAAGTATGTAGTACCAGATTATGGGTGTTATTTTGTGCAATATTGTGGTTTTTGTTGAGACACTAATGTGATACTTGAATTAGAGTATATATTATGTGTCACTGTATTATAGTGGTGTGCGGGTGTACATTTACCCGCACACAGTAATAGAGAAAAAGAGAAAATATCTTAGATATTTTCTTCTCGAGAAAGAAACAATATACAGAGTTAACTTCTTCTGTAACATATATAAATGTACTATCGTACATATACGTAGTTAACTCTTATATTGTTTATGTATAATAATAAAAATAAGCAATTACAACTATACTAATTGTATATAATTCTATTACAACTATACTAATAGAAACATGTCTGCATTTTAATGTAAGTCAGTACTTCCAGTTACTGCGTCAACAGTTTTCGGTCCCCATACAAGGGTTATATCGGTATGTGCTTATAACATGGATACAGAAGCATTTAACTGTTGATTTTTGATAGATTTATTAGATTCCATTTCTGATAAATTTACTGTACAAATTTATTATATTATTAGATCAACGTGTATTCGTCTGATCTTTCTATTATATAAATCAAAAATGATACCCCAAATGATTAAGGACATAAGTAATTTCATTACATAAAGTATTGTCCCCTTTTATAGAACATTGGATTCATGATTTGGTGATTGCAAATTTCCAATACTAGCATTAAAGAAATTATATAAGATCCTAGATTACGTTTTCTTTTTTTTCTTTTACATGTCAATCGTTAAATATTGAACATTATCAAATTTCCCAATCATTGACTTATTCTAATCTTCTATTTTATATTTTCTTATATAATGTATTCACTTAGCAAAATCTGACAGGCTGATGTACGAGAGTTATAAAGTAATGGGATTGATAAACTGTATATTGAATTCTCCGACGAAAGGGTAGGACCCCAACCATCACATTATCGATCCTATCTATCTTTTACAAAGAAGAGACACGAAAATGTGAATTATTATTGTAATTTTGTTATAAATCAAAATATTGCTCATCCTTTCTACATATGAAAATCTTCATTAACATGTTCACATTCTAAATGAATCATGTCGTGTGTCATGGAAATATGATTTCCAATAATTATTTTATAAACAAGTCTCGTTTCTTAAATGCTTGGTCTTGATGTGTCACATATTGAATGACTTGATATTTTCTTTGCATTCATACACTTCATATTCGAGTGTTTTCATATTTATATATTCCATAATAGAAATAGTAATAATAACTGTGCTCAATGTTTTTTTTTCTATGTATACATAGTGTACTACATAACTCCTCTATTTCCTTACTCATGTGACTGATATATACTATATACATCGCTTGAATACTCAGTTCAACACTTAGCAACGTTTGAAATATTCTTACTATATAGGTAAATCTGATTTTCTTCTGATTCACGTCAAGCAGTCAAAAGACAAGACACACCGAGTAAAAAAAAGATACAAATGACAAATAAATTCTATATTAGCAATGAAAATTTAAGATTAGCAAATGTGATTCTTAACCATTTGCTGAATGTCTTGACACTTTCTACTAAGAATATTGACTAAAGTTAGTTTCTTCTTTAAGTGTCTAGAAGAGATGGCAACATACAATATAAGAAATATAATGATTTCTTTCAAAAGTACCCTTGACAACTCAGCATGATACTTTGTTTAACTGACATGATAGTTATACAGTATAATGATCATTGACTGATTTAAAGATATAGGCTTCTTCTTTAATAGAGTGTCTCATATAGTTCCCATTTTTTTTTGTTTTTGAAGGAAGTCTAATAAATAGAAACTTCACTGCATATTATAAGCAAGTATGAGGAGAAGAAGAAGTTAAATTGATACCTTTAAGAATATTAAAGATAGAGAAAGAAGTTGCAGGGGCATTATATTAAAAAAAAAGTACTATTCCCTCTCTGGCAATCTTTGTATGTCTCTTGACGCTAGTAGTGGAATCTATCTGTTATGCGTTGCTCAGTATACGTGTTTATTTATTTATTATTGTCATCTGTTTGTTCTCTTTATTTTGTCGCGGAGTCTTATCATCCGATTTTGAGGGAAATTTGATATTTTATGTGTTCAGTATGTACATAGTTACGTAGAGATAGATAGAAAACTGTACACTGCATAGTAGTAATACGAAGTAGTACGTAGTGTGTAGTAGTACGTAGCAGCAGTTCTTAGACACTGGCCGGGGCTATATTTACAATTAATTATCAAAGTTTATACTAACCATACTAATTATAGTCTGGGATACCATTTTACTGGATGCCGTTATTCTGAGTTCGCAACCCCACACCTGATTTCCTCATCTGGTTTACAGAAGATCGCACTCATCTCCCCATTGTGAAAAGAAAGTTTGTATCTCATCGATACAAGACCGGTTTTAATACACTGATGACATGAACACCTCGAGGACAACACTCAGTTTCCAACACCATCTCACATACATACAAACACATACTTCTGCTCGAACATAAACCAACTTTTCACCGATTGATTGATTGATTGATTAATCAATATATATTTCCACCGTTATTATTATTATTATTATTATTATTATGTATATTCATGTTTCGGGGGCCAGTCAATGATGCGTAGAAAGAAAGAAAAAGTAGAGTGCTCCACTATTCTGTGTCCCCCACAGAGAAACGCCGCACCGACATCAGAATTGTCCCGGGTTTCTACGGCACTCTCTGAGTATTCAAGAACTCGTGTTTATTTTTGCCGTGTTTTCGCTCAATTTCTTTTTCTCCCAGTAATTTATTGCGACTGGAAGACGAAAAAAGTTTCAGCGAGCCATTGATTATATAAATAGTTGAACAAATACGTAAACGTTTCCTATTTAATTGAGACAATGTTCCTGTTTGAACTGTCTTACACACATACACGGAATCTATTCAAAGGGAAGGGATACCTTTTGTAGTTTTTATTATATTCTTGCTCATTATACAATATATCTATACATACTTACAACACAACACAACACAACACAATGAGTGATAAATTATTTAGATTAATTGCTGCTTACCAACAATACGACTGGGGTAAAATCGGTTCCAAGTCCGCTGTTGCTCAATATGCTTCATTATCCGATCCTTCAATCAAGATTGAAGAAAATAAACCTTACGCTGAATTATGGATGGGTACTCATTTAAAAGCACCATCTAAAAATGCTGATACTAATGAATTATTAAATGATATCATTGCTTCTCATCCAGAAGAAACTTTAGGTAATGATATCATCAATAAATTCAAAGCTAAGAATGAATTGCCTTTCCTTTTCAAAGTTTTATCCATCGAAAAGGTCTTATCTATTCAAGCTCATCCAGATAAAGCTTTAGGTAAAATCTTACATGCCCAAGATCCAAAAAATTATCCTGATGCTAACCATAAACCAGAAATGGCTATCGCTGTTACTGATTTCGAAGGGTTCTGTGGTTTCAAACCATTAGCTGAAATTGCTGATGAATTGAAACGTATCCCAGAACTAAGAAACATCGTAGGCGATGAAACAGCTAATCATTTCATTAATAACTTTAAAGAAAATGTTACAATCGATAGTGAAGATGATAAAGCTAATAGAAAATTATTACAATCTGTCTTCAGTAAAGTAATGAACGCTCCAGAAGATGAAATTGTTAAGAATGCTCGTGATTTAATTAAAAGAGCTCATGATCATCCTTCTGATTTCAACAAAGCTGATTTACCGGATTTGTTGATTAGATTAAATAAACAATTCCCTGATGATATCGGTCTTTTCTGCGGTGGTTTACTATTGAACCATTGTAGATTAAAAGCAGGTGAAGGTCTTTTCCTAAGAGCTAAGGATCCACATGCTTACATCAGTGGTGATATCATTGAATGTATGGCTGCTTCTGATAATGTCGTTAGAGCAGGTTTCACACCAAAATTTAAGGATGTTAAGAATCTAGTTGAAATGTTAACTTATAACTATGGTACTGTCGATGAACAGAAAATGGTTGCTGAAAAATTCCCAAGATCAACTGGTAATGGTGAATCTGCTCTATATAATCCTCCAATTGAAGAATTTGCTGTCTTAGAGACAACATTCAAGAGTTCTACAGGTAAGAGACATTTCGAAGGTGTCGATGGTCCAAGTGTTATCATTATTACAAAGGGTAATGGTACCATCAGTACTGAAGGTGTTAGATTGGACGCTAAGGACGGTTTCGTTTTCTTTGTTGCCGCTAACACAGAAATTGATTTAGAGACTACTGATAAAAACTTCACTTCTTACAGAGCATTTGTCGAACCAAATTAAAAAGACAAATTTAAGAAATGAGTAACGATCCAAAGGAATACATATACACTTTTTTATTATTATTCCTCATATTTCAAAATTCAATATTTCATAATATCATATACCATATAAATATTTATACAAAATCAGTAAAAAAAAAGAATAAGCGTACGATATAAATGATTTGTTTATCTTTTCATCTTATATATTGCTAATATACATGTTCTAAATTAATGCAGTATTTTCTTTTCATCAAATGTGAATATTTTTCTATTTAATCCTCAATGTCGTGGTTTCTCTTCCATATTTTTAATCTTCTCTTTATATCACCAACAGATTGTTGATACAAATTCAGTTTCTTATCGAAAAACATTTTTTGATAATTATTACCATGTTTCCTGTATAATTTTTCTAACCATTCTTCTTCTCTTTCACTTTGAATTCTAGCATCGGTAACTTCTGGTCTGGATGCATAAAGTTCTAATTCTCTAACAACATCAGTCTTTGTTTCTTCCTCTTCTTCAGCTGCTTGTTTCTTTAAAGTCTCAATATCCTCATCGATATCAAATTTCTTTAGTTTACCATAAACAACTTTAATAACGTTACCATCTTCATCACGTTGTATTCTAGCTTCACCTTCTGGGATTTTATTTTCATCGAATTCTTCATCTTCGTCATTTTGTTCAACTTCATCGTTCTCTTCCTCACTTTCTTCATCCTCGTTCAATTCATCATCTTCATCACTACCTTCTTCATCAACAACAGATTGTACTGGGGCCTTTTCAACAACTTTACTATAATCAACTTCTTGACCACCGGAAGGTGTTTGCAATTTGGCCCTTAGACCAAGATTTTTATAATTTTGTTTCATTGTTAATGAATAATCCCAATTTGCTGCAATAATCGGATTGGATTTAATGCTGATCTTTCTTCTTTTATCCTTCACCCTTCTGGTATTCTTCCCAACGGAAGATCTATTCATCTTTCTCTTTCTAACGGAAACCATCTTGATCGTATTCTATCTGGTATTCTAGTGATATCGACAGGATTATTTCGCTATTGACTTAAATCTTGTCTAATTCAATAAGTGATGTTCATATATATTATATAATATAGCGATGACCATTGAAAATTATATTTTGAAAAATTTTCTTTCTGTCTAATTTTTTTCGGTCCCTCTCTTCCTTTTTCGCTCTGCAGGCGTTTGTCTGCAGTCTCTATTGTGAACTCATCGGGAAATTTTACCAGGGGACACAGACTTGGACCAAATTCATTTATTGATTAGATAAAATGTAATATTGATTTGAGCATGAACTAACAATATACTAATTGACCAAACAGGCAACCAATAGTGTTGTTCAAATACACAATAATAACTGGGTTTATTCAATAACGAGGCCTAACTTTTCGTTTGTTTATTTCTTTCATTTCATTATGATTTCATATCACGCCAATGTACAGGACAACACCATTATCAAATTCCCAAATACACTGACCTCCGAAGAACGCCAGAGGTTACAAATCGAAGCTGATTCAAGATCAATATTCGTAACTAATATTCGTAAGGATATTACACCTGAAACAATCGAAGAATGTTTCGGTAAATGTGGTTCCATTGAGAGGATCACAGTTGTCACAGATGTACATCATAGAGATTTAGCTCATGCCTATATTGAATTTGAGAATAAGGAGAGTATGGAAAATGCATTAATTCTAGATAAAACCAAAATCGATGATAAAATAATTACAGTTACGAAAAAGAGAACTAATATACATGCATATAATAAACATAGCATAAGGATGAGAAAGACGAAAACTTGAATATAAACTAGAACACTCTTTCCAGAAGGATATTAAAGGACATGACTCTCAAAATCCAGAAATGAAACAACAAGATATCTTCTAACTGCATACTATACACACGCGTGCTTACGTTGAGAAGATAGAACGTCCATGACGAATGACCCAGTGCAGAACCCGGTTCAATCCGCAAGAAGTGAGACAATCGTATATGTTAACAGATATGGATGTCTCATTTAACAAATCAGTACACACACGTATATATCTGTATAAAATCTTTTTATAGTTTCTCACATATTGTTAGCACTTGTACCTGAACCTATGACTGACTGTGAAGAAATTTCGCTTATATAAGCATATTTTTCAGATTCATAGTGTGAAAAATTCTAGAAAATTTATTATGTACAGAAACAAACGAAACATCAATAACTTCTGAACTGAGCTATATACACATATAACAATCAGAAAACACCATTAGAAGTTATATTTTTAACTTTAGAATCGAAAAAAATGGGTCAAAATAATAATGACGGCTTCAAAGTTAAAGATAATTTCGATGACTTATGTTATGCCTGTCGTACAGGGGATGTCGAAAATGCGGATCGGTTGATTTCAATGGGTGTCAATATCAATCAAGTTGATAGATTTGACAATTCACCCTTATTCTTAGCTAGTTTATGTGGACATATAGAGTTAGTCAAACTTTTACTAGAAAGAGGGGCCATATGTGATAGAGATAGACATGAGGGGGCTCGTTGCATCTATGGGGCATTAACAGATGCGATCAGGGATATGCTTTTAAGTTATGATATTTCCAAAGCGTTTGATACAAATCAACCATTTGCCACCCATATATCTTCCCTATTAAAGGAAGATGAGTTGGATACTAATGATTTATTACTCGGCTGTAAAGATGATGTGGAATTTTCCACCCATAAATTCATGTTAATAGCAAGAAGTCCTGTCTTCGACATCAGTAACCCAGATAAACTGAGTACACCATTCAAGGATATACCGAGCTACACATTAGGAATATTACTTGAATTTATTTATTTAATACCCATTTTACATGAAATACGATCAACAGATTTCCCAGATTTAATAAAACTGGCGAATACTTTTCAATTGAAGACTTTATCAGAGTTCTTAAATAAAGCAAGACATATGACAGACCCAGTACAAAAATCTACTTTAATGATAGCGTACCAATACAAATTTACAGAATTAGCAAGAAACCAATTAAAGAATTTTGTTAAGAATGATATCATCGGTAGACATATAGATATCGCAGATGATTCTAATATACTTGAAATACCAGACCCCGCAAAAAGCGTTCCATTTCCAGATATCTATCTAGTGGTGGAGAATCACGCTGGAACCAAAAGAATATATCCTTGTCACATAGCAATGCTATCAAGGGCAGACTTCTTCAAAGAACTTGTAAAATCCGATTTTCAAGACGGTAGGAAGTATCAAATAAGAAGATCGTCACAGGCTAAGTCAGATGATACAACAGATATTTTATGTCTTGAATTACCAACATGTGAATTTGGTGTTGCAGAATCCATAATTAACTACTTATACTATGATCGTGCAGACATAGATCCAAACTATGCATTCGAGGTGATAAGAATAGCAGATTATATTATGGCCTCGAGGTTGAAAAATATTGCTGCTGCCGCAATCACCCAATCTCCAGATGTCCTGGTTTCAAATACAATCTTTGATGTTCTTCGTCTAGCTTGGGAAACAGGCGTGGAAAGGTTGGAACAATTTGGGGCCAAATATATCGCACAACATATACAAGGATTATCCTCATCTAAGGAACTATACGATGTAATCCTAGAGAGCTCGCGTCGTATCTCAAGCAGAGAAGAACTAGATACGATCGAATTGGTTGCAGATATAAGATTTTACTTACTGGGTAAATATGATCTGGAACCTGAAGATATATCTTTATTAGAAACTGATGCAGATGATACTGAATTCCTACAAAGTCTGGGACTGTTAGATTACAAAGATGATATGATAACACTCAATAAAATCGTAACTGATCTAGGCTTATCTATTTAACGGCAGCGAATTCCCACGCTCCAAAATATATACCTACATACGTATCCTAATAGTACCCTTTACGTAATTCAATGTTTTACGTATTATAAGATACCTGATAAAATAATGCGCTAAGCATGTTGTATCAATACTGTATTCACAATAATAATCGGTATCTTCTAAACTTCTCGGACAGATTCCAGTGTGCTCTTAATTGTCACCTTTGAAGACCAAAAGTGTCATTTTGTGTCACAGCCAAGGCGGGATGAAGAGTTTCTCTGTTGGAATATTGACGCAAGTTAAGTAACAGGAATCCCAATTCATGTCCGGTGTGAGAATTTTTCATTAGTAACCTTTCCTTTTTCTCCTCATATAAAAGGCAACACATTTTTTTTAATACATTATGTATATTATAATTAAACATATATTCAAATACTACGTTAGATAATACTCTACACACTGCATAACAGAACACTGATCCTTGAGACAACACTAGAACTCTTGCAATCTATTGTCGCGTTCTCCTTTTAATCCTGCAAAATGAACTTTATAGTTTTCGGAAAGCGCACACAAGGATATATTTAAAATAATAAAAAACATATATTATATTGTGTTATTACTGCACGTGATCTAATATTGTTGCAAAAATCTCAAGAAGTATAGTTAGTAATATATAATTGGTATTAAAGGTAATCGCTCCTTTTACATTAATTGATTAGTCTGATATCTTCGGTTGTATTTTCGTTTAATTAGTAGTCTCAAGAGGTGCTTTAATTTAAATAATTACTGGATCATCTGGTAATTTCCAACCTTTAGATGTCCTAAAATGGAGAGTCCTTGAATGTAATAATGTACATGTAATAATGTACATGTAATAAAATAATGTACTAAGAATTTTAGGCTAGAGGGATCCAAATATAGTTGGTATGCCATTCACAAATAGCAATAATAACAGCTGAGTACCGATTAGGTGTAGATTTTCTCATTGAAACCATATTTTACAGTATGTCTCAAAATACAAAGCAATTTATCGCCGTGGGGTTTAAATCAAAGAATGGATTACTGAAAGACACAAAAAAACCTTTCTTGCTATGGGTAGTTTATATCGAATCATTAGTTCTTTTTTGTTCCGGATCCAACGTCCCTTTCTGTTGGAACAATAACTGATAGCTCCATGCTTATATTTTTACTTCTTCTCTCAGATCGCAGTTCCCTGAAGGTCCAGTCAGAAATATGTATACTTTAGATAAAATCGGCTATATGTAATCGATACTACAAACTTCTATAGTTGTTGTTCAATGGAAGAAAGGATATTTCTATATCATTGATCTCTCTTAGGTATTGTCGTTTAAATACTTGATATTTTTAGCATCTTTTTTTGCTTCGCCCTTCGCACAATACACAAAAGGTGCGAGCGTGGGTCTCTTCAGATTCTTGTTTATATAGGCTGATATTTCAATGTATCATAAAAGATCGTCGTCTAAACAAACAGACGTTCAAAAGGTGATGGACTAATCCAAGCAAGTAGCCATTTCATAGGACAATCAGTGACTACATGTCGGACTTCAGAATATTTATTGGAAGAAATCCTCGTTCGATTGTCCTTTCATTCAAGGATTACAACTTAGCATTTAAAAGATATCAAGCACCTGCTGGTCATAAGTCCCAACAGTATGGAAGACCACCGACAGTTATCATAAATACCATTACCAGAGAAGAAGTGCTTGATGAAAGAAAGTATTATGAAGTGACATTTGGAATGTTTAACGGACTGCTCGGAATTGTTACAGTCCACAACTCGGTTTATGTTGGTGTCATTTCAGGTGTACAGAATGTAGGTTTTCCAAGGTGGAAGTTGAGTAATTCACATGTTATACCATCTGAAAATATATTCAAGGTATTGGATGTTGATTTTTATAGTTTAGATTCGAATGTTTTTGACTCCTGGTATGCAGATAGATCTGAGCAAGCATATGACAGAATGGTTCATGAACATCCTTGCGGTTCATTGAAAAAGCTATTTGGAGATGGTTCATTTTATTTTTCAAGGGATTTCGATATATCCAATAACGTTAAAAACCATGGCATGGTGCACAACCTTGAATATGCAATCGACAATCAAGATTCAACGTTTATTTGGAACACACCATTAACATCAGAAATTGTTACGTGGAGAAACCGTTTACCAGGAGACAAGCGAGTGGCATTTGATAATTCAACATTTTTGACATTTTTGATTAGAGGTTTCTGTAAAACTATACTCATAGAAGATTCATTAAATACATCCTCGATTACACTGATATCACGTATCTCGACTGAGGGGAAACAACATTGTCTGGATTCAGATGGTTTAAGTGAGGATGGAAAAGTTTCGAATTTCGTAGAGACGGAAATTGTTGTTACAACAACAAGTTTTATATTTTCGTATACACAAGTGTGTGCCAATATTCCTTTATATTGGGAATCTGTTGATAAACAGATCCTATACGGTCGTAAGGTTAAAATGACAAAGGATGCAGACCATACTCAAACTGCATTTGATCGACATTTCGACAATCTGGAATCAAAATACGGTATCGTAACAATCGTTAACATCGTTAAACCAAGGAGTGAAACCCAGGAATCGTTGGCTTCAGTTTACAAACAATGTGCAGAGAAAAGAGGTGTAAAGATGACTAATTTGGAGTGTAGTTCAAGCACTCTGTCGAAAACACCGCATAAATTATTGTATCTTCTAAAAGAAGACTTGTTCGAGTTAGGTGCGTTTGCGTATGATATAGAGAGGGGGGTTTACTTTGGTAAGCAAACAGGTGTATTGAGAATTAGTGCATTTGACTCCATTGAAAAACAAATGTTAGTAGAGAAAATTGTAAGTAAGGATATTATTGAATTGGCCACGAAAGAGCTTAATAAATTTGAATTGACGTCTCCATTTATAGATACCCACGACAAACTTTGGTCTGAAAATTCATTTTGGATGGATCGCATTTTCTCGAAAAATTCAAAGAATCCAAGCAAATATTTTAAAATATATTCCTTATTGTTCGAGTCGAAGATGAAACTATATGATCCATTGCATTTCTATATATCACGCTATTTGAAACAACTGAAAACGAATTTCTCCTATGAGAGAAAGATTAATATCCTATGCGGTACATTCAATATTAGTGGTAAAACATCTAAGGATGATATAGATGAATGGATTTTCCCTGAGGACTCTGGGATCGATGGTATGGCAGATGCATACATCATAGGTTTCGAAGAAGTGGTGGATCTTACTCCCGGACAAATGTTATCTACTGATCCTTTCGCGAAACGATACTGGGAGCAACGGGTGCTGACTTTAATTAATAACAGAAGCGATAGACGATATGCAAAGGTATGGAGTAGTCAACTTGGTGGTGTTTTGTTGATGTTTTTTGTTAAGGATACAGATTTTTCAAAGATCAAGCACATTGAAGCTGATGTGAAGAAGACGGGGTTCGGTGGTATGGCATCCAACAAAGGTGCAGTTGCAATTAGTTTTAGGTACAATGCTACGAGCTTCTGTATAGTGGCTTCTCATTTAGCGGCTGGTTTGGAAAATGTCGAGCAAAGACATAATGATTATAAAACCATTTTCAAGAATATTAGATTTGCAAGAGGACAGAGGATTAAAGATCATGACGCTATTATATGGATGGGTGATTTTAACTACAGAATTCTGATGAACAATGAAGATGTTAGAAGGTTAATAATGTTACAAGATTACTCAAAGCTGTTTGAAAAGGATCAGTTGAATCAGCAAATGATTTCTGGTGAATCGTTTCCTTATTTCCATGAAATGCCAATAACTTTCCCACCGACTTATAAATTCGATCCTGGTAGTAAGACATACGACACCAGTGAGAAGATGAGAATTCCGGCTTGGACAGATAGAATATTAAGTAAAGGTGAAATTTTGAATCAGTTAAGATACGGTTACGCCGAAAATGTTTTATTTTCTGACCATAGGCCCGTGTATGCTACATTTGAGGCAACTCTGACAGTTGTCGATGAAAAGAAGAAAGAAATGTTGTTCTCTGAAATATACGATAAGGTCACAAGAAAGATGGCAACATTAGACGAAGAAGAAAAAGAGGCTTTTTTCAATGGTAATGATATATTTATTGATGGATTAGATAAAAAGGGTCTTGTACCCCAATCGATACTGTCGTCGGGTCAAGGGCAGGACCGTATTCGGAATAAAAAACTGCCTCCACCTAGTTCTGATGTAAAGAAATGGTGGATTGGCAATGGTAAGCAGGTTAAAGTAGAATTAGATGTGAATCCGGAGAAATATATGTTAAATCCGAACAGAGATCCAAATCCATTCAAAGATAATCCCGATCAACCATTGTTCGTCCCTAGACAGTAGCATATATATTATGTAAATACCACATAAATATCTTAGTCATTCATATCAATTTTTTTCTTTTCTGGGCAGTTAGATTCAGCAGGTCTGTACAGTTCTCTTACAATTTTAATCATCCGTTTTGATTACCTTGTCATCCTTACCTGTTTGTTTTTCTTGTCCCTGTCCCATCTGCTGTAATAAACGGTCTATCTCAGCTTCAATAACATCTAACTTCTTTTCCATGGTATCAGCTGTTTGTTCACCTTTCTCTAATAGTTTAAGCATTTCGGACATCGACTTAGCATCCAGCTCCTGCACTTCTTCATTGTTATCCTTTGACATCTTAATATCAACGAGTTTGATCTTACGGGATTGCTTGCGGGTATATATATAGCTTATCGCAAACGTTGTTAGCTTACTTGAAATAGACGTAACTGTGTTTAACTATTCTTCCCATCCATCTCTATTGAAGTGTTGCATCGAATTAATCGCATTTTCCAATTTTCCACTTTTTTTTCAGTCTGCTAAGATTAATGGATGAGTCGAAGCAACACAAAAATTTAGCAGCAGCATTATTATGGGAGACGGTAGAGTTAGTGACTAACGACAAACTTATATACACAGAGGGTGAGTCTAGTTGTTATATATCAATATTAGTTATGTAATGGTTGTTAGTTAGGTATACTGTTATGTGAGCACTATTGACTTGTGCATTTCTTTTTTTTATTTGCCAGCATCTGCGGTAGTAAATATGATGATCTTACTAAGCTAGCCAATACAATAAAATACACCACTTCGTTCAAGGATGGCTAATAAAGATACCCGATATACTTTGGTATCTGGCCGTCTCGAGTAGCATAACGTAACAAACGCAGTAAAATCATAAAGACTAGACCTCTTATGTACTACATAACTCATTGAAATTGTTGAATTCATTACTTTTGCATGGCGCAGGTTTTGTTCATCTTTGAGCAGACCCGTTCGTTACGTGTTGTGCGCACTATTCAGTGGGCACGCGTCTCTCTTTATGCAATTTCATTCGATTAATCTGAAATTGTTTGAACCTATCTTGGAACTTGTCTACAGATGAAATATTCATGTTTCTTCACAATATAATAAGAGGTTTATCATATCACAGACAGAGGTTTCATTTAGTTTTGATCTATCTTCATATCTACAGTTAATTACGACAGTACGTTAGGTAATAGAAATATTATTGTTGTTATTATTAATAAAACTGTATTACTGTAAACGACTCTTTCCATTCATTAACATATAAAGATGAGCACAAGGTATGTTTAGTTCAATATTTAGTTCAAACTATTCAACGTAGTCATTGAACCTTTAGATTTCCGCATGTATTTACTAACGTTTCAATGTTATCTTAACCTTTTAATTTGGGAAGAGATGAATAATCGATATTATATAGACGTACTGAAGACACTTTATACCAAAGGGACAACGCAAGAACACAGTTATTTGGCACTATAGTAGACAGGAAACCTGCAAACGATGTTTCGCCATACGGAAAGAATACAAAATTTGATTATAATGAAAATACTTTATCTCAGTTAGAGTCACAAAGTGATGAACAAATGGGTCAAATGGGTAAGAAAATTCAAGCACTGAAGTCCTTATCATTAAGAATGGGTGATGAAATTAGAAACGGTAACTCATTAAACGATTTAAGTTCCACATTTGAAAATACAAAAGTTAAATTAAAGGATACTTATGAAAATATGATGGATATGGCCAAGCGTTCAAGAATCAGTATTAAGACTTGGCTTCTTATATTTTCATTTGTAGGGGTCATGTTCTTCTGGGTATGGATTACCTAAGAGAAAACTTCGAGGAAACTTAAAAAGTATACATATTCAAAAGGCTTTTTATCATCTGCATTATAAAAGAAAAAGAAAAAAGAACAAATTCACATATCAAACATCAAGAGTCACTGTACAATATCAGCAAGCACCGTTTTTTTTATAGAATATATATCTTATTTGTATTATGAATTCTATATATTTTCACTTTAAAGATCCTGCATTGGATAGATGTCTCTGACGAAAAATGTTGGAAAGATATTGTCAACTATCTAATTACACAGACCTAATCTTGAAATTCAGTCTTACCTAGAATACCAACTGTATCCCTTTTATTCTTATACGTTTTACTTATTCTGTACTTTCTATAAATCTTTTTTGATCTCGTACCCAGCAAAATACAAACGATAATAATAACCAATATGTAGAGCTTATTAGTTGTTGGTAAGGCTCTATTTTCAGATTTTGTATTACCAGATTGCGGTTTCTTAAAATTCAATTGAACAGACTCTGGTGTCATGACACTTGTTTTGTCAGGAAGAGCAACAGATAATAAAATATCTCTTAATCTTGGGATAGAACTGGCATCGATACCATTACCTGAGGAATCATGTTGAAATACTCTTCCGTCTAATCTGTCAATAACGACAACATCACCAGCTTTTAAAGACTCCTTAAAAAGTGACCTCTTTAACCATGACATGTTTTCATCATAATAAGCTAAATCATAATATGCCTGAGATAATCTGAGATTGTTAACGTGTGCAACATCCAACAAAGTAGCGTCTACAACTTTGTCCGGTTTCGCTTTCATACTTTTTAAGTATGCAATGTATTCTTGTTTATCAGCACGTTCTTTTAGAATATTGCTATACATTTCATCCAATCGATCGTGTTCGTATTCATATCCAGCAATATTTATGTTTCTAATCAATTCTGTACTGCTCTCAACAAATTCTGGGTCTGTCGAATTAGCGATCAATAGAATTATAGTGCTAAATACGTCTGCATCTTGTTCAATAAATCTATTGAAATTTTTAGGAGTCACTTTTGAATATAGAGGTTTAGCAAATAATGATACCCATGATAAAATTAATTCTGCATTTCTCGTCTCTGTTGATGAATAACCTGGTAATACCTGAGATGTAGTATCACCATCTCTAAATATGAAAAATGTTGGCAATTGAGTGATTGTGTTTAACACTAAACTGTTCTCATTTAGAACTAATGGATCGGACTCGCCATCGTTATTTTTAATCATCATGTACATATTTTTGTAACCTGTCTTTGTAACGTCGACTAAGGATTCGTTTATCTGGTGTAAGTAAACATTTGGAAGATCCTGTAACGGACCAATTAAATGTTCCAGAACATCAAAATCTTCAGGTACAACGGTTTTGGGATCGTAAGAAAATACAAGATGGATCTCTTGATTCTTGATATTGCTTTTACTTCCTCCTGTGAAATCGACATCCTTTTGCATCATATTATATATATCAGCCTTCGAAATATGTGGCGCATTGTTATTATGAGTTATTCTAGTTGCAAAATCTTCATATACCCTACTATCGATTTCCACTTTTTCGTTAGGGAAGATAAATAGATTATTCGATTTTTTATGGGGTAGAATCAAGGCCACACGAGGGTCTCTTTCCTTAGAATCATTATCTAATGGCACTAGGTTTTCAAACCCAAGTTCTTCACAAAGAATTGGCGATTTGACACAACTAACATGGCCTGTCTTTATATCATTTCTTAAAAGTTTATTGGAAAGTATTTTCCAAATTCTCTTGAAAGGGCTACATTGTGCACAATCTATAAACTCAGCTTCTAACCCTTTATTGGACATTTTATCGGTAGGCCAAAAGGAAATCAGGTACGGATTTTCACCTTTGCCGGCTAGCAGTTGAATAACCTCTTCGTCTGTCAGCCCAAGACTCTGAGATGTTAAATCAGCATTTGCGTAATTATCTGGATTTAAAGCTTCAGCTTTGGCAAATTTAATAAGGTCCTCCACTGTTCTTTGATAATCAGATGGATAATTCTTGATAGCTCCTTCTGGTCCATAAAGTCTAATTGTTGGATAATATTCAATATTTTCTTGGTTACAGATATCACCACTTGCAACACAGTCGACCCTAGATATTTTAAGATTTAAATCACTATATTCGGTAGCAAATTCTTTCCAGGCCTTTTTCCAAGTTGGTTCTAAGTGCCTACAATGTGAACAGTAAGGACTGAAAAAATCGACTAGATGCAGCCCTTTAGACATTTCTTTACTGAAATTAGCACCTGGAATCGGATCAGGGAATTGCAGTTCCTTTGTAGCGCCACTTGTAGCAGTAGCTGTGATAGGTGATGCTAGATGTATTAGTAGTAGACACCATACCGTTATCTTCATTATACATTCATTGATCATACTTTCTGATCAATATATAAGTTGTGTATTGATCTTCTGTGAAAAGCTCGTATATTAGTGGTGTAGCTATATTAATATACAGATTACTTAGTATAGGTTTGATCTCCTTAGTTGATTGCTAATCCCAACGGTAGTTGTTACTGTTCTCAATGTCTTATACACATGTTGCCCCTCGGACAAAATTATTGTTATGTCAGGAATTTTCATCTCGTGTCATCTAGTGTCTGTAAAGACCGATCAAAGTAAAAAGACAAACCAACTCAGGAATGAAGCTGGAACATACACACGGTCTTGATGTTGTCTGTTTGGTTCACTTTCACTCTTATTTTGAATGTATCTATTTTTTGGAGGGAATCTATATGAGTTTATATATAATATCTATCTAATATGTATATGATAAGGATATGTTCACGTTTTTATGATACGGTGCAGGATTCAATCCAAAATAAAATGTAATAAGAATATGAAAGTAGGGAAATGAAATGCTTGGGATTTGATTTTCTTTTTTAGGTTGAGTAATTTTACTACGATAATGAATTACCAAAATGGTTTCTAAAATATTCGAAGGACACTAATGTTACAGCTGATGCGGGGACAGTTCTTAATAAATTTGCCGTGAAACCAGAATAAAATGCTCTAAATCCTTCATTTCTATAAGTAGTTTTAATCATAGGTATCAGTTTATGTTGGATTCTGGAAGGCATATTTGATTTCAATTGCATCCTTGTTCTAAGTATCTCATGCGGGTAGGTGATTAATGAAGCAATCATCTTTGATAATGAAGATGCCATTATTAATCTTTTAATATCAATATTCTGCTGTATTGTCCCATCATCATTGAAATTTGTTGTATAACAATTCAATTTTGTCTTTAACTTTTCATACACTGGGAAATGAATAGCAACATGAAATAACCCTAACAATGATGGTACTAAACCTGAGTATAATGTTCTGATCCCCTCTTGTTTTGAAATTTTAATAAAAGCATCTAATGTACCTTTATAATGGGTAATATTTTCCCCCATATTTGTCTGTAACATAAGTCTTGTCTTAATGACCCAGATAGGATTTGTAAGAATAGTCGATGCAGCTCCTGCGGTAATTGCAGAACAAGAATTAGTGAAGAATTCCCATGTTGGAAAAACATTAGAATAGTATTCCTTTGCAGGTTCATAGACAGAAAAATATATGGTCCATGTTGGGAAATATCCGAGTATTATAGGTACCAACCCTTTATAAAGTCCTCGCAAACCTTCATCCCGTACTATGGTTGTCATTGTACCAATTACACCTCTATAATAAAGATTCTCACTAGATTGAAGTCCCTGAGCTTGTAATCTGGTCTTAGTAACGTCTAATGGACATACAATAATCCCTGATATGAAACCAGATAATGCACCAGAGAGAGCTGTTAGTTTCGTATCATTGATAGGGATTTTGACATTAATTTGATTATCGTTGTTAGTTACGTCTATGATTAAATCGTTCTGTTCTTCATTAGTTACAGTCATTTTCGGACTTCTTAAGTTTCTTGTATTGGTAGCTAACCTAATTGAACGACCAGGGTCCTCTGTCGTACTTCTACTATTAAATCTAGATTGATCACCTCCTGGAGTTGTATCATCTTTACACATAACTTTTAAAACATTTGCATGTACGGGGCTACTTTTACAATGTTGGCTATTTGGAGTTTAGGGATATGGAAATATAAAGCTTACAACTTTACACCAGAATGTTCAATGCTTAGGTTTTTCTGCCAAAAAAAAAAGTTCCTTTAGAATAACTATTTTGTCAACTAAAAGAGTAACTGGTTCTTTAAAGATACCATGCACTCTTCTCTATATGCATCTGACTAAACAAGAATAATCGATGTCAACAGATATCTGCAACTTACCAAATCGTTTTTGTTTTTCAAATTTTCAAGAAAAAAATGATTTTTCTTCTCCCAGTTTGTAGCAAGCAGATCACAAATATATACTAAGAAAACACTGCAGAACGCACCAGATTAGACAAATTGAAAATTTTATCAAGCAGATAAAAGAAGTCCAAAAACATCATTAGGTGGGAAACATGTATCAACTACAACTGCTCACTGGTTCTCAATAAATTATAACGACTGATATGGTGTCTCTAATGACTAGTATCTATTATTTTCTGTCTGTTTTAGTTCAAAAGGACAATTTTTCCCTATATAATTATTAAACGCGGACTGCCCTATCAAAGACGTCAATTTTATCATACAATAATTCAAGAAAAGTTGTTTCGATAAGGACCAAAACGATAAATTTATTAAGAATTATAAAATATCAGAAATAATTTCAAAATGTTCCCATCGAAGTTGCTTACTGTCAATAATGTAAAACGAATATTAATACTGTGACAGTTTTATGGATATTATTTCTATAAGTTGCCAAATTTTGGCGTTATTTATTATTTTATTAATATATAATATTACACATGACCTGTTGCAATTCATAGATAGTCATTCATTCAACCAAACAGCGGTATCCAGATATATTGAATTCGTATAGTAGAAACTATCTTTTGTAGAATCACCTTTTAAAAAAATCTTCTTAACTTCTTTTAATACTTTTAATTTCAGTAGACTTTGCAATAAGACCGGCATGTTGCAAATTCATTTTTTGTCGTTAAAAAAAATAGTTTTATTAAAAATAATAACATGATGTCCATATCTTTTATTTAAATCAAATTTCTCAAAAAGAATAGTAGTAACTATGACTTTGTAGGTTAACTATTATAGCTAATCTTTATTTTGACAGTATCATTTAAATATCAAACAGCCAATAAAGACATACATCGAAATAAAATTTTGGAATTGAGGTATTGGTCTTTTACTGTGATGTTATTATAGTTACGTTAGCATATCAGACATATTTTTCTTCCACAATTAGTATCAATCAGAATAATTTATTGTCTCAAGGAAAATAACTATTTCATCTTTGTTGTTCCTTACATAAACAAATACTTTACCATTAATTGTATTTTGCCATTAAATAGCTTAATTGATTCATATTATATTTTAACAACAAAAACAGCAAAAAAAATAAACAGCAAATAACAATAGATTTATTTTCTTAGTCATCTAAATTATATTCATAATATGAACACAAGCAAGAAAAAAAATATGGTGATTTTTTTCTGACTTGTTTTTTTTCCTCCTTTAACAAGTACTCGTTTTCTCGACGACACTACCAACGCATTTAAACACAATCGTTCCTTTTAATGCCAAAAAAGCTTAAAAAAAGAGAAGACTTAAACTTTCTACGAAGAGCAGTTGTTCACTAAAACAGAAAATACACACACATACAAACAAATAAACACTTCATAGATTTCCTAACGGTTCTCAGTTATAAGTCTCAAATTTATGGATTCTGTTGCCTATATGAACCTGGAGGTAAATGAGGATGAGGAATAGATTGTTGCTGTTGTTGCCGCGGTTGTTGATCTCTATTAAATGAAGAACCAATTGGGGCTTGAATATTAGTGTTACCCGATGAATTGATCCCTTTATGTGTTAATGGGACTGATGGTGTTTCATAAGGAGATTCTGTGACCGTTTGACCACTTAATGTATTATTCATACGGGTTGTATTAATAACAGGAACGTTCATTGCATCTAATCGTGTACCATTACTAGTATTACCGTTGTTATTATCTAATAAATACCCATTTCTTAATTTATCCGAATTCGCTTCACTGTTATTATTATTGTTGTTAGCATACAACATTTCATTATTTGGTAATATTGAACCTTGTCCATAATATGCTGGATAAGTTTGTACATGAGCTGGTAAATGTGGATACATTTGTTGCATATTATTTTCATTACTTATTGAATTTGTTAAATTCATTGGATAAGGTTGTTGTTGTTGTTGTTGAGCTGGATCCATTGCCTGTTGATACATGTTATTTCTATTAATTACATCATTACTATTATTATTTTCATTATTAGCAGTTGAATTATTACTGTTATTAGCATTATTAGTATTATTGCTATTATTATTTTGGGTATTATTTGTGGAATTATTAGTTGATGATTGAATTGAACTTGTTGTTGGATTTTGACTATTTGAATTAATATTATTGTTATTCACGCTATTTGCGTCAGATGCTGATTGTTGATTTAAGGATATTAGAAATTTTGGAATGTGTGAGACACCACCCATTGATGGTTGAGCAGAAGTATAATACATCTGATAAGGATTATTAACCATAATTCTATTTTGTGGAATCTGTTGTTGTTGCTGCTGCTGTTGATTATATGGTACAGAATATAGAGTATTTGAATTTGGTACTCCATTACCATAGGGATACCTAGAATTTCCATCTGAATTATTGACAACAGAGGTTACAGTATTAGAACTATTGTCGTTATTACTATTATTCGTGCCATTGCTATTATTATTATTATTACTAGTTGTGCTATTTGTTGGAGTATGCGAATTAGTTGTAGTTGGATTCCACATTTGAGTTTGACTAGGAACGTACATTTGTTGGTGATATGGATTATTTCCTGAATTCATTAATGGTTGTTGCTGTTGTTGCATTTGTTGTTGTTGTTGATTCAAAATCTTCATTTCATCTGGAATTAATTTTCTATCATTAAAATATGCATATCTCTGTTGTTGATTTGAAGATGCAGTTGTTACAGATGTAGTAGTAGTTGTATTTGTTCCGTTACTTAATGCACTGGTATCCAAAGCTTTAATCAATTCATCACTTGGTTTAATATCGTTGAAAAATGGAGATTCAGATGGTCTTTGTAATCTATGATAATTGACATCATCTTCTAAATAATACGAAACAATATGAAAATTTTGTTTTGTTGTTTTACTTTCAGGTGATTTTAATTTCATTGATATTGTTTTTTTTACAAAACCTGTATATTTTGAAAATTGCATCGAATAATTTGGTTGATGATATGGATTAACCACTTGTTGAGCTTGAGCAACTTGTGCTACAGAAGCTGCAGCTCCAGTGACAGGAGGATAATGTGGTGGTATCATTTGATGACGGTTGTTATTCGTAGGGTTAAATATAGCGGGACTATTAAAACTTCTATCCAATTCTTTATAAATTAAAAATTTTCTGAAATTCTTGATGGTGACCAAGTAATACCATCTGTCCATCTTTTAATACCCGAAACTTCTTCAATAAAGACAAATATATTTCCTGAAGTTATCAAATAAGGTCTTTCAATTTCATATGGTCTCCGTGGAACATGCTTCAATTTTGAATCTAGAACAGCTTGAAAGATTAATAAAGCGTCTAATTCATTTTGAATATATCCTCTAAATGTTGGTTCAATATCCATTATGAAAAGTACAAAGACAAAAAAAAAATAGAATATAGAAACACCAAAGGAAAAGAACACTAATAGTTTATCAAAAGGGATACGAAAAAAAAATTAGAAAATATCAGATCTGAGGTTTCAAAAAAGGAATAAGGTTGTTTCGCTTACCAGTTACGTGTTGTAAAAAAATAATAATAGAGATCTTTAGTACTTAAAAAAACAAACGACCTTTCCTGCTTTAAAATTGAGAATGCGAATTATAATAGTCGCAGAGAAAATTTAAAGAAAAAAAAAAGACTGATATTGTTGACACAATATAATATAGCTGATCTTTTCAAGTTATGCGAAACAATAGATGAGAATGTATTGAGATCTTTCACTTAAAGAAGACTCAGATATAGGATAACAGTATGGTGAAATATTTTTCAACTTGGTTGTCTTTTTTTCTTTTTTTTTTTTCAGTTTGTGGAGAAAATGTCAGCAAAAAAAGGGGAGATGAAATATACTTAAAAATGACTGTGATGTTATTGTTATTGAATATGATATATAATATATCTGTTTAAAGATGTGAAGTCTTAGTAAGAAAAGAAAAAGTACAATTAGATACAGTTTTTCTTCTTCACAAAAGTAAAGTTGAACTATTGAAAAGAATTTGTCGTTATGATATTTTCTGAGTTAAAAAAGAACAAAATCCAATTATATTTTAAAATCTGAAAAGGAAAAAATGCGAGACCCAAATTAACAAAATGTACAATTAAAAATAATCAAAAAAAGTGCTAAAGGACCTTAACTTCTCATTTAAGACTGAAACTTCAATTGTTATTTTAAAGGACAATAGTTGATGCACCTTATATATAATATTATGTTTGTGTTTGGTAGGTATGGCCCCAAATCCAAAAGAAAAGAAACTACAAAAAAATACCAAAACTGAAATAGAACGGAAAGAGAGTGGGCAAAAAGGAACAAATAAACAATTCACAGTTTTACCAACACGAAAAAGAAAGAATCCAAAAGTTTAAAAAGAGAAAAAAGAAAGTCCAAATAGGTTTCGTACTACGATTTCTGTGATGGAAAATTAAGAGAGAAATAGTGTCCAAGCAGTTTGTTTGTTCGCACATTTAGTAGTCCAAACCATTTTTATGTATTATAACTTTCTTTGGATAAATTTTTATGGTTGCTTAAAAAACTTCATTAAATGCAATGTTGACGTAGTACTTTTAAATCAGCGAAGAACAAAATTTAAATTAAAATCATAACATTTGTTGAAACTTTAAATAGATTGTGGTGACAACTCAAATATCATTGTAGAAAGGAATAAAAAAAGGTCTTTGAAAGACGAACCTGGAGTAAGAACAATTTAAAGGATAGAAGAGCGAGGAACGAGTAGGGAAGAAATAGTTAGTTACTTTTTCACTAGTTCGTCCTTTTTTTTCATTGAACTTTCTCAATTTTTGCCAGTATATGATGGTAATATAGACATCAACGAATTTAGATATTTCTATTCTAATTAATTAAGTTTTTGAGTTTTAAGCTACAAGCTTATATTTGAAGTCACTCTTTCGTAGCAAATAACCGAAAAAAATTAAGCTGTGAGTGTATATCATCTGAGGTAAAATAACATTGACATAAAATGCAGGAGAAAGAAACAAAACTCAAGATATAATATTCTTTATTAGTAGGAAATGAGATCATTCGTACGTTAATTATATTGATCGGTGAAGTAGAGTAAAAATATAAACATCAACGAATCCTTCCCAACATCAATCCCACTAACATTTTAAAAAGAACGGAGGAGTTCTATCCTCGCTACAATATTCTCCAGGGATTTGTATGGATTATTTGGAAATGGTTAGCTTTTTTATTTTTTTCTCTGTGTAATGTGGTCGAAAGTTATAAATTAACTGACACAGAAAATGTCGCTTACATAATAAGCTTTCTTATAAATTCTAATCTAGTGAAAAAAGAAAAGAAAGGGAAGAGAAAAAACAAAGGCGCCGCGGGATCTACGTAGAAGAATTCTTTGTATCTTTCCGCTAGCTATTGAGAGGGTGTACCCAGAGAATTCACATTTTCGGACAGTTGCTCATTTTTGGGACACCTTCAGGGATTTTAGTTTTTTTAGTTTTTTTTTGCTTCGTAGAAATTAGAACAAATTTTTTAGCGGGCGCGGAACGGCAACCCTCCACATTTTGAACTTGGTTTTCATATTAAATCTTAGTAGTATTCGATAGTATCTTCATTTTATGGGGTGATGGTACTTCTAATTTTCTCTTTAAATAGGTTTATTTATTTTTACATATTATACATAATGACGCCAAAATTTCTCTAAAGAATTGGTTATTTAAATAAAGAAAGTGGTCAGAAATCTTGGTGGTTCATATCCACCGACTCAGAATTAAACAAGATGTTCTACTGGTTGTGATCATTTGAAGGGCTATCGGGATATGCTGTGTTCAGATCCCAGTCACTCAAAAATTCTGAATCGAAATATGGCAGATTGGAATTTGTCTGGGCAATCTCACTATTCCTCAAAGAAAGATCTGGAACATTATTGAAAGTAGGACCATTGACGGTACGACTATTCAATATTGCATTTAAATTAGTTTCAGAAATGTCCTCGGGAGGTTGATCCCTAACAATGTCTGTTCTATCATTTGAGGTAGTATCGACTGGGATATTATTAAGGGTATCTCCAGATACACTTTCTACAAGTGAGGCTCGTTCCTTGGCAATCCTTCTGTATTCAATTTCAACTTCAGCATTGTTTTTAGTGATATTTCTATTCATAATCTTATTATTCAGTTAAGATATCCACACTGGGCTCAATAGATTGCTTTCTTCTTGCCCATATGGATATCTTGTGCTATTCATCCTTAGAATATTAAGTTCACTAGATATAACAAAACTCACACCTGGCTTTCATGAATATGAACAATGAATCAAATCAACCAATCTGTGACATACAAAGAGAATTGTTAAAGAACCATAACTTGTATATTTTATTGTTTTTCCCGAAAGAAAGTAGAGAGACATTTCTGAATATTGTTATTAAAAATAGAAATGAATCAAAACTTAATTAAACATGACACAGAACCTCTCAAAGTCCAGAATTTGTGTAAGTTATAATACTAATGAATTCTAAATATATATACAACCTAAAGAATAATATACAAATACTATTCTTCAAAAGAGGCCCTTATAAATTTAGATATTAAGTATCATATTATGATGAAGAAATTCCATCTATTGAAACGATCTTATTCCATAGGTTAATTTATATAATATATGTAGTTGTAGAACAGAATTATTAGATGATTGTATACTGAACAAATAACTCAATAATTTATATAGTAGTTTTTAGTTGTCATGATTCAATTATTCAACCAATTTTCAACAAAAGAAATGCGTCAAAAATTACATCTCGACATTACGTTGCAATATATGGAACATACATATATTTATTGAGAGATGGCTTCACATTTTAATTATTTAACTTCTGAAACAACACTTAACCATAGTTTTGATAGAAATGAGAGGTTACTAATATTGGCCAAGCAATGTAGCTAAAACATATCTTTTAGTTCATATACCAGAGTAGTATAATAATAATTACGTGAAAACAACAAAGGGTTTCAAATCATGCAGTATTTACGAGGGTTGAAAAGGGGGAAATCAGAACACTTAAAAACTGAAGTGTTCCAAAATTATGAGCAATCAGGAGAAACTGTTCCGCGTCCGCTAAGAAATCTGTTCTAATTTCTATTGAACAAAAAAAAACTAAAAAAACTAAAATCCCTGAAGGTGTCCCAAAAATGAGTAACTGTCCGAAAATGTGAATTCTCTGGGTAGCAGGGAAGATTATTTTTAATGTTAAATGTGGTTTCTCCAGAGTTTCTAAGAATTTACAGAGAAATAGTCGAAGCAGGGATACTTTTTTATTTTTTCTTTTTGGTGTACCCCTCTCTTTCCCACTATCATCCTAATTTCTGGGCCCTAGATTTTCTAAGTGACGCCATGATGACCTTTACTCCTGTGTATCCCAATCTTCTGTGCAGGAAATAGTTTTTGATCAAAGAAAGGGGTGTAGCTAAATAGACGAAGCGAGCATTTTCATATACAATGATGCAATTTTTTATCAAGATGATGACACAGAGATTGGGTGACGACAAGTCAAATTAAGTATTTGGAAACCTACATTTCTTTCTAAAGAAGACTCATTTTCCCACGTACTCTAAAATTAGATCCTGAGCTTGTACCCTTGTCTGTCACTATCTTGCCTAATAACTTTATTTCTTTCTTGTTTAATAATCTCATAATCCCATGGAATTTGTACTTTCAACCCTTATAACTTTAAGCGGGTAAACTTGTTTTATACATAATAACCCTCTTGTAGTACGAAAAACCCTTATGAATAAAACTATAATTATGTAATATTGCATACTTGAAATTCTTTTTGCAGAAAATGAACAAAGTTTTAAATTTTTTAAAATTTAATCTAGTCAAGTTTCTTTTTAAATACATCTTTTTCTTCCTTCTCCTCTGTTTTAACGAACAGGGTTTTTGCACGCATGCTTCTCAGTCAAAGAAAATAGATGCATTCATGTTTCCTGCGGGTTTTGATCAGAAATATTCTTCATGATTATTCCTAGATTCACGGGCGAAAAAGAAAAAGAAAAATGAAAATGTTGAAGCTTCTACTTTTTTTTTCCACCAGTAAGACTAAAATAATACAATACAATGCTCATCATCATCATCATCATCATCATCATCATCATCATCATCATCATCATCATCATCATCATCATCATCAATGATAGAAATAGTCAAGAACTGAGCCTTTTATACCAATACATATATATATATATATATTTATCGTCTAGTATAATACGTATAACACCGACACGAATATGCATGAGCAATTAATACCCGATATTACAGATAATGAAATCCCATCATTAGTTGAAAAGATATCAACTTTAAACCTAAATGAAATCTTATCATTAAAGAATCGAATTGAATCACAATTATCTAAGGATATATTGTATCTTGAATCACAAGGAATTGATATGAATTCCAAATTGATCACTGATGATGGATATCCTAGACAAGATATTGATGATTTAGTTCGTGTAACTTTAACTAGAAGAGATATTATTCAACGTCGTAATGATTTAAATGTGGTAATTAATAAATCTCATAAACTTCTAGAGGAACAACTACAGAAAAAGAACAATTCAGAAAATGCTAGTACAGGGAATAACAAGAGTGTGATAGGAATACCTTCGGTAAAATTACCTCCATTTGCTTTATTTGAAGAAGTAGAACCAAATGGACCAATTGCAAAGAGCGGTATTAAAGACGGTGATAAGCTTGTATCCTTTGGTAAAATTACGATTATTAATGGTGGATTATCAAATATTTCAAAAGAAGTTCATCTAGAAAAACTTATAAAGATCGATATTATGAGGGATGATATTCAATTAAAGTTTGAAGTTATACCAAATAATCAATGGGGTGGTGCAGGTTTACTTGGTTGTAAATTAACAAAGTTATAAAGATCGAATATTTATCGATTGAAACGTTATTCATTCGTACCTCATTTAAATAAATATATATATTTTTTATCATCTTTCGTTTTGATTCACTGCTTCGACTGAACCAATGATTATCCTCACTAATACAAAGAAAGAACACAGATCTTTAATATTGTTATTATTTTATGAACAGAATTAGTTGCCTGTACGGCAATATTCTGTATAGAAAAGTCTCTAACCTGCGTTTTATATCTTTGTTCTAAAAAAAATTAAACTATTATTTATCGGAGTTTATTAAGATTGGTTCAAATTATAAATATATACACATGTATACAAATGCCCCTCTCCTGTTATTTTTACATTACTTTAATTACGTATTTTAAACTTTACTCAGTCGTTTTTCAGGTCCCTTTGTTTTTTTCAGGAAGAATCCAAAGAGTTTTGTCCGACTCATCAATTTCTGCAAAAAAATTCTTGTCCCAGAAACGACTGTACCAAAAGCGCAGCGCCCGTAGATTTTTAATTTTTTCCTTAGAATTTTTTTTCTTTCTATTCCTTCATTTTAATATACAAGAACAATATTTGGAATTATGTTACAGTATAAGCCATACAACAAACATGACATCATGATGAAGAAGAGACAATACGAAAATTGACGAAAACAGAAGACTAGTTTACAAGGGGAAATGAAATTAAGCACACCATTGTATGCATTGGACATAGCATAAACCTGAGAAATGGTTGTAGTATGTTCCTGTAATATTTTAACCCACTTTGAATATTTTAGAGTTTTCTCTTATTCTTCAATTTTTTTTTAATGATTCGCTGCCGATATTTGAAGATTAAAGAACTTCCATTCTTTATTATAACTTATTATAAGGGTAACCATAAACATGACAGAACTTTATCGTAACCTGTGGTACCTTTTCCATTTCAAGGGGATTAATGTGCATCGAGATATATGAGAAATGAAAATTGGTCATAATGACCCAAGGGGTACCTGTGTTATTGCTTTTTTTTTGGGGGGGCGGGGAAGTGATGTTGATGTTACCGATAATGATATTGAGAACTTAAAGATCATTCATTTTCTGTTCGAATAAAACTCTAACTTCTCAATCGAGTACTGTGATTGCACTGTACAAAGTAAATCAGTTGTACATAATTAGTAAACCTAAATCATTGTACGGTATTAAGTTCAATTTTAATTAATAATCGAAACTCGATAGTCCACTAACAAACAGGAATTCCTTAATTTCTTTCTTTTTTGATTTACATCATTACCCAAAAAGATATATTTCTGACAATGAAATTACTGTTTGGAGGCAAGTACTCTGACTTTTTCCATTCTTTCTTTTTCTCTCATTCTGATGAGATTGTTGAAGGCTCATTTCTTTTGGCGGTTTACGTACGTACCATATATTTATGAAACTTAGATTGGTTTCCACGGCTGTGTACCTTGAACTTTATGCAATTTGACCTATTCCCAGGTAAGTAACTGTACGCTGTTTCACTAAGTTTTTTTTTATCTCTTACTTTTCTGCGTACTAAAGCAAGATCAAAAAAAAGTCTTTGGTTAGTGACTGTCCCACTTCTTTCTGTTAACTAACTGCATATGAACTAGACAACTGACGAAGAGAAGAGAAAGGAAAAATTGAAAACCAACATATACACATATACACGCCAAACAAAAGTTAAAACACAGAGAATAAGACAGAAGAGAATATTATATTTGTTGCAAATTGATTCATTGTCCGGTCGACTCTTTGTTCTTCAAACAAACAAGTTAGAAACTCAATATCACTAGTGAGCAAGTGAACAAATGACAGGAGATTGCTAGTTCCACGGGAAACTCAATTTCGAATTATCAAATTGTTCAAGCTTTTCTTCTGACATCCTTTCTCTTGATGTTCTTATTTGTCTCAGATGGGTATATTATTTTACAGAGAACAAAATAATTCTTCGTTATAGAATAAAATTCAATGCAGGTTGCAATTTATTTTCTCTTTTGTCTGATAGAAGTGACGGACGAATCAATCCAAGAATAAAATTCGTTAATTTCTTCATATTTGTTGTGATAAATTATGACTTTCGTTTCTTTTGCATCCTCTGAAAGGATAACAGCTCATTGTTCAAAATGTTAAGATTAATTTTTAAATTTGTTGGATTATAGAAAGATCAGTTCCAGTGAACAGGATAGTAAACTATAATAAGATTTAAAATTTACTTCCATTAAACAAGACAAGACTGAAGGATAGAACAATATTTTTTAAAAGAAAACTACTTTTCCTATTATTTTTTCTAATCCAGTGGATAAACAAGCATTTGAAAGGCACCGATTTTTATTCATTTAATCAATAAATAGATTTTTATCGGCTCAGGTCTTGCCTGTCTTCACCTCATAACAATTGAATTATAACCGATATATCGGTACCATCCATGAACATTATTGAATGCAAAATAGAAGAATTACAATCAACTTCCGTTAAGTTTCTGTGAAATTATGACTTGCTTTCAAGGTAGATAGGCTACATCTTACATACAGCTCGAAAAATTCTAAAACAAGAAAACTACGTACTGCACAACCATGGGAAATGTCTAGTCGTGCCTGGTTCCACCTGTTTTTAACAGTACATTAGGAAACAAGAATATTAATTTAACCGCGAATAAAAACCTTCACACCATCACGAATAAGAATCTGCACACAGTCACTAATAGGAATCTTCACACAATCACGAATAGGAATCTTCACATGCAAATATTTGTGTTTAATAGTACAATATTCAAGATTGGGTAGATATTCTTTGCTGATACATATAGTTATTGAAGAATAAATAGAAGATCTTTCACTAATGTACTGAAAGTTATTATTCAAAAATAGACCATTCTTTAGATACTGAAGATAACAAGTTCCAAGAACAATCCAGCTCAAATATAAAAATATTAGGATAGGAAACAAAAGTATAACTATAAAATACTGTGGATTTTAAAGTTAATGGGAACATTGAAAAAATGCCGATTATTACTGCGCAACTAGACACACCCTACGGTCAAAGGTTCTGGGTCTACCAACCATTTGCTTAGAAAGGTTGAAACAACAAATAATAATAATTCTGTATTATCAACAAGCCACTTACCATGCCTTATAGAACAAAACTTTCCGAGGAATAATTTATCCTGTGCAGTCTTCTTTAGAACAAGGTTTATTTGAATTTGAATGTCAAATATACTTCGAGGAAAATAACTAGATTCCTGTGATTTCCAAGTAGAAAGAAAAAGAAACAGGGAAAAGTTTTCTGGCTCGTTCTGATTTCCAGAACACCTTTTGCATCTTTTTTCTGTCGCTCTCTTGATGCTTGCAGAAGAAAATAGATGATAAGTAAAGAAAAAGAACAAATTGTGGAAGATTTTCTTGAAAGATAAGATTCAGTGTGGATTCCTGTATGAGAGATGTAGAGATTGATTGAGGTCTGAATAATCTATATATGAATGTTCAAAATTACAAATAGGTGTCTTTCAGATTGCTGGTCAATAAGTTTAAATTACAACAAATTATAGATAGAAATGATTGACGTTTTTCATTATTCAATGTAATGAATGAGTAGATTGTACGTGACCAAGTTCTTTTGTCACATAACATATCTTTTTCTCGAGTGCAATTTGAATAAATGGATACTTCCAGCTAAAAACGATTCAAAGTGACACAATTTACTACTTTCTAATATAGAATAGTTGTTCGGTGGTAATTTGTACTCCTAGGCCTCTATTACGTTAATATCATTTCTTTTTTGTATAGAAATGTTTACACGAAGATACGTTTGAGAAAATGCCAGTTTCTAATCAGGAACACGAAGTACAAACTAAATAGTTCTGATATACCTAACAATTTATCCACTAAACAAAATGTATATTCTCAATCGCTGGAAGACAATATAATATTTTGTCACACGTATGATCCTTAAACTCTCTTTAATTAAGGGGAATTAGATAAAGACATATCTTTTCTTTCTATCTGGTCTATTAAAATCCTTCGGTTGAGAATATGCCTCGGACTCCCGTCATATTTGTGGAGAATATAATTGAAATATTATCTCTCATTTACGGGAATAACATCTGCTGGAAGAGTGCTTCTAGTTGTTAAATAGTACGTTTGAGCTGTCTACTATCTCAAAGGCTCCAATCACGTCACATTTATACAACAATGAAAATAATCCTTTGAAATCTTGAAAAAAAGAATTTGCTATTAATAATAGTTGACCATGAATATACACCTGGAATTATCCTGCAAACCAATCTCCATTAGTTTCCTTTAAACTGTGCAATTTTGGCATAGAAGACATAAAATAGAACTACCACCAATAAATTTCCGAAATAGGTAAGAAATAAAATGGAAAATTATATGAGTATTGAAAGACTCCAGGCCTATGAGACAACTATATAAGTCACAGCTAATTACTTTTATCTTTATAAGCCCATATTAACGAGACATTTCTAAGTTGGAACAAAAACTTTATAGACCAAGTGTATTGTAGCATTTCCCTAAATGGCTCCCCGTACAACAATGGGGTGACAGAGTGGAACACACAATCAATATGGCTAGGGAACATTCTTGAAATTTGTTGACGACAAATATATATAATGATTCATTATTTCTTCCTTCTGTAGTATGCGATCTTGTTTGGACTAAAGTTACTATTAAAAGCTTGCTCTCAAATAGAATGACGTTTCAAGAATCAACAAATATCCCAGATTTAAGGTACTGAATAATAACTAAAATAGGTCTCATATACCAAAGAAATACGCATAATAGTCTTTATTGTCCATTTTAAATAAATATTTAATAAATTATATTGTAGAACAGTCAACGGTTGGTCTTTTTTCATCTTCTTATCACACAAAGTAAAGTTACATAAAAAAGTAGAAATGTAGTTTATTTATACTAAAACGACTATTCCCCGTATATATTCTTGGATTAATTGTCATGATTGCGAACCACACATGCTTTGATATGTGTATACCTTTTCTATTGTGTCACTTCATCATTTCTTGTTGCTGCTTTATATATTTTGATAAATCAGCAATGTAAACAATACATATTATCAAGGTACTCGACACATATATTTCTATTTCTTCATCTATGATACGTGTCTCACCGTACATATATGTTGTAATTTCGAATAGTTTGATTATAACTAAATGATACTTGTAATAATAGTGCAATGAAATATTCGGTTATTTATAATAACTTCTCAACTATTACAAATACCATCATTAAGTAAAGCAAACTCTACTATATCATGTAAAATCGTCCTTTGTCTGTATTTTAGTTATTTATAAAATAATGTAAATAAGGCCAGCACACATTACTATGGTTTTACTCAATTGAAATTTACATTTGATGATAATACTTCCAAATCTCCAAACCCGACAAGAGAAGGTTATGTGATATATTGTTTGTGTTAAATATTATATTACTGTAACATACTGCACAGTTCTTTAATGATGTGAGTACAGGAGTTTCTTAATTCATATATTATTGTTATTATTATTATGATATAACCCGAACTGTATGTAGAACATATCTTACTAGTGTTTAATGGAACTTGATAAGTATAATTAATCTTTGTGTTCAAAAATTTAGAAATGGCAATTATCATTTAGTTACCTCAATTCAGACCTCTGAAAACAAATGTGAAAGCATTAACCATTAATATATGTCATTAACAAAGAAAAACTGTGGAAAACTTTCTTATTTTCAAATAACGGTCTTCTAGAACCAGAAAAATTGCATATATATATGACCTTCTATGTACAACCTATACCGGAGAAACTTCTAGTTTTTGGTGACAATTTTCACTATTGACTACACAGCACTTTCAGGGATGTTACGGGTTGGGATTAGCGGGTTGGATTGGGGAGATTTTTGGCCCAATTTTTGGGTTAAAGTGGAAGGTTCGAAACTTCAAATGTTGGGTCGCCAGACCCAAGCAAAAATATTTCTAATATTCTTTTATGTAGAAATTTCTTTCAATAAAATATTTGATTTTATTTAGATAACAATGTATTAGAATCTTTAATCTCTTAAGTAGTTCCATAGCAGGGTTTTTCAAATCACCATCCTTATTCTGTCAAAAAAATACAGCTTAATATCTATGGAAACCAAAATTTCCACAGAACTCACAGTAGAACAGACTTTTGGTAAGTTGACTTATATTATTTTATAATGGGTTGTGTTGTGGGTTGGATCAAATGTTCTAAAAGTGGGTTGGATCAAATGTTTTAAAAGTGGGTTGGATCAAATGTTTTAAAAGGCCAAAAAGCGGGCTCGGTTGGAAAATATTTTAACCCGTAACTTCCCTGAGAACTTTCGATTTTAATTATTATAAATGAAACTTCGAATATAAATATTCCAAAAGAAATTTTATTTTGCTTGTAACAATAATTGAATTGATCTCATATTGTCGCCTTAAATATGCTAATTATAGTGTAAAAATACAAAATCTTCAAAATTTGACTATCAGATATACCAAAATATTAAATTGTTTTTTAAGAAATTGAGCTCGCATGGCGTAATGGCAACGCGTCTGACTTCTAATCAGAAGATTCTGGGTTCGACCCCCAGTGTGAGTGCTTACTTTCTTTTTTGTAAATTTTTTGCTGGTGCGGGTAACGTTCAGGTTGTTTTTTTTACAAATTGTACCCAACGTAATATATCTTTCTAAGAGAGAATGGCAATGAGAATGACAATATAACTAACAAGTAAGTAAACAGAGATATCAGTATGGTAGGTAGAATGACAAATAAAGCTATATTACAAAACTGTCTTTAACATAATTTGAATCTTGGTACTGGATTTATAGAGAAAGTGCAAAAAACAACCGTCACTACATACAAACATATAATTAAAAGTCCAGAATGATAATCTGTACCAAACATTACCGGTTACAGAGATTAAAGAGTGCATATTATTATTATATGATAATGTGACTTGATTGGAAATCGCTTATCAAGGGCTCTTGTATATAAGGAACAATTGATTACTAGAAGATTCTAATACACCGTAGAACCTCCATCACAACACGTGTAACAGATATATAGTTATTGACTATCAATTGCCCCAAAAGGAATATAAGCTGGTAAAGTTATTTTTATCCATCATTCCTAATATAATAGTATCTCGGTTTTGTTATTTTTCTTTTTTTTACCTTTTAAAATTTCAGATGACATAAAATATTTCTGTCATTTTCTTACTTCGTGCATTTCTGGAAAAGGTAACTAAAACGGTAGATACACTTTTTTGGAATACTACCCTTTGATGAGGCTGTGATATACCTAGTTACAATCAGACGAGATTCGTTTTCTCCTATACTATGCTAATATGATGGAATCAGTTAATACCGTTTTGGTACGTATACGTAAGGTAAGGTGTCGCTAATTTACCTTTCTAAATTCCATGACCCGTAGAATATCGAGTATTTTACTTAATACTGTTTGTACAACAACTTAACATAATCAGCCTGAACTATAGTCTTATATAAAAATACATCTCTTGTTACCTTTTTGACTACAATTACCCAATCATTCTTCAATTAACAATTTAGGTATTAAAAGTTACCCATCTTTGATATACAGGGCTTGTCATTTAAAATATACGAAGAAAACGACAAGAGTAAAAAAGGTAAAACTGTAGTCTTACAATAGGTAATACTTTATTACATACATTTCTATACCCTTTTCAATCCCAGAGGTATATAAGCACCACAAACTACAACTATCTTTTAAATTTATAATTTCCTTTTCCTTATCACTTTTGTTGTAGCAAATACCCATCAGCCTCTAATCCATTCAAATACTATCACAACACAACTATCTATATATCACAATGCTACCTTTTATTTATTTGACTATTGCTTTATCCACCTCCAATTTAATTAATGCTTTACCTGTTAACACTACTTCTGAAATAACCGAAGCTCAAGGTAGTATCACCGATATTACCAAGACCTTCCCATCAGAAGTGGAAATTTTGGACAGAGACACTCTGTTCGAGGGCTTAAACCGTCTATTTGACGTCAATGACACTACTATGTCATTCAATGAAACATTAGACCAAATCATTGAACAATTCGGCGATTTATCTGATTTGATCGAAGATTTCAACTGAGAACCTGTTTTATTTATTTTATTTTACCCGCGTTTATTATCATTATTATCATTATCACAACAATTTTACCCACTTATTATACCCCTCCTCTTTTCGTCTGTTTGTTGTTAGTTCGTTATAATTCTTTCAAATATTGTCTATTCCACTATATATATTATTTACTCACATATAACAGTAAGTAATTTAATAGAAACAATTAATATTTATACCTTTTATCCATTCAAATCTGTATAGTGTGTCCTCACATCTATTACAATTTGGAAGGTAAATAGAAATATAAATGTATTTCATTAACAAACTCCTCAATGCATCCATGAGAAACATTGAAGAACTTTTGCAAGTCAATTGACAAACAGTCTATACTCAAAAATACATGTATTAATAAGCAGTAGAAGATGAAAAATAGATAAATAAAAGAAGTATTCCAAAAATTCCCTACATAATCAAAGGTATTCTAATAAGCGAACACCTTATACCGATCATGAGGAGTAGGTCTGGTTAATAAATTTCAACCAGCAAAAACACAATCTCGGACGAATCCTCACTGATATGCGTATTTCCCGTGCATAAGGATACCCTTTTAACCCCAAAATAAGAAGTAATGAAACAAGTTGTAAAACAAACTGTGAATTGTTTTAAATCGACAGCTTCGAGTCAATTTGTTGTTCCTTTTATACTTCGTCCAAATTTTTCTCAAAAAAATTTTTTTTTTTCGGTTCCGTCGAACAAAATGCGAAAAATATTGTCACTATGTACGTTATGTATATATGTGAAATAAACGATACATATATGAATGTCGATTATAAAAAGAGTCCTTTGATGATCAGACCGTCAGAAGTCCGAGTCGGAGCCCAGAAGGTCGTCCAGAACCTGCTCGTTGGACAGGTCCGATGCGATGCTCTTGGTCTGTGTTGATTGCGGTATCGATGCAGTGTTGCTCCTCACGGAAGTATCTGATTCGGTGGATGTTGTGCCACTTCTGCTAATGTTTTGCAATGACCTCGCAATACAGTTAGTTTTGTTCATGTCGATGGTCCTGGTGATATTGTTCGAACGCAAATCCGAGAACAAGTTGATAATGCTAGCGTTTGCTTTGGTGTGTTTCACTTTCGCTGTTTGAATGCAATCGACGTTGAATGTCGGTACCAAGTCCATTGATAACGAGCCATCCGGTTCGTAATGTTCTTTGAAATATGCATGCTCTTCAGGGGAAAGAAATGCTTTATCGATATCCTTTTGGGGTTTCGATACAGGAGGTTTAGTCTTTAATCGAGTCGCCGGAGGCTTAGGTTTGCTGGTTGGTATCACAACACTAGGTTCCTCCTTAACCTTTGGTATAGACGTTAAGGTCTCATTCTTGACAGAGACTGGCTGTGCTACTGTCTTGCTGGCCAATTTCCGTCTTTTCTTTTGTGGCTTCGTGTTATTGTGTTCTCGGTCAGAAATCCCAGAGGAAGATGATGAATCACCAATCTTATCTAACATTGTTGGATTTTCATTTCGTTCATGCTCTGTTACTTTTGCTAGTTGTAATTCTCCACTTCCATCACTAACATATTTATTCACAAGGTTACCTGCAGGAACAATCCCAGTCTCGACGTTGTCCGGCATAAAGAATTGTTTCTCTTTAGATTTTGTGGTCTTCTTCACAGGTGCTTTCTTCTTACTCTTTTTCTTCGTCTTGGTACCCATCATACATTGAGTCGCATAAAGAATAACATCATCTGCATCCTCCATGTTATTAACAGTTTCATCTGCTTCATTAATACTAATATATTTCTTAACACACTCAGGTTTTATATCCTTTGGCATAATACGATCAGATTCCTTATATTCAACATAATCTTGACCAATCATTAGTTGTAAATTCTTATAATCTTCCATGGCCTGTTGAAACTTATACGATTCATTGCTCGAAAACAATAAGATGATTCTACCATCTCTTTTTCTTCCTGTTCTACCCATACGTTGAATATTTTTGATGGGACTACTAGTGGTATCATAACAGATGATACAATCGACTTCACCGATATCTAAACCTTCCTCACCGATAGAGGTACACACCAATACATTGAATTCACCTGCTTTGAACCTCTTAATTACATCCTTTTGTTGTTTTTGATTCATACCATTAATTTGCGCTTCCTCAGAACTTGCTGTACGTCTGGCGCTTCTCTCCAACTTCTCTTGCTCTTGCTTATCCTTCTTTTTAGCATCCATTTCAGCTTGTTCAGCTTTTCTTGATTCCCTATCCACTTTCTTTCTACCCTTAGCTTTATGTTTACGCGTGAACTCAACTTCATCGAATCCCTCTTTACCTCTTGCTTGACCAATGAAAATATGGGGCCTAATGTTTCTATTATTCATCGCATCTACACATTTAACAATCTCCAAAGCACTTTCTCTTAATTCTGTAAAAATAATGATTCTTGAAGTAGGATCACTGTCAATGAAGAAATTCTCTAGTTCTTCTCTTACCCTTTCCAATTTACCATGTCCCAAGAATTGAGGATTAGCAACCATAGTATCACAACTTTTCATCATATTTTTCAGCATGGGATGGAAATAGAAGGATGCTGCAATCTTGTTAGTCGATTTGCCCATATTATATTTTGTAGTGAATTCGTTGAATTTATTCTTGAAATAGTTATAAAATGTTCGTATACCGTAAATTTTGATACGTTTTAACATTTGACCAAAATGGTTCAACAATTGTAAAATAAAAAAATTTCTCCATTTGATACCCTCAGGTAAACTTGGATTAGCAATGATCTTTTGACTTTGTTGCATTGCCACAAATGCATTGATTCTATCGGGTTCGCATTCTTCGTATATTCCAAGTTCAACTGCCTGTTTTAAAACAGGAGTTATTGCAATCCCCAATTGTTCGATAATGTCCTCAATCTCTGATGTCAAATCTATCCGTACTTCTTCTCGTTCTCTATTTTTCATATATTTCACAATATCATCACTATCTTCAGTTCTGATTTCGATTGTCGAAATGGTTAGATTATTGACTACCTCTTGAACGTTCTCTAAAGTTGAACCAGGAGTAGCTGTTAAAGCCAATATTCTGTACGACGTATTAAACCTATTAATAAATTGAACTACGTTTGTATAAGCATATGAACCAGTCGCACGATGGGCTTCATCTACTACGAGACAAATGATATCCTTTGGATTCAATACACCTCTCTTTAAATCATTCTCAACAACTTGGGGAGTAGTGAAAAACACTCTTTTCTCTCTCCAAATATCCTCTCTATTACGTCTAGTCTTATCTAATAGAATAGCAGTTTGATCACTGGGGATACCAGATACACCAAGACATGCTTTAATCTGTTGTGCAACTAGGGGCCTCGTTGGTGCCATAAATATAACTTTTCCTGTCTTGGTCCACCTAAAGAAATTTAACATCACAGTACTTGCAATAAATGTCTTACCCATACCTGTCGGTATCGCACATAATAAATTGGTAAAGAGAGCCTTCTTAACAATATCGAATTGATAATCCCTGATCTCGAAGTTGGTCGGATAAATGTATTGCTTCAAAGTGTCATCATTGAAATCATGATGTGTTCTACCAAATGTAACGTCACGTTGGACTTCTTCATAAAATGCTTGTTGCCCAGGTAATACATTGTTAAACAGATCTCTTTGCACAGGAACAGATTTACGGATCACTGTCTCCTTAACCGTCTTATTGATATTTTTCTGGTACAACGACTCGTACTCATCCTCATCGAAATCACTTAGATCCATGAATTTTTCAACAGTTAACTCAAGCTAATCACAATAGAGGTTCCCATCAAACAGACACACTGGTTAAGATTTTACTTAATTGTCCTTCGAAATTAACTATATTACACAAAAAAAATATAAAGAGATACTTTTGCCGCAATAGTCCACAATGATATCTCTAGGTAATGCAAAATAACAGACTCTTGTCCCTTCCTTTATTCGTCTCGATCACATAGTTTTTGTAATTGAGGTTATTGTTTTTCGTGTAGGCGTCTCTTCTATGTGGAGCTTCTGAAAAATAAACACCAAAATGATTAAACAACTGAAAAAATGGATGGAACATCCCTAATAATACGACGACAGGAACCACATGGATTGAAGAGACTAGGGAATATAGATTAAGAGAGAAATTCATAGTCTGAGCCGAATCAAAAGTTTCAATTCAAAAATAGCAACCAGCAATATGAGCTCCAAAGAGTCTCCAGATAGTATCACCCATGGAATAGCATCAGCGGGGATCATACCTGCTACTAGACCATTAAGAAAGCCAAATACCGTAAATGAGGAGGATTCGATGCCACATGTACCTTCAAGACCATTGAGAAGATCATCGACAGAAAAATCGAAGGAATTAGACGTTATGGAGCGTTCAAGTTCAATTGATGAGATAGGGGTTTCAGTACCACAAGAGAACGACAATAACGAGCTTCAAGAAACTGCTCCTGTTATTCCAAACAGACCTACTCATCATGAGGATGTTGCCACGGATTTAGAACCAATAATTTCAGAAAGACCTGGCGCCGAGCCACACGTTCCAGCCAGACCAATGAGAAAGCAAACATCACTGGATGCCGCAGTTGGCAACGAACCTCAGATCCCAAGTAGACCAATCAAAAAAGTTGCATCGATTAATGAAGAAACTGTCTCTTTACCGACAGTTCCAGCACATCCTAATTTGAAGAATACAGAATCAGATATTCAGAATGGGGACACAATAGAAACAGAAGAGAAAACAGCAAGGGAAATACCATCTGTATCAACAAATCCAACCGAAGAACCTGCAATTCCATCAAGGCCTACTAGAATAACTAAGCATTCAACTGAATTAACCAATGAAGAAGAAAAGGAAACTTTGGCACCTGAGGAGAAATTACAAGAAAATATTAATATTAACAACCATACTGACCTCCCAGAGCCCGACACCGAGCAAATCACTGATGACACGGAGCTAGTGGAACCATTGATGCCAAAGAGACCAATGAGAAGGTCTACTACAGAAATATCATCTCCAATGGTTCCTCATCGACCAAGAAAGGCTGCCACCTCCATTGGATTGGAAACAGTTAAACGGGATATTCCATTAAATGTGAACAGAGTTCCAGATGAATCGGAAAAAATTGAACAGGCAAATTTAGAAGAGAGGGAGGACGCTGGAGGTCTAGATGAGGAAGTCAAACCAGTTGACGTTATCAATACCACAACTCTATGTGAAAAAGAATACGCATTACAACAAGATCATCCTGATGATACAAACTTACAGGAGGAGAACAAGTCATCCTCTACTGCAAAACTTGAAAATGAGACCGCAGTCGAGGAGAATCCTCCAGCAGTGGCAACCACCCAGTTGACTCAGGATAAAGGATTAACTCCAGAAGAATCAGTGTCCAATGAGGTAGGAGAAGAGGTTGTAAAGAAGGATATTCCAGAATCTGTCACCATAGAGGCGACGCCAGAAACCACATCAGAAAAACCATCAGTACCATCAAGACCACTAAGAAAGGGACCACCACCAGTTCCAAAGAAACCATCATCTAAAATTGCAGCTTTCCATCAAATGTTACAAAGACAACAAATGAAGAATTTGGGACTTGCAGAAGAAGAAGAGGCTGCCAAAACAGAAATCGAACCATCCAATGAAACTCCTGAGCCTGCGACCATCACAACACAGACGGAGGATAAATCGACCGAAACGCAACCAAGCGCTGTACCAACAAGACCTTCCCGAATAATGGGCAATAATATGAACGGCATGTTTGCATTACCAGGTATGGTTCCAGGTGGGATGTTACCTCCAGGGTTGAGCAAGAAGTTGGGAATTTCAACAGGAGAATCCTCCAACACAAATACCGAAAATGGTTCCAAGGGTGCATTGAGTGATGTACGTCAGAAGAGAGCCAGAGGTCCTCGAGGACGTAAGTTACCTTCGAAGATTAGTAATATTAAGAAAATTGTGGACACCAGTGAAAATAATGAAATTGAAATGTTTAATACTTGGAAAATCGTAATGACACCACTATCAATGGTCGAAGAAAACACAAATATACCTTTGAGCAGTGAAGGGGAAATACTTTCTGAATTCGATCATATTTCACAGGAAAACGTAAATGACGTTGGTGCTGTTTCAAAGGAGATGAAACCCAATTCTTTAACCGGTGAGGTAGAACTTTCAACAACGCAATCCGACGTCAACGAACCATCAACAGCGCAATCTGATGTTAACGAACCAATAGATATACAAAGGGGTTTCGACATAGATAGAACACAAGTTGAGACGCCTGTATCTATAGGAGAAATGATCGAAAATAGAGATGAAGACGAACAAGCTATTGCGATGGAACAAAAAGTCGAAGGCATGGCAGAAGCCTTAATGGAGCAAGAGATGTTGAAGGGTAATATCGATGAGAGTGAAATTGAAGAATTTATCGAAGAAGAACTAGGCGAACCAGAAACAGAATCCAAAGCATGAACTTTCAAATGAACACATATATACTATTTTTTTAACTGCCTTACTATATAAGTTATTTGTATAGCAGAAATATGAAGATTTATGATATTACATGAGATATCACCGGAATGTATCCCTTTGCTGAGGTCGAGAAGTCAAAACTGCAATTTACAACCAATGAAGAGAAAACAGATCAATAGCAACTACACATCATGAAACCACGAAGGCTAGCGCCTTGTTATATATTTTAAAGATGAATGGTTTCTGGAAACCTTCTAGTTTCAGAACTCGCGATGGCCTGTTAAAAATATTGAAAAAAAAAAAAAATTTGTAACATGTTAATAAACAAATCACTGAAAGGGAACATAGAACAACAATCTGTTTAGTACGTGGCAAACTGCTCTGCAATCAATACTGCTCATTTACAGATGAACCAGATCAAATCAATCCAAAGGATTAATGAATCCGAACTAGAACAAGGTATATTGGAAGCTGAGAAATCATGGCACCATCAATATGTGGACCAAGCATACATTTACATTGGCGGACTGAATAAAGAGTTAACTGAGGGTGATATTCTAACAATATTTTCTCAATATGGAATACCTGTAGATATTTTTTTAGTACGGGATAGACAAACAGGTGACTCAAGAGGGTTTGCTTATTTGAAATATGAGGATCAACGGTCAACTATCTTAGCTGTTGATAATTTGAATGGTTCCAAGATTGGTGGTCGAATGATTCAAGTAGATCATGCAGTTTTTGAACCGAGAGATGATATGAAACACTATAGAGATGCAGTTAAAGTTGAGTTGGATAAAGATATAGCAACTAAATTATTGATGCCTTGAATAAGTTCTCTGGGGAGAACTCAGAGAAAAAAGGTTGATGATACTATCTGACCCTATTAAATCAAAAGAGGATACAGATGATATATATTGGAGTTGTACACTCATATTAAGAGAATATCCATTTGACCATATGACAATGGTTCCATTGTTGGAATATCGGTAAATCCAAGAGGTGTACATGGTATTTTAGGTTGCGCAATTGGTGAACATGGGCCATATACGATTATAACTATTGGAAGCTATAACTGAGATCGTATGTATATACTCTGTAGATTTTGAATCATGACGTACTCTGTTGTTTCGAATAGAAATATGATCTGGTCTTTATGATATACAGCAATTATTAGTTCTAAGCACTAGTCGGATCAAGCACTCGGAATAAAGAATATAAATATTACGACATATATTTCAGTGGTTTTTGTTGGGATATATGACACATACCTATTAACTAAGATGGAAGGACGTTGTGTTACAACGCAACATTGTTCTGAGAAATTAGATTGTACTAGTGTAGATATCTCACGGTCAGAAAGAAAAAGAAAAATTTCAAAGATGAAGTTTGATCGAGAATCTAACTGTATAAAGAATATCGACACGTATGTTATATAGCTTCTTTGTACTGAAATTAAAACTGAAGGACGGGTATTGATGCGCCTCAAGTGATCCTAAAGGTCGAATTGAACTCCCCAAATAAATAGATAAATAGATGTATTAGCTTCACAAGCAACAAATGAAAACTTAAAGAAGCTCCGATTCTTCACAGCAGTTCATATAAAAGATTCTCGATTTGATACTCTTCGTCTATAATGTGCAATATGTAATGTTAAACAACTGATATTTTTTTAAATTATTGTCTTTTTCTAGAAATCTTTAATTTTTTCCATTTAACATTATCCAAAATAAAGATTTTAGATAATTCAATTCTTCTTGTTGAGACAATCACATAGAATACACTGATATCAAATAAAAATGAACTCATTTGACTCCCAAATACCAAATTATCCTTAAGATACGAGGCTGAAGAGGGGCTATGACACGAAAAAAGAATGCGGAGACTGTTTTTAATCATAAACTGTATCAGATAAATTTACTTTTATTCAGTCAGTACACTTTACTTGTTTTAATTAATTTTCCCTTGATTACTTCATGTCGGTATATGGTTGCAAATTCACAATAAATATTCTATACAATAAAATACTTCCCCCAAGAAAACACTGATATTCTGACATAAGATTGGATTCAAATGTGTTCATATTGTAGATGTCTAAAACCACTACATTAATGACGATTTACAATTTTCAAATGATTATTTGCTGCAATTTTCTACCGTTTACTTGTCAATTCAGGAATATTGCCATATAATCCACAATAGTTCGTATTCATCACTTTGTCGTTTAAAACAGTATTTGTTTATTTACACACCACAAAATTCTCATTAGGGAGATGGCAAGAGGTGTGTGGTTAATATTAACGGAAGAATTGACTACTAATATGACGGAAATGTGCCTACTAAGGAATATACGACATCTCGGATGACAGACATCCGAAAACAAGGAGTGTAATGTCGATCTTATAATTAATTATAAGAATCCCAGTGTCATTATATTAACTGTAGGAATAAGATCTAAATTATTAAAGTACATTGAATCATAGTAGAACAAATATAAATGAATAAGATAACAAGGGATGAAAAATAATATTTCTATATATAAAGAACTAATAAACTGAAATTAGAAGTCAGAAGTTTCATAGTTCGTAATACAATTTATAATTATTATATATTTTATACAATAAAAGAACAAGTAGCAAAATATCTATTTTGCTTTATATAAACTTTAAAACCATTACTTAACTTTAAACCAATGTCAAAACCAATTTACGAACTATCAAACGCTACTTCTAAGCATTCAGCGCATAATAAATCTAGCTAAACATCTTTAAAGAATGAACATATGTATCTCCTCCATTTTTGTTAACATCAATCAACTCAAGATATATATTGATGTGCTACCTTTGTCACCCCGTAACTTTTCTTTCTGCCTATTTTACAAACAAATTTTCTTCTGGATTACGATGATCTCTTTCAACATTATTTGAACAATTCTTATTTTTTTGCCCAGGCATAAGAAACACACATATTATTGCAATATATCAAAAAAAAATCTTTTCTACCAACTAAAAATATGTTACAAAAGCGTTAATATGTACCAATTTCAGTTCTAATTTTCGATATATGATTATCTTTTAATATTTAATGAAACTTTGTCGCTCTAATATGATTTGTAGATTTTTGATGTACGTTTTCCAATAAGAGAATTTGGGTGATTTTATATATAATTCTTTCAAAATGAAAAATCTACCTCCTTATAAATACCTTGTTTTTCAAAAAAACATCAAATAGTATCCGATATAGTGTAACGGCTATCACATCACGCTTTCACCGTGGAGACCGGGGTTCGACTCCCCGTATCGGAGTACATTTATTAATTTTTGCCGAATCGGTTTCGGAAGTCACGTGACCAAATCATATTTTATTGCAGAGAAACACTCGCACAAACTACATTTTATCGTCATTTGCTTCCTGCTAACAAATCTGTCTTTTAGCCGAACTTTCACGTTGCCGAATCCCGAACCGGCTAAATCGGATTCTTCTACGGATCGTACCGTGGTTTTATTTATTTATATTCGTTTAATAGAATCTTTCGGAACAACTTTTTATTGCAACTGAAATTGTTTGCAATAGGAGGAACCGATGACATGTATAGATAGATAGATAGATCTTTATACTCTGGATTATTAATCATTAGATACTTGATGCAAATTCACTGACATTTTATTTGCTTAGTTACTATCTGGAGAACATCATCTTGTTAGTTGATCAATTTAACTATTCCTGTTACGTTTTGATATTCACATTGAGTAGTATAGAAGAGAGGTGGCTGACCAAAATATTTCCCTAATGCAAGAAAAATTATTTGTCTCTAAAAATGGTGATTTCTGTGATGAGAAAGGTAATGTTGTCACATTAAGAGGTGTCAATTTAGATCCCAATGCAAAATTACCTGCAATACCTAATTTAACTACACATGAACCAATTAAAGATGACAAGTATTGGAATTTAGCAGATGATGTAAGTTTTATCAATCATCCATTCCCTTTAGAAGATATTCCTTCACATATCAACCGTGTTAAATCGTTAGGTTTCAATCATATTCGGTTCCCATTCAGTTGGGAATCCTTAGAACATAAGGGTCCCGGATTATACGATTATGAATTTATGGATTATACAATTGAAGTATTAAAGATAATTGATAAAATTGGTGGAATGTACGTCTATCTGGATCCTCATCAGGATGTGTGGTCCAGGTTTACAGGTGGGTCAGGTGCCCCATATTGGACATTATTATGTGCCGGGTTTCAACCTAAACGATTTCGTAAAAATGGTGCCGCTATTGTACATAATACATTGATTGATCCAAGAACCGGTAAGGATAATATTAATGATTTCCCAAAGATGGTATGGGCTACAAATTATTATAAATTGGCATGTCAAACAATGTTTACTTTATTTTTTGCAGGTAAAGAATTTGCACCAAAATGTATTGTTAATGGATTGAATATACAGGACTACCTTCAGGAGACTTTCCTAAATGCGATCTTGGAATTCTATAAACGAATCCAAACCAAGGCACCTGAATTATTCGAATCCAATTGTATTCTTGGGCTCGAAAGTTTAAATGAACCAAGTCATGGATACATAGGTACAGTGAACTTAAATGAAATCGAGAAAGAAAGAAATTTGAGATTAGGGTCCACACCCACAGGGTTTCAAGCGTTTGTTCTTGGTGAAGGGATCAATACAACTGTTGATGACTACGAGATTACAATGTTTGGTCCATCTAAATGTGGTACAAAGACAATAAATTGTCAAAATGAAAGTGCATGGATGACCCAACAGGAAAGAGACATCTCTGACACAAAGTATGGTTGGAAGAGGAATGAGGATTGGACAGCAGGTGTTTGTATATGGAGACTTCATAATGTTTGGGCCATCAACAATAGAAGTGGACCAAAATTGTTACAACCGAATTATTTTGCTAAATTGAATGGTACAGACACTATAGTCAATGAACGATATTTTATGAATCACCTTTTCACCAATTATTTCAATAAATTTCATAAAGCGTTTAGGAATATTGATATGGAATCGTTTGTGATTATGCAACCACCTGTATTTAGATCTCCACCACATTTAAAACATCTAGATATTATCCCTGGGAAAACAATATGTGCATGTCATTTCTATGATGGTTTATCCCTAATGTTTAAGACATGGAATAAATTCTTCAATGTTGATACATTTGGTATAGTTCGTGGTAATTATTCAAATCCAATGTTAAGTGTAGTGATTGGTGAATCCAAGATTAGAGATTCCTTCCAAGGGCAATTGAAATTGATGAAACAAGAAGTTCATGAAATCTTGGGACAAAATGTACCTACATTTTTCACAGAGATTGGGATGCCATTTGATATGGATAATAAGAAAGCGTATACGAATGGTATATATACATCACAGACAAAAGCAATGAATGCAATTGCTCATGCATTGGAAGGTAACAATTTATCATTTAGTCTTTGGTGTTATGCGTCTGAGAATAATCATCAATGGGGCGATAATTGGAATAACGAGGATTTTTCAATTTTCTCAAAGGATGATATGAAAGTTACAAAGGATAATGTTTCAAGAGCAAGTAGTCCTACTCCAAGCAGTAGTAGTGGTAATAGTGATAATTCTCAATTTATTACGAAAAGTGAATTTGATGACATTCCTTACCCACCTGCTCCACCAATTGATGAAATTGATTTCAACGGGTTCCGTGGTACTGATGCATTGGTGAGACCATTCCCAATTAAGATTCATGGTAGATTTGTATCTGCAAAATTTGATCTTGAATTAAAGAGTTATACATTGAAGATCCATGCACGTGCAAGTGCGAATGCTACAAATACTACTAAAAACGCTACATATATTTTCTTACCTCAATATCATTTTGATATCGATAGAGTTAATATTGGTACATCATCTGGGACCTTTTTATACAATGAACAATATCAAATATTGAAATGGCATCATGATGCGGGATACCAATCGATCACTATAAATTCGAAGAAAAGATCAAATAAGGATGATACTTGTATTATTACATAAGCGAAAGTGTATATATATATATATAGTCATGTATTTGGAATTTTTTCATTATTACTATTTTAATAACTCATCGTATTCTCTCTTTTTTGAGGGCTCGATTTCATTATGTTCTATCATTTGGTTGACAAATGTTTCGAAATGATCAATAAATTTTTGTAATGAGGTTTCCTTAACATTATCATTATTCTCAGTCATTTCTTGTTGCAATTGTAATAATTTTGGAGCTTGTTCTGGTTCGAACCCTTTAATGATTGGGACACAGACGTTACCTGTTGCAGGATGAATACAAAATGGAGCCTTCAATAAATGGATTGTTTGTTTTGTGACTTCGATATCTAATTTTGGATATAATGTTTGAAGAATGATATCTTCTTTACATTCTTTCAATTTCAATACATATTCTGCATGTCTCTTTGTATTTTTCATCTCTTTAGCTGCTAAAGTATCGATATCTGTCCATTTTTGTGATGATGATCTATATGGGTTTTCTGTCCAATATTTACGACATGCTTCAACAAGGTTTTTATCATGAAGACCTGTCAATAGAGTCTTGAAAGCGTTCTCGTCATTAGCCCAGGGATCTTGTTCCAACAGGATAACATTAGCGAAATATGGTTTTAATAAATCTAGGGATCTTAATAAATGTGGATGATAAGGTCTCATCAAATTCAATCTTTTCTCATTTGATCTATCTCTAACAACGTTAACATAATCCAAGATATTTCTTCTTTGTAAATCGGTCATTTGTCTAGCTCTTTTATCACTGATCCAACAATGTGCACCACGTCTACCTGAGAATACCCAAATAAAATCTTTAAAACCGAAATCTTGTGTCAATGTAATATTCATAATCATCATTGCCATAGTGATAAATTTCCAACATTTTGAGCAAACCATGGCACCGGTACAACAAGTTCTATAACTATCGTAATCATCCATATCGATATCAAAAACTAATTCTTTCTCTAAGGCTTTCATTTCACTTTTCAAGATAGAATCACGTTCTCTAGGTGGTTTATTATAAATTGCACCAATTTCAAATCTATCAGGATTAGCTTTCTCGATCTGTGATTTAAATTCCGCAATGGAATTATACGAATTATATCTCTTGTATGCACCTGAACGGAACGCCATTGCAAATTCTCTATGTGTCATATCCTTAGTGGCTTCACCATTTGAGTGATTTAACCAGTGGAAAATATCAGTGAACGGATACAATTGACGATAATAGTATTCCATATCCGCAGGACTCGGTCCATTGTTCTTAGTCGATGACATAGTGGTGTGTATACGTGGGTGGATGAATATATCTTTGACTAGTTCAACTGAGAGAAACTAACTTAGTCATTCCAAGATCAACATCCAAATATATATATATATATATATGTATATACTTGAACTGTTATATAATTTTCCACTCATCTGTCAGAATTTGTTTCGCGTTTTCGTGTTTCGGTCCAAATACACTTTTTTCCTTTTTCTCTGCGGGCTGTTTCCCTCCGTCTTCTCGGAATTTGAGAGGAAACATCGATCTCACAACTGGGAAGTGTCAAAACAGGAACATTAATAGTAAATATATATAGTGTTTGTAGCCTCACTAAATTTTCCCAAAGATTAGCTATTCAACGAATATAATATTGCCTGGCTTACTATGAATAGTTGTCCTACGTGTGTTACCCTCCTCTACATTTACCCAATGCGGCCACTATTTTCCCCCCAAAAAACGAATTTGTCTCGGCGGCGGTGGCAAAATGAGTTTTTATAGTTACTTGCAATATATATAAAGGAAGGATAAGACAGGAAGTTGATGAGTTATCTGGTTGCAATTGGTTATATTGTGGTGTTGTCCCCCCTGGAGTATCTATAACTGGAATTGACTATCAAGCATCCGTACAGAGCTACAACTGTTTCACTTTTAGCAGACTTATTTTCATTTCACTTCACAACATGGATATTATATTAGGTATCAGAGTACAAGATTGTGTCATTATGGCCACTTCCAAAGCTGTCACACGAGGAATATCGGTACTTAAGGACTCCGATGACAAGACACGTACGTTATCCCCACATGTGCTGCTTGGTTTCACAGGGGAGGCCGGTGATACAGTACAATTTTCAGAATATATTCAAGCCAATGTTCAATTATATACCACTAGAGAGAATGTAGAATTGACTCCACAAGCTACAGCAAGTTTCATAAGACAAGAACTAGCAAAATCGATCCGTTCTAGAAGACCTTACCAGGCTAACGTATTGGTTGCAGGGTACGATGTCAATGGTAAGAAACCAGAATTATATCAAATTGATTATTTAGGTACAAAAGTCGGATTACCTTACGCAGCACATGGTTATGCGGGATTCTATACGTTCTCACTATTAGATCGTCATTATAGACCTGATATGACTCAAGCAGAAGGGTTAAGTCTATTGAAACAATGTATTGATGAATTACAGAAACGTATGCCCGTAGATTTCAAAGGTGTATTAGTTAAAGTAGTATCCCAGGACGGTGTCTCAGAAGTAGAATTATAAGCAATACAGTCTCATTTTCTGATATCATGTTGTACCCCTTCTTCCCTCTGCTTTGTCCTTTCAAGTATATAGCAAGTAAGTAATCGTCACGTATATAAAAGAATATAAACAAGTAATGAAAAAAAAAAAACATCAAGAAAAAATGCAACTGCAACAATATAAAAAATTGTAACTTGAAAGTATCAACTACAGGGCAGTGACAACAGGACAATATACATAACGGGAAAGGCAAATAGTTTGAGAATGACAGACGTTTCACCATGCAATACTTTACATATATCAGGAATTACAGACTCGATATCTGCTGAAAGAGTACGAGAATCCTTGTATTTACTGTTCGCTACATATGGCGAAGTAATAGATATCAAAGTGAATTTTAGAACAATGAGGCACAGAGCATTTATAACCATGTCTACAACAGACAGTGCTAACTTAGCAAAGCTAGCAATCGATAAACAGGAATTCTTTGGGAAACCACTAAGTATTCAGTTTAGCAACTCTATCAGTACAGACCTCTAACCTCACAGGTAACCTCCTCGACCTAACATCACATCGTTATCAATATATATATAACTATACATACGAAAATACATATCTATCTTAGAAGGACTCTCTTCTCTTTAACAATTACTCTTCAATCACAGTCATCTAGTCGATCGCTGTCTCAAAGTGAAATTTTTCAGGTCCCTATATAAAAAAAAGAAGCAAGAACACGAATCTCTCCATCTAAACATTGACAAACACTGCAACAACTGGAAAGAATACCGACAACTAAAGGAATATGTCGATTACCGATGCTGTTACTGAGTCCCTAGAGGCCAGATTATTAGGTGCGACTGCCATTGAAACAGGCATACATACTCTGGATGTCGTTCTGTCGTTACAATACAGACTACATTATCATACATTATGTGGTGGATTAACTACCGATGTAGCAAGAGTATTGAAAATTGATTGTAAGAAATTACAAATTGCATTGGATGGTTCCATTGCAATTGCAGGAGATCCAGACGCATTCAATGTAATCGAGAAAATTTTATTGAATTGTCTTTCAATTATCGCTTATTTCGAAAAGGATCCCCAAACTAACTCATTATTGAGATCTGCTCATGGTATCCATGTTACAAGTTCAAAATATAAAGAATTTTGTCAATTGCTAGACTTGGAAAATCTATATTATCAAAGTTTATTATCCGAGAAACATATCGTATCACCGGGTTCCCTGTTACAATGTATTAAGGATATACCTTTAAGATCCAAGGGTTTGTTCCATAGTTATTTAACGAAAATCGCATCGAATCTAAATAAGGATATCACTTTGAAACAGTTGTGTACAGAGTACAACTACGACGGTCCATTGATATGGTACCTGTACCTTTTATCACCAGATTGTAAATGGACCACAGACGACGATACTTATTTACTTTCATTGGCTACTACTATCGTTAATGAATCAAAATTCCCAATGGCTTCACAACGGAACAACAGACATTTGGAACAACTACATTTTTTCCTTCAAATGTATTTTGGAACAGTAACAAATATTGAGTTGTCTAACAAATGGGAACAATTGATAATCCTTTCCATTCAAAGAACTTTCCAAAGTAAAAATGTTTCAAGATCAGCAATGGCATATTTTGGTAGATCACAAGAAACTTTACAAGAATCAATATTGAACTTCAATAATTATATGAAATATAGTAATAAAGAATTGGAATTGGCAAAGGAGACTCGTTCCACTTATATCGATCCAATTGAAATCATTGACTGTTTAACAACTATATTGACCAAGACTACAATCACAAACAGTATTAAAAATATATTTGATTTCGAGAAGACTGCCGACTCCTTACAGAAAAATTTGATTCAATTATATGATAAATATAATTTAACTATCATTGAACCAAAGATGGCTCAAAGATATCTTTCCATTGGAACAAAACTAGTTTTACCAATCACTACTTCATTTATCTTGGTAAAGGCATGGAGAACACTTTACAATATAAGATCAAATAATCTAGACTATTTGATAACAAATGAATTACCATCATACTTATGCAATTCAATATCCTTAGCAATGACACATAACCCTAAACGGATCGGATCAAGTCTCACGGATCTACAATTTCAATACGCTTATTGTTTAGCACAACAGAGACAAATTGAACCATGTATCAATTTCTTAGAGAATGCAATACTAGAGAATAATCCAACGTTCTATAAAGCTTGGCATCTATTGGCATTATGTAGATCGATTCAAGAGGATAAAGAAATCTCATATAAGATTGTTTGTTCAGTAATTAATGCAATGGATCAAGATTTTGAACAGAAACAATATAAGAAGATTACAAATGAGAATAAATGGCAATATATTAATATTAAGATTACTGAGATTTATCTAATCAATGAAATCTTCGGTAATAGTGACGCATTGGAATCTATCCCTGATTTGTTTACAACTTATAATAAATTATACAATGGGAAAACGACTAGTCACGATACTGTGTCGTTAAGTAGATCTCCACAATACTTATTACAATCAATTTGGTTACTCGCTGCTCAATTATACATGAACGATCCCGAACACCTTGAGGACGCAAAGGGTGCAATTAAAGAAGCTAAAAAAATCTCTGAAAAATTTACCAATATAAACGTCGCAATTACTAATGGTTACTTATTAATGAAATTAGGTCAATTTACTGAATCCTTTGAAGAATTCGAAAGTGCATTGCATTGCGATAATTTTAATGTTGATGCAATTATTGGATTTGCAGAATTTGTATTCCCAAATGAAAGTTCAACAACTGCCGCAGAACAACAACTGATAGAATATTGTAAACTAAATCCATATAAACAAGAAGATTTGAAAACCAAAAAACCAAATAATAATAACCATAATGATGATTATGAGACATTTTTCGGTAATGATGTTAATAAATCGGCTGCTTTTGCAAGATTGAAACTATTAATTGATTGTTCATTAAGTAAATCTATCGACGCATATTATTCTCCTGAAATATGGTGGTATCTATCATTAATTCATGAAAAATACGATAATAAACAACTAACTGATACATTATTGAATTGTATTCAAAATAAAGAAACCGCACCATTACGTTCATTCAGATTTTGTAATTATTAAAATTTAAATAGTCATTATTATATATATATACACAAGTTATTAACTTTTTTGATCTGCTTCTTCTTGTCTTCTTCTATTGGTTTTATCAATAAACCTCAAAATAATTGGGCACAACAAGGTATTAACAACGATCCACGCAATAAGTACCCCATAGTTTCTACCCATATGTTTCCTCGACGTATCTAGAAATATTACTCTGAAAATATCAATTGCATTATGGATCGGCATAGAATAACCATACCTATAAAAGGGACTATCCAAAGCCATTGGGAAAAACGACGGTGCAATATTAAGCATAACAAACGTGGTGATCCAGAAACCCATATATTCAGGTTTCCATAAAAATATTAAACTAACAATATTTTCATTTATACCACCACATGCAACCATATATAGCCATGTTGACATCCAATAAACCATAAATCCAGCACGACCAAATGCTCTTCCATAATCGTATCCATAAAACCCAGGGATTGAACAATAGAATAAAGAAATAAAGAAAAATGTAACAATAGCAATCAATAATCTATAAATGATATAATTTCTGGCACAAAGTAACTTTGCCATTTCCATATGTAATGGAGAATAAATCAGGAATTGGAAAATTGTCAGCAGCAAAGCATCAACTACACCAACTTGTGTAGGTGTTAATAAACCACGACGGTAAAATGGACGATAATCAACATAATTGAAATTTATATCTCCCATCCATACTAAATGTTGTATATTTGAAGTTATCGTGATGTTTGACTGGGTAATATTTGTTAGGAAATCACGTAGGTATGTCTCATAATAATAAGCTTTGAAACGAGATTCTAATACTTGGACGATAGGTAAAATTGATGATGGGATATTAGTTGGATCACGTCCCGTTTCGTATAAGATTTCGAACATATCAGTTGCATTAAAAGGAGGCGCCGTATTATTTACAATCGATTGATACAATTGTAATGTTGAGTTCGGTCTTATGTTAACTGAGATCCAAAAGTATTCATGATATATACGTTCAATAATTTTTTGATCAATAGATTCTTCCGTGGGTGAGACATTATATTTTTGCGCAAATGATGTACTATTATAAACACTCCATCGACCTGGTGTATCGGCTATCATATCTTGCATTACAGCTGTTAATGGTCTTACATGACTTTGTTCCATCTCAGCTGTTACAGTATCATCCTGCAATACAGCTAGAAATTTTAGATTAGGATAATATTTCTCTGTATCACCTGTTGAACCGTAATATAATGTGAAAACTGTAAAGATGAATACGGCAAATATTAAGATTGTTCCAATAAATTTAATTTCAACTTTACGTCTTTGTTCTTTTAATTTCGGTGAAAAGATACTTGTCTTTGTATGAATTAGGGATTCTCTATCAATATGTGTATCCTCTGTGAGTTGTTTCTCTAACGGAGTAGAGTCATCCTCCCCACTAGTTGAACCTAGAACCTTTTCTGTGTCACCAACAGAAGTATGAGTCTCTTCATCAGTATGTTCAGGTACGGTATAAATTACAGATGCCCTTCTTTGATAAGCCGCCTGTGAATCCGTACCTAGAGATTGATCCATGGTATTGGATAAATTAACCATTTCACCTAGCATTTCAGGTTGATTTTGAACTAACATGTTTGCGTACTATCCTTTGCATCCGAGTTTTCACCATACTCAAGACATATGATATAAATATATGACCCACTTATATATTAATTATTTTCATGAGAAAGGCTATCTCAAATGTTCCTATTTTAGCAATTCCTCGAAGGCATCTCATCTCATCCTTTTTCCTTATTCATGACTAATTTTTTTTGGTAAGCGAACGGACTTACGTAAAAATTACGAGGATCTGCACGGCTCTGTCAGCAATTTCAGATCTCTAACAGTCCTTGATGGATTTCGTTCCAAACGACACAAATGTGAAACAGATGACATATTTTGACAAGGCAAGTACGTTATGGGTTAATAGAAGTGTACTGCATCATTCTTGCTCAGTAATAAACTTTCCCTCATTACTTCGACAGTTATTAGAAAGAAGTTAAAAATGAGCTTGACGAGAATTCGCAACATGAACATCTTTGGTAATATGATAGCATAACTTGGTACAGATACACAGCATAATACAATATAAACTATATTAAAGTTATCTTTCAAATGATAAAATGCATGTCACTAAATAAAGTAGTTATATTTTTAATTGTTAAAAAAAGATAGAAAGTTTTTTTTTATTACCCATAAGGTTCAATTTTTGGAACAGAGGTTAGAAGTTTAGTTTTTTGGTATTACTACCAATAGAAAAATATTATTTTAGAGGCAATGCAACTAAAAAAAACTAAATTCCCAACTTGTGTTCCAAAAATTGAACCCTCTCGGTAAGTCAAAGTATATATGTTATTTATCTAAACTCTTTCGATGTGAATATCGAAATGTGTTTGATCTGGTTGTTCCAGACCTTCCTTTAGAGTCAATTCAGGAATAGTGTAATCGCCGAAATTTTGTCTTCTATAGTGAATTGGCTCAACTATAGCTAAATTATCCATACGTTCTAAAACTGCTTTTTCTGCATTGGCGTATACCTCTTCTCTTCTAGAATCGGCTCTAAAAGTAACAATAGGAGGTAAGACAGCGAAACCTGCATAAAATAAGGTATTATGATTAATTGGGAATAAAATATCATCAATTGAACCACTAATACCTCTTTCGGAATACTGTTCCTTACTACTACCAATTGTTGTAATAATGAAAGCACGTTTACCTTCCATGACACCTTCCCCGAATCTATCACCATAACGGGTATCTGTACGAATACCATAATTATAACCGAACCCACTTGAGAAGACTCTATCGAACCAACCCTTCATCATAGCTGGCATACTGGACCACCAAATTGGGAATTGGAAAATGACAGTATCTGCCCATTTCAATTTTTCTTGTTCTGCAACAACGTCATCGGTTAATTGATGGGCTTCTGTGGCAGCAAAAGAGGCTTGTCCAACTTTCAATCTAGTACCCTTTTCATGATTTAAGAAATCGTCTGCGTCAACTATAGCCTTGAAATTCATAGCGTATAAATCACTAACCTTAACTTCATTACCTTGAGATTCAAGACGCTTGACAGCTGCATCTAATAAGGAATGATTGAATGAGTTTTTGTCAGGATGAGCGATAACGAATAATACCTTCATTGTTTATATTTGTAATTAATAGTGTGGGAATTTGAGATAATAACTATGTGATCTTGTTATTATTCTTATTGGATGTTTTCTATATTAAGAAATATTTCTGAGAAACAATCAATCAATTGAATACATTTTGTACTCTCTATTTATATGATTTTCCTTCTCGTTAGTGATTAATCAATTAAGTACTATTTGCATTTTTAATACGTAAATCATTGAAACAACAGGGACCCTCATAGTAAATATGTTCATTACTAACGGTTAACTGTTCTTATTATGTAAGATTCATTTGAAAGTTGATTAGCAATTTGTTCTTAATAGGATATCTTTAAGTAAGATGATTATAAAATAAGTTCTTGATTACATTTCTATTTTACGTTCTCCAGGGTTTTCTGAGACGGAAGTAGATGCTCTTTTTGTATGGTGAGTAATATTCCGTGCCGAACCGAACCGCTCCGTTTCCCAAGGTCGTGAAGTCTCTGGCGATATACAAGGGACCAAATTACTTCCAAGAAGAATCATCAATACTACAAACTACTGATGAATTGATCACGTCGGTGTTATATCTATCCATTGGGGTTCAAGACCATCTCCAATTTCATGATGGATCGGAACTATTTGAAATCTGATCGCTGTTTTACATAGTAAGTTTGATTTCACTTGAGGAACTTTCTCCCATAGTTAAGCGAACGATTTTTCTAGAACAAGATTAAGATCGGTCTTGGACCATCGGGGGTAAAAGATAATAACGCTTATCATAAATGCTATACCGTTAGATATCTCCTGCTGTAACGCTCTAATTCTTAATCTATTTTGTGAAGTGTATTGTTGTCGTCTATTTTGAAGTCTTTTTATTGCTCTTTTCTTTTTCCTGTTTCCGTTTCCAGCAATGAACTCGGCTCTTATAGCGCTTGATATATTGAATAACTACAATCAGGATTCTCATTCGAATTACATAAAATATATATGATAATATTATAGTAAAGGTATAAGTGTCATCAAGGGTAGATCTGTTAATAAATAATCTTGAGTGAGAAAGGTTGCTCCCCTTGATGTGGTGCACTGGCGCATAGTTCTACTGAGACTGTTTGATCCCACAACGCCTGTCATTGAAGATGTCAGAAATAATTCAAAACTGACATTTAGAAAAAAAAATGCTGTATTAATGTATTAATCAATTATTGTGTTTAAATTATATATATATGTATGTATAAATGCCAAAATGTATGAAATATGCAAATAGCATATTGAATGCGGGGAATGTGAGGAATAGAAGTCTTATTTCGATTCCTCTTTGTCAGCAGCAGGTTCAGCCGGCGCAGAAGTTCTAGGACCAGAAGCAGCAGCTTCGGCAGCAGCTACTGCGGCTTGTTGTCTTTCTCTATTAACCTTAGCTACATATTTGATGACAAATGGTTGTAAACATGTATTTATTACGATCCACGCCACTAGGACACCGTAATTTCTACCCATATGTTTCTTTGAGACATCCATGAAGATGACTCTAAAGATACTAACTGCATTGTAAATAGGCATAGCATAACCGTAACGGTAGAAAACGTTATCCAAAGCCATTGTGAAAAATGCTGGACCGATATTTACAATAACAAAACCTAAAATCCAGAAACCTAAAAATTGTGGTTTATACAAAAAGATCAAACTCACGACGTTTTCATTAGCACCACCACATGCTAACATGTATAACCATGATGACATCCAGTATACCATGAAACCACCACGACCGAAAGCTTTAGTGAAATCGAAACCAAATATTGCAGAAACGGTACAATAAAATAATGAAGTGAAAAAAAATGTAACAAATGAAATTATAACACGATACAAGATATAATTCCTAGCGTTTAAATATTTTGCCATTTCCATATGTAATGGAGTATAAACTAAAAATTGGAACACAGTGATAATTAAACCATAAATGATACCAATTTGAGCAGGTGTAATCAAACCACGACGGTAAAATGGTCTATAATCAATATAATTGAACCCGATATTACCCATTGTGGAAAGACTCATTGGATTATATGCAATATTTGAATTTGAACGTGTAATATTTGTCATTAGACTTGGTAAATATTGATATGTGTAATACTCGACAAATGCGGCTTCTAATTCTTTCATGATCGGTAAAATTGCAGTGTTCATGTTAGTTGGATCACGACCACTTTCATACATTACTTCAAAGACTGATGATGCGTTAAATGGTTCTGCAGTATTGTTAACAATGGATTCATATAATTGTGCTGTAGCGTTTGGTTTCACGTTAATGGAAACCCAGAAATATTCATGATAGATACGTTCTGTAACTTTCTTGTCGATGGCTTCTGGAGTAGATTCAGGAAGTTCATATTTATTGATGAAGGCTTCACTATTATTGTAAATACTCCATTTACCTGGAATATCAGGTAAAATATTATTAATTACAGTTGTTAATGGTACTACATTCAAATCTTGCATTGGTTCTGTCAATATATCATCTTGTAAAACTGCTAACAACTTGATACGGTGCCAATATTTCACTGTAAATGCATTAGAACCCCAAAATAAAGTGAAAATAGTAAAAAGGAAAACTGCAAAGATTACAATTGTTAATAGAAAATGTAAAACAACTTTCTTTCTTTGATCGTGTAACCTTGGTGAGAAATATCTGGTCTGAATCTTTTCTAAAGTTGTATCTGAACTTGAATTGCTTCCAGTTTTGGTAATTGAAGACGATGCGTCTTCATTATTCTGTGTTTGACCATTGTAAGCTTGTATCGATCCTGCTTCACTTGAATTAATACTTTGTTGGTTGTGTAAACTTTCAATATCATTATCTCTGTTTTGAGGAACATTATAAAGTACGGAATGATCTTCTTGAAATATTTTTTCAGCGTCTTCATTTGGGGATTGATCTAAATGATTTGATAAATTAACCATTTCAGCAAGAATATTTGGTTCATTTTGTACTAGTAAACTACCCTTGTCATTAAGGGTATTGGTTTTAGTTGATTGTTTTTCAATATCATTCATATTTGACAATGATAATTGTGTTCGTTAATTTGTTGAAAATTTCAAGAAAAGAAAAAAAAGGAAAATAAATTGAAGAAATACTCAATTAATAATTATATATGATTAAAAAAAAATATGTTCCTTATATACACCTCAAGAAAATGACACACTTTTATTAAGCACCGGTAAGATGTTACTAGCAAATTCTTTTTTTTTTTTTTTTGATTGTGATCGGAGAAATCGTTATTTCTTTTAGTTAATAATTATTATATAATGGGTACGTACGAGAATTCATATACTAGTTGTCCCTTATTTTACAAAGATGAAATTTATCAATTACTTTCAAGAAGAGAGCATATTTAAAAGGTAGAAATTCCAAAGTTTCTTAAATGAAACGGGGGGGGGGGCTTTATACAAGGAGGGAAGTAAATCACTCAATTAGGATAAATATCACATTGTAAATGTCCCATCTATAATTGATAATGCAATTTTTTGTGCAGTATTTTAAGAGTGGAAATGCATGCGATCTGCGGACATAGGCAGTGTGCGGCTGTTTCTTCGTGAATGGAAAAGGGTTGTTCTTGTTTCTGGTAGATTTTCCTGCAGATAGGCTGAGAAACACACGGACAAAAGCCGGTGTTCCCAAAAAGAGAAAAAGAAACTTACGGAATAATTAGTAATATACTAGCAAAAAAAAAAAGAAAGAACGTTGCTTTTTCTGGTCCGTGAGGAAATAATCCGCGGCTGTAATTGTTAGTGGCAACGGCAGATATATATCTACTTTTTTCTGCAAAAGCCGTCTGTGAAGTATAAGAGCCGGCGGTATCGTTTTCATTTTGCCGCCAAGGAAAAAAGTGACGTTCTCCAACTTTAACTTTGAAGAGTGTAATTTCTTTTCCTCTTTTTAGGTTGCCAAAATTAGAGCATATGATATGGATTTGAGTTATATCAATAGTCAATTAAAGAGTGGTAATCAGGAGAAAATGAGATATACATTATACAGATTCGTTCCCGTATGACGCCTCACCTATTAGTTGTTTGTTTTGTTGTGTACTGATCTCACAGTGTCTAAGCCATGAAATACTGCTATTGCTCACAAATCATTTCAACATTCCGTATGCCCCATGACTATATTCTAATTGTTCCGAACTGTTCTATTTTATACTTTTCAAATGTGTCACGCTTCCGATTTTGTTATACCCGCGGGTCACGAATATATTGGCACAACGTCCGACATAAATGGCTCGCCCCCTTTCCTATTTCGGTAACCAAATCAACACGATTGCACGACATTTGGTTCGTGAATTACCGAGAAATTTCTCTCGCGTACAACCTTTTCTTTTTTTTTCCTGCTGGTTTCTTCCTTTTGGTGAAACTTCTTTCTCTAAACTTAAGTAATACCGATTTACATCATTTTTGGCGTCGGTTAGTAAATATGTCAACCAAGAACTGTCATTAAAATTATCACTACGTATTCTCAACTACAATATATTTTCAAAAAATTTCGTAATTTTAAAAGAAAGTGCTCTTTTTTTCATTATTGCAACCATCAAAAGAAAAAGTTTATATAATCCAAAGAGAATTTTCAGTCGTGTTCGAGAAGAATCCTTGCCAATCATGACTGAAAAAAAAGAAGTTACAGTGATACGTTCACGAGACAGATTGAAATGGTGGTCACATAACGTATTCATCCCATTATTTTTCACAATTCTTTCATTTAAACTTAGATTACATGAAATTGAAGCTAATAATAGAGTAGTTTGGGATGAAGCCCATTTTGGTAAATTTGGTTCATATTATATCAAGCATGAATTCTATCATGATGTTCATCCTCCATTGGGTAAAATGTTAATTGGATTAAGTGAATGGCTAGCTGGATTCGATGGGAATTTTGAATTTGACTCCGGTTCAACTTATCCAGATGATGTTAATTATAAGATAATGAGACAATTTAATGCAATGTTCGGTGCATTTTGTGTACCTGCAACTTATTTCACTACAATTTGGATGAATTTTAATATGCTGACTACTTTATTAGTTACTACCATGGTAACTCTGGAACACTCATATATTGTCTTGTCAAAATTTATCTTATTGGATTCTATGTTATTATTTTTCACAATCACTACATTTGCATGTCTTTGTAAACTAAACAGTTTAAGAAAGGAACAAATGACTAAAAAATGGTCTCTGTGGCTATTATTGACAGGTATCAATATCGGTTGTGTTTGTTCTGTGAAATGGGTTGGTTTATTTATTACAGTCATCGTTGGGCTATATACTGTGATTGATTTGTATCGTCACTGGTGTGACGCATCACTAAGTCGCATTCATTATTATAAACATTGGTTGATTCGTATCATGTACTTAATTGTCATCCCTGCTCTAATCTATCTGTTCTGTTTTAAAATTCATTTCCAATTATTATACAAATCAGGAACTGGTGATTCTTCAACAAATACTTTATTTCAAGTTAACCTTGAAGGTACCAAGATTCAAATGGGCCCAAGAACATTACTATTTGGTTCGCATTTCACTATGAGATCTCATGGTTTAAGTCCAAACTTATTACATTCTCATCCACAATTATACCCTGGTGGATCTCATCAGAGACAAGTTACCGGGTATGCCCATTTCGATTCAAATAACGTTTGGGAATTCCAATTCGTCAGAGGACAAAAATATAATCCAGAAAAATTGTACCTGATTAGCAATGGGGCCGAGGTAAGATTGATCCATAACAATACAAGATCGAACCTGCATTCTCATAAAGTTCCATCTCATGTATCTCGTGGTAATTGGGAAGTATCAGGTTATGGTAATGACGCAGATGGTGATGATAAGGATAATTGGATTGTTGAAATTGTAGATCAAATGAAATCAGCTAATCCAAATTATCCAGAAGAGGACACAAATATTGTTCATCCAATCTCAACCTTTTTCAGACTCAAACATAAAGTTCTAGGTTGTTATTTAACTTCAACTGGTATGTCTTATCCAGGTTGGGGTTTCTCACAAGCAGAAATTGTATGTAAGGATTCATGGAGTCAAAGAGATAAATCAACATGGTGGAACATCGAAGAACATTGGAATGATAAATTAACTGTCGATGAAGAATACGTTCCACCAAGATCTAAATTCTGGACAGATTTCATTTTGATAAATTTCGCAATGGCGTCATCAAATAATGCATTGATTCCTGATCCGGATAAATATGATTCCATCGCATCAGATGCCTGGGAGTGGCCAATTTTACATAGAGGGTTAAGATTATGCGCGTGGGTAAAAGACACTCATAGATACTACTTATTGGGCTCACCATTTAATACATGGATCTCAACATTCTCTATTTTCGTATTTCTAATGATCATGTTAAGAATAGCATACAAATGGAGAAGACAAACAATCGTATTGACTGAAGACGATTTCTGGTCTTTACTAATTCAAGCAATCCTGCCATTCATGGCATGGATGACTCATTATTTACCATTTGCTATAATGGGTAGAGTCACATACGTTCATCATTATGTTCCTGCATTATATTTCGCCATTTTAATCTGTGGATTTGTTGTCGATTATTTATTCGCATCATCGAAACTATACATCAAGTACCCTGTGTACGTCACACTTTTTGCTGGCTGCATATATATTTACATTCTTTTTGCCCCAATATGCCAAGGTTTACAAGGTTTAGGTGCTAAATATTTGAAATTACAATGGCTACGTACGTGGGATATTGTTATTTGAAAAGCAAAAGATAAAAAAGAACAAATTATATCTAAATACATACATGAATATGTAACAATTATACTACTTTTGTATATTCTAAATTTATAATGCAACTGAATATATACGTGTTGAATTATCACTACTGGCAGAACCCAACAGATGCTTACCATTCTTCGGCTTGTCTGTCCATCTTAATCTAGTTACCTTATCGGCTGGTGTATATTTAGCATCAATCTCTTGCAGCAATTCAAACTTGCCATTGGCGAAACAATATAAGAAAATGGACCCATCCTCAAGACCAACAGCGACCAATAATTTACCATCAATCAAATTTTGATTTACCGATAATGCAGTAACTGGTTTACTATGTTTAACAGAATCCATGGCGACATAATCTTGAGTCTTGTCATCAAAATTCCATAATTTAATAGTTCTATCTCTTGCACCTGTGACAAATGCATTACCGAACTCAGTTGGTGCCCAATCACCATCCCAGATAATTCTACTATGTGGTTTATCATTCTTATATTTCAATATAAATGTATTATCATCGAAATTTCTTTCCCAAATACTCCATTTTCTATCTCTACAGACAGCCAACAGATATCTGTTGTCTGGCGAAAATCTTAATCTATTGATAGTTAAACTGTGGAAAGCCAGAGTTGGTTTAATCTCTAACCATGTATCTATACTAAATATTCTAATCACTGCATGTTGTGGGGTATTAGATCTACATGCGGATGCAATCAACTTCTTATCTGGACTAACATCTAAACATGTAATTTCATAACCATGACCATATAATTTTTCTATCTCTGGCCATAACAAATGTCTTTGTAATTGGTCTTCAATAGGTGGATGTGTCAAGGATGTAACAACTTCGTAGGAAATATTCTTAGTTGCAAGATCGTCATCATCTTGATTCTCTTCCTCGGTATCGTTATCATCACCAGTAGCTTTATTAGATAGACCCAATACAGGCAATGAAGCTGATTCTGGCATTTGTGTTTCATCCAGATTAACATGCAGGAATTTCTTTAGCAATTCAGCAACACCCTTTGGTTCATCAAATGATCTTAGAATCTTTTCATCACCACCACTTACAAATCTTGTATCAGTGATTGGCTCCACGCAAATCATATCATAACCATGGATCTGTGGTCTTGAAAATTCATGCCATGTAGCCATGTCTCTCTGTTTACCATCTGCGCCGAATAGCCATGGTGCATACAACCTGGTAGTCTGATCTAATGAGGTGGATAATAAATAGTTACCACTTGGAGCCCATGCAATATCTGTAACCTCTTTAGTGGCACCAGATATACCTAGTCTTTCATCAACTTGTAAATTATCGGTAGTAGACCAAACTCTCCATGCACCTGTCTTACCATTAGTTAAAATGTAGTCAACACCATCCTTAGTGAACCACAGACATGACCAGAACCCACCTGAAGAACCAGTTGCAGTTGACGCACCCTTTGATGAGATTTCACCTAATCTTAAACCACAGATCCAAATACCTGATGATTCATCTGGTTCCCAAACCATCAATGATGTGTCTGCAGTTGATGCTAACAGCTGTAAGCGTGTTTCATGCCATTGTAAAGAAGAGATCCAATCATCATGACCCATGATCAATGCCTCGAAATTGATGCACACTCTTAGGGAGTCATCGATATGGAATTTGTATTGTTTGTTATTCAGTAAAGTTAGAGTATTTTCATTCTCGTCATCATCAATAATCAGATCATTGGTTCTAATTCTCCATATTCTGATATATCTGTCCTGAGAACCTGAACATAACAAATAATCACCTGGGGTCTCTTGGTAACGGAATGCTAATGATTTGACCCAATCCTCATGACCTTCTAATTTAGCTTGCTTTTGGAATGATTCGATACCCGAGTCAGTTAGAATAAAACTGTAAATGAAGACATGGACATTTGTACCACCAGTGGCCAACAAGTATTTGTTCTTCTCGACGTTTGACATTGAGATTGATAATGGCAAAACATTCTTTTCAATGTCGAACTCTTCGCCTAGGGTGAAACATTCCTCATCAGAATCCTTATTTTCATACCATAATGAGACTACACCACTAGCACAACCGATTGCAATAACACCATTCAAGACGCCTAATGTAACAATTGTTTGAGTATATTTAGTAATTGTTTGAACACATTCCCAATTACCATTTTCAACTTTCCAAATTTTAATGTGGCAATCCTCAGAAGTCGAAACCATATAATGAGTATCATGAATGAATCTGATACAAGTCACTGTAGATTCGTGCCCCTTCAATGTAGTGGTAATTCCTTGATTATCATGATCTAGGGGATTCCATAAAGCAATTGATCTTCCTGCGCCAAATGCAACTATCCCTAGTTCCTTATTGTAATCACTTGTTTGATTCTGTTGGTTTGCACCAGCAAATATAGCTTCTGATTTCACAATCATCGTTGTTCAGCTGAGTTCCAATTGTATTAGTAATCGTCGAGCTTCAACAATTATTTTCCTTCTGTTATTCATTTATATATTAGAAGCTCATCGCTATAAATTTTTCACTTTCAGGAAAATTTTCGGTATAAGAGACTCGTGCAATGTGACAAACGAAATCCATTCGATTGGACAAAACTACATGAATAAATAAGTATATATAGTTGATAAATAAGTAACTTTTTGTTGTTGCTATTGTTGATGTTGTTGTTTGTGGGTTTAGTCATTACGTGACAATAATATGAATGTGATCAGGATAAAAATGAGCATGGGCGTATGTATATCGAAAATTAAGTCGATTAAGCATCGGTAACACAACCTTGAGATGCATCACTAACTAATTTACCATACTTAGATAATGTACCTCTAGTGTAACGTGGCTTTGGAGCAACCCATTTAGATTTACGGTCAGCCAATTCTTGTTCGTTGACTAATAAATCGATCTTGTTGTTATCAGCATCAATTCTAATTTGATCACCGTCCTTAACAAGAGCAATTGGACCACCTTCTGCAGCTTCTGGAACAATGTGACCAATTAGAAAACCGTGAGAACCACCAGAGAATCTACCATCAGTCAATAAAGCGACATCTTTACCTAGACCGTAACCCATCAATGCAGAAGAAGGTTTTAACATTTCTGGCATACCTGGACCACCCTTTGGACCCTCGTATCTGATAATAACAACAGTCTTTTCGCCTTTCTTGATTTCACCTCTTTCTAAAGCGTGAATGAAGCCTGCTTCTTCTTCAAAGACTCTTGCTTTACCTTCGAAGAAAGTACCTTCTTTACCTGTGATTTTACCAACAGAACCACCTGGAGCCAAGGAACCTGTTAAGATTTGTAAATGACCTGTAGGTTTGATTGGATGAGAGATTGATCTAATGATATCTTGACCCTCAGGTAAAGCAGGGGCCTTCTTAGCACGTTCAGCAACAGTTTCACCTGTAACGGTCAAGGCATCACCATGCATGAATCCGTTGTCGTACAAATATTTGATAACTGATTGAGTACCACCGACATTCATTAGATCAGCCATGACATATTTACCGGATGGTTTGAAATCACCTAATAATGGAGTCTTATCACTGATTCTTTGGAAATCTGCAGGAGTCAATTTAATGTTATGAGCATGTGCAATAGCGATCAAATGTAGGACTGCGTTTGTGGAACCACCTGTAGCGATGGCATAAGTGATAGCATTTTCGAAGGCTTCCTTAGTGAAAATCATGGATGGTAGGATACCTAATTCCATTGTCTTCTTAATGGCTTCACCAATGTTATCACATTCTGCTAATTTTTCCTTAGAGACAGCTGGGGAAGAGGAAGAGTTTGGTAAAGTGATACCTAGAACTTCTGCGGCAGAACCCATGGTGTTAGCGGTATACATACCACCACAAGAACCTGGACCTGGACAAGCATGTTCAACGATATCTTCTCTTTCATTTTCACTGATATCCTTAGCGATATATTGACCATAAGATTGGAAAGCACTAACCAAATCGATCTTTTCTGGGATCTTTTTGGAGCCACAAGTTGGATGACCTGGCATGATTGTACCACCATACACCAGGATGGATGGTCTATTATGTCTACCCATTGCCATCATGACACCTGGCATATTTTTATCACATGATGGAATAGCGATATTTGCATCATAATGTTGAGCCATCATGATAGTTTCGAAGGAATCGGCAATGATTTCTCTACTTTGTAAAGAGTATCTCATACCTTTAGTACCCATGGAGATACCATCGGAGACACCAATAGTATTGAATTGCATAGCTTTCAAACCTGCTTTATCAACAGATGCGGAACATCTATTGTTCAAATCCATTAGATGCATATTACATGGATTACCTGACCACCAACAGGAACCGACACCGACTTGACCCTTGGCGAAATCCTCCTTGGTGAAACCTGTAGCGTATAACATAGCTTGTGAGGCACCTTGATCCTTAGGTTCGGTAACCTGATAGGAATATTTATTTAATTTTTTAGCGACATTTCTCGTTGTAGAGAATCTACGTAGTGACATCGACATGACGAATTGAGAAACAAAGGATTCGTGGTTATATAGATATGTATGTGCCTTCTGTAATATAGAAGATATGAATGATTAAAACAATTTTGTGAAAAGATATTGTTGTTGTTATTCCCCTTTTATATAATTTATTTGCTTTTGTCAGCGACCGATGACTCAAATTTCGTGTTGTTGCAAGAAAAAGAAAAATTTTCAGTGATTGAAAGGCCTGTACCGGGCAGTGACAGCATGATCGACGAATAAGGATAAAGAAGAATCGAATTGTAACAACTGTATTTGTAATCAGAGTTGTTGTATATAGAGGCAAGGATGTCTGTAACGATCGGTGACATTCGGTACATTGATCCATCGCAGTTGAAACAGTGGATCAAACAAGGCAATGTAGATTCGCTCGGTAATAAAGTGCTAGTTGTAGATGTTAGAGGTCACGACTATATAGGTGGGCATATCACTGGCAGTATAAACTTACCATATCGATGTTGGTCTGAGGAAGTGATGTCGGAGCTGTTACGGACGATTCTCAATGATGATATTGGGATAGTTGTGTTTCATTGTGCTCAATCACAACAAAGAGGGCCATCTGCAGCATTGAAATTCATGAGATTCTTGAATATCGATGATACTGTTAAAGTAAAAGTGTTGCGAGGTGGATTCATTGAGTGGCAGTCCCTGTATCGAGATGATCCTGAGTTGGTTGAAGCATATGTTGCAGATTTGTGGGAATGAGGGTAACGCTCAACTGACACAGTGTCCCTCGGCGGCAAAAAAACCAAATTTTTGTATAAAAGGGGAAAGGGAAAAAAGAGAGTTGGAGAATGTTTCTTTCTTTCTTTCCCATTTTTGTAGATTGTATACTTATATATAAGTAATATAGCGGTTTTTCGTATCGATAATGCAAAAGTGTGTTTGATTAATGTCGTGTATCGATATGATTTTGATTCCCTGTTTTTATTGAATATTTCCATGATCGGCGGCTATCAGTCTTACCAAGAGGCAGTTTCTGAGTTGTAAATGAGTGTAACATGGCAACTACACGAAGAAGTACATACATTTCTAATCAATAATTGTTTTGTCCTACAGTAGTCCAGAACTAAAATGTTAGCGATGTATATCTTTTCAATCCTGACCAGTAGTTTACTCTGTTGCAAATTTGAACCTCATTTAAGGTAAAACTGGTAGAGCTGAATTATCAAATGAGAATAACATAATTTTTCAAACGACAGCTGCTGGGGAGTACTATCCTGACATTCGGTATTACGGTCGATTTAGCCGCCTGACCCCGCTGGTATATCTAATTATAGGGTTTGTACTTATTAGGGTAACGTGCATGAGGGTAACCCTATTTTAGGGTAATTACGCGTGATTTTTTGTTATTTTATTTCATTTCAATCTAATTGTTTTTTTCTCCTTCCAACTGTGACTGCTTCAAATTAACGATGACTCTGGTTCTCAGTTATTCGGATCAATGCTACTACTGGGTTACTGTGTGACTGTGTTAGTATATATCTGGAGAAAGAAAAAACTGTGAACAAAGAATGGTACCTTATCTCTCGATCCACAGACTCTACATATATAAGAGAACGTTATTCGTAAAGCTTACATAAGATAACTTTTGCAAACGGTCCAAAGATCACCAGACAACAATGACTGCTCAATTGATCGATGGTAAATCTGTTGCTCTATCTATTAGAGAAGAGATTGCAACAGAAATCGCACAAATTCAAAATGATCAACCTGATTTTAAACCAACTTTAGCAATTATTCAAGTAGGTAAACGTGAGGATTCTAACACTTATGTTAGAATGAAACGTAAAGCTGCTGTTGAGGCAAACATCGACGCTCAATTTATTCATTTCGACAATGGTGAAACAGTAACAGAACAAGAGATCTTGGAAAAGATCGATGCCTTGAATGCGGATCCACAAGTTCATGGTATCATCGTTCAATTACCTTTACCAAAAAATTTGGATGAGGATAAGATTACTTCTGCTGTACTAGCAACAAAGGATGTCGATGGGTTTGGTCCATTCAATATCGGTGAATTAAACAAACGTAATGGTCATCCTCATTTCTTACCTTGTACTCCAAAGGGTATCATTGAACTATTAAGTCGTTACAATGTCGAATTGAAAGGTACTAACAGTGTTGTCATTGGTAGATCAGATATTGTCGGTGGTCCAGTTGCAGAACTATTAAAATCTGGTAACTCAACCGTTACGGTCTTACATTCTTACTCTAAGGATATTCCAAAATATTTAAAGGATGCTGATATTGTCATTGTTGCCATCGGTAAACCAGGTTTCGTTAAAGGTGAATGGTTCGAAGGTAACAACAAGGAATGTGTTGTCATCGACGTCGGTACTAACTATATTGAGGACAAGACAAGAAAATCTGGTATGAGATGTGTTGGTGATTTAGAATTCGATGAAGTTAAAAAACATGTTAAATTAATTACTCCTGTTCCAGGTGGTGTTGGTCCAATGACTGTAGCAATGTTGATGCAAAATACTTTAGTTGCCGCAAAGAAGACTTTACATCAAGATGGTCCAATCTTTTCAATCTTACCATTGAATTTGGAGACTCCAGTTCCATCAGATTATGAAATTTCAAGAAAACAGAAACCAAAAGAAATTACTCAAATTGCAAGTGAAGCTGGTTTATTACCTTCAGAATTCGAACCATATGGTTCTACTAAGGGTAAGATCAAGTTAGATATCTTAAACCGTTTACAGGATAAGACTAACGGTAAATATATCCTTGTTACAGGTATTACACCAACTCCATTAGGTGAAGGTAAATCTACTACAACTGTTGGTTTAGCACAAGCTTTAGGTGCCCATTTGAATAAAAAAGTATATGCAAACGTTAGACAACCTTCAATGGGTCCAACTTTTGGTATTAAAGGTGGTGCAGCTGGTGGTGGTTATTCACAAGTTATTCCAATGGATGAATTCAATCTACATGTTACAGGTGATATCCATGCAATCTCAATGGCTAACAATTTATTAGCTGCTGCCATTGATACAAGAATGTTCCACGAATCTACTCAAAAGGATGCTCCATTATATAGAAGATTGGTTCCAACTGCAAAGGATGGTTCAAGAAAATTCACTAAATCAATGTTAAGAAGATTAGAGAAATTAGGTATTAATAAGACAGATCCAAATGAATTAACTGAAGAAGAAATTTACAAATTTGCAAGATTGAATATCGATCCAGAGACAATCACTTGGAGAAGAGTCGTCGATTGTAATGATAGATTCTTAAGAGGTATCACCATCGGTGAAGCACCAACAGAACGTGGATTTACAAGAAAGACTGGATTTGATATCTCTGTTGCTTCTGAATGTATGGCTATCCTAGCGTTATGTAACTCCTTGGAAGATATGAGAGAACGTTTAGGTAAGATTGTTGTTGGTGCTAACAAAGAAACTGGTGAACCTGTTACTTGTGAAGATATCGGTTGTGCCGGTGCAATGACTGCATTATTGAAGGATGCAATCAAACCAAATGTAATGCAAACTTTAGAAGGTACTCCTGTCCTAGTACATGCTGGTCCATTTGCTAACATTTCCATTGGTGCCAGTTCTGTTCTCGCAGATAAAATTGCTTTGAAATTAACCGGTACTACCGCTGATGCTTCAAAGAAATTACAAGAAAAGAATGCAGGTTATGTTATTACAGAAGCAGGTTTCGATTTCACAATGGGTGGTGAAAGATTCATCAATATTAAATGTCGTTCCTCCGGCTTAGTACCAGATGTTGTTATCATTGTTGCCACTGTAAGAGCATTGAAGGTTCATGGTGGTGGTCCAGAAGTTAAAGCAGGTGCACCATTACCAAAGGAATATACCGTTGAAAATTTAGATTTATTAAGAAAAGGTTGTGCTAATTTAGTGAAACATATTGAAAATGCAAAACAATATAATTTACCTGTTGTTGTTGCCATTAACAAAATGTCTTCAGATACTGATAAAGAACATGATATCATTAGAGAAGAATCCTTAAAAGCCGGTGCTAGTGAAGCAATTGTTTCTAATCATTGGGAAGAAGGTGGTAAAGGTGCAGTTGATTTAGCCCAAGGTGTTATTAGAGTTGCTCATAATGAATCCAACTCTGATTTCAAATTCTTATATGAAACCGATACTGGTTTATCTATTGAGGACAAGATTACAAAGATTGCTCAATCCATGTATGGTGCTAAGGATGTTGAATTTTTACCAGAAGCACAAAAGAAGATTGAATTATACAAGAAACAAGGCTTTTCAAACTTACCTATTTGTATTGCAAAGACTCAATACTCCTTATCTCACGATGCTTCCTTGAAGGGTGTTCCAACAGGATTTACATTCCCAATTAGAGACATTAGAATTGCATCTGGTGCTAATTACCTTTATGCTTTAGCAGCAGAGATTCAAACTATTCCAGGTTTACCTACTCATTGTGGGTTCATGAACATTGAAGTCAATGACGATGGTGAAATTGAAGGTATGTTCTGATATATTTTGTCTGTATATAACTTATTTCCTTAATTTTCCTATTTAATTTTATTTATTTTTGTATAGTTTCTTCATTTTAGGGATTCACGGAGCTGTGCTGTGCTGTGCTGTGGCCCCTTGCAAAACGGAAACAACCTGATGTCAATGAGAAGAAGCAAGGAACGATTATTATTATAAAAGGATAAGGGTATCGAGATCGTATAGATTGCACTATTGTATGATATAAAGGGTCATACACGAATAATGTTGAGTGTATTTGAATATAGTTGCAAGTTTCTAGATAAATATGTGGAACAATGGTTCTTCAGACCAAGTATCTCTACTCACCCGTTAATTATTTTTATCTCTGGACCACAAGGTTCAGGGAAATCGTATAATGGTCAAAAGATCCATGATTATTTAAGTGAGAAGTATCAAGGTGATAAGATTGTTGCTTATTGTTCTATTGATGATTTCTATTTGACTCATGAGGATCAACAGGCGTTAGCGCAACAATATAGGGATAATGCGTTGTTACAAGGTAGAGGATTACCTGGTACACACGATTTGACGTTGTTGAATGAATGTTTGAGTTCGATATTGAAGGGTCCCACAGATGAACAAAAGACTGTGGCGTTACCTAGGTATGACAAGTCGTTGTTCTCTGGAGAAGGTGATCGTAGTACAGATTCGCAAGAAGTAGGACTTCCGGTAGATATATTTATAGTTGAAGGTTGGTTCCTTGGGTATCAACCATTGTTACAAACAGCAGATAGTGAGTTGATAGAAGGTGATATGGCTGATATCAATGCGAAATTGTTTATGTATAGTGATTTACTTTGGAGGAATCCCGAGTTGCATTCGTTAGGTATAGTGATGGGTACAGATGATATTCATAATGTATATAGTTGGCGTACAGAACAAGAACATGAGACGAAACGATTGAAAGGTACTGGGATGAGTGATGAGGCGGTAGTGAAGTTTGTTGATAGGTATATGCCGTGTTATGATTTATATTTTGATGATTTTGTTCATAGTGAGAATTTGGGATCTGTTGCAACGTTGACAATAGGTATTGATAAGTCGAGGAACGTTTATTCTACAAAGACGAAAGCTATCGAGTAGGAGTGTTTTCTTCTATGTGAATATATGTATTTTATATAAAATGGATGTAATTTAAGAAGCAGTAAAAAAAAAAAACAGGGCATTTTTTGGAAGCAGAACTATCCCTATTGTGATAACAGGGGAGGGAAGTACAGAGACAACAATGAACTATAGCAAGTTGTTAAGAGATGTACCAATATATAATAAATGTGGACCTAACTATCCTGATCAGGTTCCACAATTGACTGTGTTACCAGAGTTACGTGTCAATGAATTACCTGATGTGAATGAAATGTTTCAAGTATGGATTGAAGAGATATCGAGTATCGACAAAGGTGTATCGAGTAGAGGTAATGAGAAATGGGATCAGTGGTACAGGGACTCGTACCTGAACAACAAACCTATTGGCATTCAAACGATGTTATCACCGACTAAAAAATAGCAATAAGAAGGATATAGATATATAGACATGATATATAAGAAGAATATTTAAATAAGTTTTGAATCCTTTAATTTTTGTACTAATTCATCGACATTGGATAGCATTACACCTGGTGGCTTGGTAGCTGGCTCATCGATGGAGATAACGTTTAATTTATTTGTGGTATCGATATCTGGGAAATCCTGTAAAGTTACGGTTGGGATCTTTGCTCTCTTGACCTTCATTAGTTTAGACAACCCAACGTACCTTGGCTGGTTGAGTCTCAGGTCAGTAGTGATGACAAGAGGCCACTGTGCCTCTAGAGTCTCTTCACCTCCATCGATTTCACGAGTCACGGTACAAGTATCTTCGGCTAAAGTGACTTTACAAGCGTTAGTAGCCTGTGGCCAATTCAATAACGAGGCTAACATTTGTCCCGTATTGTTTGAATCATCATCAATGGCTTGCTTCCCAAGGATAACGAGGTTAAAATCATGTTTCTTGACGTATGAAGCCAGTAATTTCGCGATGGATAATGGTTCGAGTTGTTTGTCAGTGGACAATAAAGTCACTGAATCGATCCCTTTAGCGAGACAATTCTTGAGGATCTCCTGAGATTTATCTGATCCGATAGAAATCGCTGTGGTTGATTGGACTAGATCCTTATGATTTGATTTCAATTGTAATGCTTCTTCGATAGCGATATCATCGAATGGATTGATACTGAATTTGAAACCTTGAGTCTGGATCCCTGAGTGAGTAGAATTGATCAGTGGTTTGATCTGGTGGTCTAGCACCCTCTTGACCGGTACGAGAATCTTTAATTTGCCCATCGTTACCTTGCTTTGTGGTCTTGTTCTTGTGATAGTTCGAATATGACTCCTTTTTTAATATATGTAATTTGTGTGTCGAGAGGGGGGGGGGGTTCCCAAGGGAAAGTGAAATTTTCAGCGTACTCGGGATATATAAAGAGGGCAGGGGGGGGGAGGGGAGATAGATATAGTTTACAACCATTCGAGAAGCTCATAAGAGCAAAGATGAATAAATACGTATTGACATTTATTGGACACGGTGACAATGTTCCTGCATTGGATACGTACCTGTTGAAATTTATTGCTAGAAATCCAGATATCAAGTTGACTTCGTGTAAACAATTGGGTGATCATGCCGTTGAACAATATTTTACTAGTGATGAAGAGGAGATGAATGAGGATAATGTTATTGAGTATGAGGATGTTGATGTTATTCTTCAACGTGACGATGGGTATAGACGTAAGAGACTAGTTGTATTTGATATGGATTCTACATTGATTTATCAAGAAGTAATTGAATTGATTGCAGGGTATGCGGGAGTTGAAAGAGAAGTTAAGAAGATTACTGAACGTGCAATGAATGGAGAATTAGATTTCAAACAAAGTTTAAGTCAACGCATTGAACTGTTAAAGGGTTTACCTATTGAGCAATTGTACAAAGAGATTAAACCTAAATTGATTTTAACTCAGGGAGTTAAAGAATTATGTGAAGTATTAAGACATGATAATGTTCGATTAGCTGTATTAAGTGGTGGTTTCACACCATTTGCAGAATATATTAAGGATCAATTACAAATGGATTATTTTAAAGCTAATACTTTAGAGACGGATTCAGAAGGGAAATTAAGTGGTAAAACCATTGGTGAAATAGTTGATGGAGAAGTTAAAGCGACTACATTAGTTCAATTAGCTAATAAATATGAGATACCAATTGATGGTACCATGATGGTAGGTGATGGAGCTAATGATTTACCAGCAATGAGTGTAGCAGGATTTGGTATTGCATGGAATGCAAAACCAAAGGTACAAAAATTAGCACCAGGTAAATTAAATAGTAAAAGTTTATTAGATTTATTATATATTATGGGATATTCTCAACAAGAGATCAATTCCAAATTATAAGTCTTATATAAGTAATTAAATTTAAATGTTTGAGACGATGTTTTGTTTGATGGCAGCTAGATTAGCACCGACAACCTTGGTGATTTCCTTGTTATCCTTAATGAATACTAAAGTTGGCATGGCACTAATTTCGTATTCTTGAGCTAAAGCTGGGATGGCATCGACATCTAGCTTTAAGAAAGTAGCATCGGTGTATTGTTCACTGAACTTTTCGACCATTGGAGCGATCATCTTACATGGACCACACCATGTAGCGTAGAAATCAACAACAACTAGTTTGGAACCAGCGGTAGTTAGAGCAGATTTGAATTCGTCAGCAGAGTTAATTTGAATGACAGCCATTGTAGATTGTATTGTGTATGTGTATTGGGGATATGTATACTTGTATGATATACCAATACAACACAAGATAAAACAGTAATCGATGAATGAATGAGACATACAGGCCCCTTTATATATGAACAAGTGAAATTGAAATTGTTTTATTTTCATTATGTAAGCGACGGCGGCGGCGGTCAGCGGTGGTGTTGACTAAGCAACGCAGAAGGGGCCGCAGAAGTGGAAGGGGGGGAGTCCAGACCTCTGTCGTCGCTGGTGATAAACGGGAGCAATACTAGAGGGGCGTGAGGGTAAGGGGCCGTGTGTATCTGTGATTACTAATAGTAACCATGGGTGTATGAGTGTGTGCATTTGTAATCGTGGCAAGAGAGAGAGAGAGAGTGGGTGTAGTTGTAACAGAGAGCAGATATTACTATGGGTGTAGACCTATGTCCAATGGCAAAGACCTATCGCCTGAGCAAAGCCCTAAGTTCTCCGGCGTAGACCTATGTCCTCTGGCAAAGCCCTAAGTTGCTCGTTTGTTATACAATTTCTCCTTGCCCTAGGGTTAGGGTTTCAGCTGGCGGTGATATAAGTGCGCCCTGGTTCTCTCTCGCCCGCCCCTTATTTCTGTTTATTGCTTAACTCCGGTCATCGTCAATGAAAGTCTCCGTGGAATCTATTAACGATTACGATTAGGAGCCGAGTGCCGGTCTCTCCGGTTTCTTTTCATATCTTTGTTGCAGATCCCTTCAGTCCGTGCGACTATCAAATTTCTATAGTCACTATTATTAGATACTATATTACCTCATGGGGTGGGATTAGCTGAGATTCAGTTGAAATCAGGGAGTCCGTGTGTGCAGATCTTTATATCCCTGGTCAGTTCAGCTCTATATTATAGTGTATATGATAATGCTGGGTCATTCGTTTTTATACCCATGTGAGGAGATATTAGATTGTAACTATTGCATCTGTTTCTAATAATGGTACTTCTTCATTTTCTGATGGGATTGTAAAGGGTTTGCCCTGTTTGTAGCCTCGTCTGGTTCAATTCACGATTATATAAGGACCCCATGTCCTGTTCATCTTGATTTGGTTCACAACTGCCCTCTTAACAACATACCAAGACATGTTCGTTTTAAAATTATTACTATTACTATATTATTTCTCACATACTATCTCAGGTGAGATCCTGGATTCTAATCTAGGTCCAATTACATTATCCTCAGGTCTAAGAGCAAGATTTTATCAAGTTCAGTTCGATGGTACAGAAACATCTGCAGACAGAAGAGCATTCGTATCTAATAAAGATTATATTACAAAAGGGAAATATTTAGGTGAAGTTAAACACGTTACTTCATTAGATACTAACTACGTTAAATATACTTCTCCTTATATCTATGGTTTCCATATCGACCCATCTGTAGATCAATTTGCTATCGAATTAAGAGGTTATTATAAACCAGAAAGAACTTCCTCATTAAGAGTCACATCAGTGGTATACGGTTCAAAAGGTTGTACAGAAAAGGTTGAACCATCGATCTTGTCACCTTACTTCAGAGCCTCGAGTGCTGTATACCTAAATCAAACGGGTTTAGATCAAATTTGTTATCAAAATAATGATGAAACGCAGAAATTTGCTAATTTATACAATGAAGTTCAATCCAGTTCTGTATCTGGTATGGCTGTCACAGGTGGGTCATCTTCTCCTGTATTCACAGCTAATACATATTATCCAATTAGAATCGTATTGTTAAGTAGAGGTAGTGCATTGATCTCATTTTATAATCCAAGAGACGGTACAGACTATCTTTCTTTCTCAAGTAGAAATTTATTCTCAAATGATAATGAGGATTATGATGCATTGGATAATAATCTTAATACTGCATTCCCAGGTAATTGTCCACAATTTACTTCAACAAAGGTTAATGCAAGGAGAGGTCTGATGTTTGATGATTCCGAAAGGTTAGTGAAAAGAGATGATTGTCCCGTATCTAGTTCAAGTACATCAGAGATTCAATCAAGTTCAGAGATACAGACGTCAAGTTCAGAGGTACCAACCTCATCTTCAGAAATTATTACATCAAGTCCAGAGATCCAAACTTCCTCTTCAGAGATTATTACATCATCCTCAGAAGTAATTTCTTCTTCTGAAGTAATCACATCAAGTTCGGAAATACCAACGTCATCCTCAGAGATTATCACATCATCTTCTGACGTCCCAACTTCCTCTTCAGAAATCGTATCGTCGTCAGAGATTCCATCGTCATCTTCCAAGATCAGCTCCTCGAGTTCTGAAGTCGTATCCTCTTCTGAAATAGTTTCGTCTTCTCAAATAATCACTTCAAGTTCTGAAATTGTAACCTCTTCTGACATTCCAACGTCATCTTCAGAAATATTCACTAGTTCTCAATTGGTATCCTCCTCCGAAGTAATCGCATCAAGTTCAGAAATCATATCTTCATATTCTGACATATTCACATCTACTGCTTCAGAGACACCCGTATCTTCAGAAAGTATTACTTCTTCCACCGAATACACTCCATCTAGTACATCTGAAATTGTTACTTCTTCCTCTGAATATTTGACATCATCTGAACCCGTTTCAGAAAGTATTACATCTAGTGAACCGGAACCAACCGAAAGCTCTACATCTGATACCTCAGATATTATCACTTCAAGTACTACTTCAGTTACAGAATCACTAGATACCTCCGACACACCCGATGTTATCACTTCAGCTACTCTCACTTCAGACATTTTAAACTCTCTGGTAACTTCCGACTCTACCAATGATGCTACAAATATAATTACTACTGTAACCAATGGCCACACTATTACACAGACATGTGCAGTATGCAAATCATCAAAGTTTACCACGGATCAAACAAAACATACTACTGAACAACCTGGAGTCACTACAAAATTGTCAGATACAACTATTCAAAAATCTGAAATTACTACAAATATACCAGTCACAACTACACAACAACCGGATGTTACTGCACAACAATCAAGGACTACTACAATTGCATACGTCACCACAAAAGATGGTACACCTACCACTATTGTCACTGTTACAAATTATCCAGCTCCATCAAGCAAGAACGATAATTCACAATTCCCAACAGTAATCCAAAGTTCACAAACACAAACTAGATCAGGTACATCTGTTAAACCAACTGCATCTTTATTTTCAACATTTGAAGGTCAAGCAATCACACTAACTTTCAAACATATTTGGTTCTTCATGATGTTACTACTAGTTTAGTCATGTATATATATATATATATATATATATATTTACATACATTTTTTTAGTCACAGAACACTTTTGTTCTACAAATAACATATTTTCATGAAACTTCTTATTCTTTTCTTTTTGAGACACTGTATTGTTCCGCACATCCGTCTATCCGTCTATCCGTACTTCCGCTTCCGCCTTGCAGATCAATGTAAATCATTTTCCATTCCCATGTTCATCAATTTTTATTCAAACAGCATGAATACGTTGCAACTACATGACTTCATAGAGGTAAATCATTTTACCTCTTCAGACTATGTTAGTTAGAAAACATACCCCCTGGTTAAATACACCTTCGAGGATACTTGATGGTAGATCAATTCATTACGTGCACGTATTATACTGACATCTTTGAAATCAATTGATTCATATCCTATAGGTCAATATGCACGTTACTCATACCTGAGTCTCTGTATTGGATCATATATAAATACATATCTTTTGTACTGCCCGTGTTGTCAAATATATGTCAGTATCATGTCAATTTGACCAAACACAATCATGTTCACAGCCATACTGTTATCACTTTTCTACTTTCAACTGGTCTGTTGTCAGATTCTCAGCTCAAATATAGGTCCAGTTGCATTCAATTCGGGACTTAAAGCAACATTTTATTCAGTTAATATCGATGGTCTAACTACTCAGACCCAAAGGAAAGATTTCCTAGTTTCGAAAACATATCAAACTCAAGGTCATTATCTAGGTGAGACTAAAGGTGTCACAACAATAGACACGGATTGGGTTAAATGGTACGCACCGACTATCTATGGTTTCCATATTGACCCATCTGTGGATCAGTTTGTCATTGAACTAAGAGGTTACTATAAACCTGATTTTACAGGTCCGTTAATACTTACTTCAATGGGTTATGGATCAGAAGGTTGTACAGAAAAGGTCGAACCTACTATCTTGAGTATATCTGTACAATTATCAGGTGCAGTGTATTTAAATAAAACTGATAATGATCAAATTTGTTATGAAAATACCACTGCAGAATATCGTAACGCTGTTATATACAATGAAATAAAAGCTTATTCAACAGATGTTATTGGTGTCAGAGGTGGATCAGCTTTTCCTATACTTACGAAGAACACTTACTATCCAATCAGAATCAATATATTAAGTTCAGGTAGTGCCCTGAAGACAATCTTCTGGCCAACAGAAGGTTCAAATTATCACTATTTCTCGGGCTCGAATTTAATGTCAAGTGATAATCAGGACTATGATGCATTTGATGATAATATTAATGCGGAGTTCCCAGGTAACTGCCCAAAGTTTACATCGACTGGGCCTACTGTCAAGAGGGGTTTGACTTTTAATGAGTATGAACCCAGGTTGATCAAGAGAAACGATTGTCCAGTGAGCTCAAGTTCAAGTGTGATATCATCAAGCAGTTTCAGTTCAGAGGAAATCTCTTCGCCTAGTTCATCAGAGGTTGTTTCAACCTCAAGTTCTGAAATATCTTCATCTAGTTCCTCAGAGATTGTGCCAAGCTCGAGTTCTGAAATATCTTCATCTAGTTCGTCAGAGATTGTGCCAAGCTCGAGTTCTGAAATCTCCTCTTCGAGTTCCTCAGAGATTGTGCCAAGCTCGAGTTCTGAAATCTCCTCTTCGAGTTCCTCAGAGATTGTGCCAAGCTCGAGTTCTGAAATCTCCTCTTCGAGTTCCTCAGAGATTGTGCCAAGCTCGAGTTCTGAGATTTCTATCTCGAGTACCTCCGAAAGTCCTTCATCAAGTTCAGCATCCGATATAGCTCCCTCGAGTTCAGATATTATGTCATCGACAACAAGTCAGGATTTTCTTTCTTCTAGGTCCGAGTTGCTGTCATCTCAATTTATCTCTAGTTCTTCATCCAATAACACCTCATCAAATACCGTCAATCCTGTCACAACTTCCACTCTAAACAGTGTTTCGTTCGATAGTTCAGAATATATTAATTCATCTACTCCAGAAACAAATGCACAGAGCTCAACTAGTTCGGAGGGCCTGCTATCATCTAGCGAAACAGTACCCTTGACATCCACGTGGATATCACCAAGCTCTCCCATGACATCTTCTTGCAGTACATTGGAAACTATACTATCTTCTCGCGATTCAGCATATACAAATTCTACTTCAACTAATGATCTGACCGAGGACGAAATGGTCACTGCAACATGCACAGTAAGTGAATGCTACAAGACAACTTCTAAACCTTTAGAATCGACAAATATATCATATGAGACCACTATCAACGGTACTCCGACAACTGTTCTTGCGACAGTTGTGAATTGCCCAACCACTACTAGTGACAGCGACGTGGATGAATTATCACAATTCCCTAGTGTGCTTGAAACGTCTACATTTATTCAAGTTAGATCAGGGACACCTGTGATATCTACCGCATTGATGGCCACTTCATTTGAAGGTCATGCAACGACATTAAAATTCAAACACATTTTGTTCATTGCAATGATGCTTTTATAATTAACTCTATATCATTATTAGCTTCTTTCTCTCTTTTATCATATATTCATATAAACTTCTCTATATAAGATCCTATGTCTTTGCACGAGGTGCAATCTTAAAACATAATATATCATTCTGTTTAACATCTACCAAAGCATCCTCAGAGACTCTGACACCACCAACGGTTTCAATCATTGCAATTGTTACCTCGGTACCCAAAATGTATCTAGCAACAGTACCTGCTGGGGTACCTCTTTTCACAAGGAAACAATCTCTGAATACGTTAGTACCGTTACCACCGGTGAAACTTTGAATATTCTTCACGGTATAGACAGGCACCAATTGTAAAATCTCTGCTGCTGCTTGTAACACTTGAACAACACCGGTAGAGCCAAATCTATATAATACCAAGTCTCTGATATCCTCTATCCTGGACAAGACTTTCTCATCCAAAGGTTTCAAATTTTCAGGATCGTCTTCACATGTATCTATAAACTCTGTACCTTCCTCGTATCTAACGAAACCTTGTTTCTTTAATTTTCTCAAGAAGATCTCTGTTAGGGCACTTGTCAATACGGATTTCACATTTGGATATTTCAACATGATTTTGGAGACGTTCTTATCTGCATCTGCATGATCCATTTTGTTCAATGCAAGAACAGTTGGGAACTTTTCCATCATGAATGCTTTAACAACTTGAGTAATCATATCATCATCCCATTTCTCTAATGGTGGGATATTACCCAGCCTATCTAGAGCCTTTTGAACCATCCACGTCTGAGAGGAGTAACCACCAAATTGCGTCTGTAAGGTATCCACTACACTAGATTTCGTAGCCGTGTGTCTACGTACGATAGATCCCCAACGTTTCTTCAAATTACCCTCGATCCAAAGTCTAATTTCATCTTGCAACCATTCGATATCGTTCAATGGGTCATAACCACGAGTGTTCTTACCTTCTGCGTCAGTGGTACCACTAACATCGACCACATGAATCAATGCATCTGCATGTCTCAAATCATCAAGAAACTTATTACCTAAACCACGACCAGAATGTGCACCTGGGACCAACCCTGCAACGTCCAGTAACATGATCGGAACATGACGTTTCCCATTCTCACACCAACCATAGTTCGGTTTACACAGTGACTCCTTCCCGAATCGAGAACAGGCACATTCTACCTCCAGATATCCGGTTGCTTGATTTGGTTCAATGGTACAGAAGGGGAACGCACCAACTGCGGCGTTCGCATCAGTCAGGGAGTTTAATAACGTGGACTTCCCACTAGAGGGCTTACCAACAATACCAATCAATGGGTCTCTAGGCATCTTATTCTTTATCCTTCTGGTCCCTTTCAGTTGTTCAGTTGATGCTTTTATGTTGCTGGAAGTTTCTAGAACTTTTCAGCTCATCGCACAAATTTCTTTTTCTGAAAAATTTTCCAGCGATGAACTGCAGGAAGAAGTATATAAGAGCAAGGAGTAGCGACACACTTGGGAAGCATGTCGATTGGTTCTAGATAACAGGGTCAATCTAACCAAGCAAGTGTTGTTTAAGTGTACGTTACATTAAGAGAAAATGTCTGAGAAGCAAGAGAATCTGTTTAAACCTGTCGGAGAAGCCGCCGAAGAAGTCTCCCAGGAGCAAACTTTACCAAATGGTGTCAAGTTGACCGGTGCCCAAGACGCAATGGGCCATCCAGTTCAGGAGATCGAATCGCTATGTATGAATTGTCATAAGAACGGTACCACAAGGATGTTGTTGACCTCTATCCCATACTTCAGGGAAGTCGTCATCATGTCCTTCGAGTGTCCTCATTGTGGTCTGAAGAATTCAGAGATTCAGCCTGCCTCATCGATTCAAGAGAAGGGTTCCAAATATAGTTTGAAGGTCGAAAACAAAGATGACTTCAACAGACAAGTCATTAAGAGTGAAACTGCCTCTTGTAAGTTTGTCGAATTAGATATCGAGATCCCACCAAAGAGAGGTGTTTTAACTACCGTTGAAGGTCTATTAGAAGAAATGATCGAGGATCTTCAATCTGACCAAGAAATGAGAAAGAAGATTGATGAAGCCATGTATGACAAGATCGATGCATTCATTAAGAAAGTCAGAGCCACTATCGATTGTACCCCTGAGGGCACTTTACCAGTCACATTTGAATTGGATGATCCAAGTGGTAATTCATGGATCGAATACAAGCCAGGTGAGCCTCAACATAAGTGGTCTCATGTTGAATACCCAAGAACCGATGAACAAAACGTTCAGATTGGTATCATGACACAAGATCAATATGAGGAACGTCGTAAGGAGAAATTAGCAGCTGTAGCTGATCACGAACGTAATCCAAGTGAAGCTACAAAAGTCGAATCCAATTTCTTATCTGATGAAACCGATATTGAAAATTATGCCAATGAAGTTCAAACATTTAGAGCTACTTGTCCTTCATGTATGAAAGAATGTGAAACTCACATGAAACCTGTCAATATTCCACATTTCAAAGAAGTTATCATTATGTCGACAACATGTGAACATTGTGGTTACAAATCTAATGAAGTCAAGACAGGTGGTGCTATCCCAGAGAAGGGTAGAAAGATTACTTTATTATGTGACGATCCAAGTGATTTATCCAGAGATATTTTGAAATCCGAATCTTGTTCCTTAGTTGTTCCTGAATTGAGTCTAGATATTCAGGAAGGTACTCTAGGTGGTAGATTCACTACCGTGGAAGGTTTACTGAGACAAGTCTATGAAGAATTAGAGTCTCGTGTATTCTCACAAACTTCTGACTCGATGGATCAACAAACAAAGGACCGTTGGATTGCATTCTTTGCTAAATTGAAGGAAGCACTAGCCGGTAAAGTTAAATTCACAATGATCATGACTGATCCATTAGCTGGTTCTTATATTCAAAACGTATATGCTCCAGATCCAGATCCAAACATGACCATTGAGGATTATGAAAGAACTGCTCAACAAAATGAGGATCTTGGTCTAAGTGAAATGAAGGTTTAGTTCAACAGAAAAAAAATATAAATAATCCTATAAAGTATGTATTACTAATATTATCAACACATTTTGTAAAGATAGATGATCATTCTTCCAATGGGAATGTCCCCATATCATCCGTATTAGTTGTGGGATCCATTGTGTTACCTAACCACATCGCTTGATCTGTGATATCCTTCCATAATTTATTATCAGTTTGATTTGCTTTCAACATGTCATCAAGTAATTGTTCAACATCGTCCATATTAATGATTGTAGTCGGATCCAATTGGTTTGTATTAGTCTCGATAATCATTGTCCCTTGTTTTGTCAAGGGTGCATTATAAGATTGTGCCATTGTTTCATTGATTATATCGTCCAATGTCGACATGGTATCATGGTTCATGATTTCAGGTGTTGTCAGAGTGGCATTGTCGTTGTCGCTAACAATAGAGTTAACAGGAGTATTCGGTATTATAGCAGTCGCATTCTTGGTTTGTTCGTTCGCATTCACATCTGGGGATGTATGAATCTCTGTGTGTTTCAGGATTAAATCCTTTAACAAATTATGGAAATCCAAATTAATCATCAGAGTTAACAATTGGGCTCTTCTTAATTCTGCTGCGTTATTTCCAAGGCTAATCATCTTGTTAAACATAGTCAGTGAATGGTCCAGATGTTCATACGTTTGTTCATGGATACCAAATGTAGTAGTGAAGAGAAGTAAACAGCATGTTGAGGTGAAAAGGTATTCACGATCCATGTACCCAAACATTGCAATCATATCAGGTACCATCAATTCCCAAAAGGAACGAATAGTGTTTACGGAAGCTTGCAATGAACAATTCAGTAGCATCTTTGTTGAAGTTGAATAATTTTGTAAATTCAAATACGTGTTATTGTCCTTGAACGTTTTCAACTGTACTGAAACAAAATGAAATAATAATGGCCGTATCGCTAAATTGATACCTTGGAAATATTCTGTAAACAGATTAGTCAATTGTCTTGTAATTTTCAAAGTCTTTTGTGAGAAATCTACTTGACATCGAACTGACAAATTGGCTTTCCATTGGAATAGCTGTTTGATAATGTTTCTCAAGATAGGTAAGACGTTATCCTTTGGTTGTCTCTGATACAGTTGTGCCAAGATGTATCCATTAATTTGAACAATCTTGACACAGTTAGTCAAACATTCTGAGCTTGGAAAAGTATAATGTTTACATTGTTTAGGTGGCTTTGACATATCGAAATCGGAAGGTAATTCTGTCGAGATCGAATAATCTGTGAAACTTAACGGTAGACCGGCTTTACTACTTAGCATTCTTTCAAACATGTATACAGTCCACCACAATCGTCTTTGATGTTCTACTTGAAACCTTGATAATGAATCACTTTGAGAATCCACATGTAAACCAATCACCAAACATGTACGCAATGCTTGACCGAAGTAAAAGTATGCAAGGACAGTGTTGTCTGCAACTTGGAGATAGAACGCGTAAAGTAACAGTACCTCGATCCCACCTTCTTTTGTCAATAATTGCAGATGTTCACCTGAGAAGACAACGTTGAAGATCTTTGAAGCCTGTAGGAACCAGCTGGCACCGGGCAACATTGAATCATCACCATTGCCCTTTGGTGTCTCTTGACCTAACCGGTGGTAAACTTCCCCAATAGCAAATATTAGAAACACTTTACAATGCCATATCAATTGTAACGTTGTGTTATTATACAGTTTCCTATTTGTCTTACCTGAGTAAATGATATCTAGACCGTGTCTTACATGACCTTCGTTAAAGAAATAGAAACACCCACCGTTGTATGAGATAAACTTGTTCACAAGCAATAAAGCATACGGATAACTTGGCATTGTTAGTTCCAAAGTAGGTGGGGCATGATAGAATTCAGATGGATTGAATGTCACTTTGTATTTCAAGGGACCCAGTTTCCGTATCTGTTTTACACTGCTGGGAGTACCACTGATTGCTCTATATAGTGTCGAGGGCTTCAATGATATGATGTCTCTTTTCAACATTGGCATTGGTTTGAATTTCTTGTCATTGACATAAGTCGAGATCAGCGATTGAATCTCCAGACCAAACAGAGTCATTGAGGAGGAACCAATGAATAATGCTTGCCCAAGTGACAGTTCAACAAGTCTGCCTGTTCTAGGTGCAAAAGTAGACGCAATCTCGTCGTTATTTCCTTGCTCATCATCATCGTTGTCGTCACCTTCTTCGTCATCGCCATCTAATGCGCCACTTTCACCAGCGTCGGTATCAGTAACATTCAAAAGGGCAGCGTCTGAATGTCTCTTATGTTCCTCAGAATCAAGTAAAGGCAATACAGGTTTCACTTTCCTGGTACGTAGCTTCTCATTCTCACGTTTCAACTCTTGCAAGGACTGTTGCAATTCCTCCAGGTACTTCACAGATACAACCACCTTCTTTGCTGGCTCCACATATGTACATTCTATGGCCTTCTGGGCACACCTGTGGCACGGTTGTCCCCCTGGACACTTTAAATGGCGTTTACGACAATTGAGACACGCTACAGTGGACCTAGCCTTCTTCCTATTGCCATTAGAACCTGGATCTGTTGTCGATCCTCTCTTGTTGTTCGTTTGTCCACCAGACATCATCATCATCCTATGGCAAAACAGAAAAAACCTCCCAAAAACTACAAACAGCCAACAATTACACTGATGCCACTGTCACAAAAGATCCATCCAGACGCTGCTCAGCTGCCATCCGTCTTAAAAGTAGCCCAACTTTGACCAGATTCGCAGGTTCAACACTTTCTGACCAATCACAGCGGAGTATCCAACATGGCGATGCTCCCTCGCAGCGCGGAATATAAAAGAAGGGAACTTCGACCAGCCAACAAGGAACCGACTAACAACTAACAACAACAACAAGCAACAAACATCCACACTTACAACTATGTCTCTGGCTAGATCTGCTGCTAACAAGCTGGACTGGGCCAAAGTGATCACGTCGTTAAAGATCACAGGTAGAACTGCTACTGAACTATCCAATTTCAAGAAGAGAAACGATGAAGCACGTAGACAACTACAAGAGCTAGAACAACAGCCAGCTGCTGTCTCCTTCGACCACTACCGTTCCGTGTTGAAGAACCAAGCTGTCATTGACCAAATCGAGGGCTTCTGCCAGAAATATCAACCTGTTACCATCGACAGCTCAAAACAGATTCATACCATTGAATCGTTCCAAGAACATGCGTTGGCTAATGCTCAAGCCACTGAGAAGTTAGTCCAAAACGAATTGACTACATTGAAACAAACTTTACAAAACATCGAAAACGCCAGACCATTCGACGAATTGACCGTTGATGATTTGGTTAAAGCTAAGCCTGAAATCGATGCTAAGGTTGAAGAAATGGTTAAGAGAGGTAAATGGGAAGTCCCAGGTTACGCTGAAAAGTTCGGTGGTTTGAACGTTATGTAGATGTCTGCAAGCACAATCGAATCACATATTGTCTCCTTTTATATAAATAAATATATATCTCTAAATATTCTATTCTTAAAAATAAAATAAAATAAATAAATAAAAATGAAATTTATCAAGATAGTGGGAAAACTACAGTAAGGACAACAGAACAGAACAAGAGCACGATGAATCAGGAGCTGGCTACAAAGTTCCTTGGTTGTATAGATCATGAAAGAGAGCAAGACGTTGAATTGACAGCGCAATTGCTTACAAGCTTGCCATTAAACAAGCTGGTGCAAGCAGGATATGCAGCAACGAAACTGGTTCTCGAGAACGTCAGAACTGGGCTAGCAGGGAAAGTCTACGTTGAATTGGGTGCAGATAACTCCTGTGACGATGGGATAATCGATAGAGGTGGATTAAAAGTAGGTGATATTGTATTGATTGAACCTCCCAAGCAGTTGCAAGGAAAGGAGGATCATGTTGCTTGCTCAGGTGTGATTTATAAGATAACATCAAAACAGATTACTGTTACCGTGGAGGAGAAACAGGAAGAGGCAGTTACTGGATTGTATAGTTTCCCAAGGTTGTGTCTTGTGAAGACTACGAATACGATCACTTATAAACGGATGGAATCGACGATGAGAAAACTATCAGAGTTTGAATCTGTTGAAAGTTCACCAAGACAAGTGCAATTGCTGTTGAATCTTGATGCCAAACCAAACACAGTTTTGGAACCTGTCCAGTTTAACAACTGTGATTTAAACGAATCCCAACAACATGCTATTCAATTTGCATTACAGAATGAATTGGCAATTATCCATGGACCTCCTGGGACAGGTAAGACTTATACAATAGTGGAATTGATTCTTCAATTGGTGAGTCGTGGTGAACGTGTACTTGTTTGTGGACCATCGAACGTTGCAGTTGATACTATTCTAGAAAGGTTAAGCCATTGCATGCCTGGTGACAAATTGTTACGTATTGGCCATCCAGCAAGATTACTTGAAAACAATTTGAAACATTCATTAGATATTTTGAGTAAGAAAGGTGACGGTGGTAGTATAGTTGCAGATATTCAAAAGGAGATCAACAAGACAATCTCAGGGATTAAGAAACTGAAACGGTTTAAGGATCGTAAGGAGGCATGGAACGATGTCAAACAGTTGCGTAAGGATTTAAGAATTAGAGAGAAGAAAGTTGTTAGTGAATTGATTCTTGAGTCACAAGTTGTGATTGCCACATTACATGGATCAAGCAACAGGGATCTATGTTCGATGTACAACGAGCGTAGCCATTTATTCGACACTTTGATCATCGATGAAGTGTCACAGGCGATGGAACCACAATGTTGGATCCCCGTGATATCTCATTCGAAATCGAATATGAAACGATTGGTTCTTGCAGGGGATAACAAACAGTTACCACCCACGATTAAAACATCAGATGATAAGAAGATCGTTACAGTGTTAGAGACGACCTTATTTGATAGATTGGTCTCGTTACCCAACGGTCCTTTGTTCAAATGTTTGTTGAACGTTCAATATCGAATGAATCAAGATATAATGAAATTTTCATCAATGACAATGTATCAGGATAAATTGATTGCAGCACCGAATGTCGCTGGGATCCTGTTGGAGGATCTTGATGGGGTAGATATTAATGAGGATACAAGTATACCTTTAATCTGGTACGATACCCAGGGTGATATGTTTCCTGAGTCCCTAAATGATGATACGGTGTCAGATATAATGCAATCTAAATATAATGAGAATGAGGCATTGTTGGTTCAAAGACATGTGGAGAACCTGATCGATAGTAATGTTTCACAAGAGGATATTGGGATCATTGCTCCGTATAGTGCACAAGTTAGTCATTTGAAAGGGTTGATTCGTGAACGATATCCACAAATTGAGATTTCCACTGTAGATGGGTTCCAAGGACGAGAGAAACAAGTGATCATACTGACGTTGGTTCGGTCCAATGACCAATACGAAGTTGGGTTCCTAAAGGAAGAACGTAGATTGAATGTAGCAATGACAAGACCAAAGAGACAACTATGTGTCATTGGTAATATCGAGTTATTGCAACGTAGTGGTAATAAATATTTGAAGAGTTGGGCTGATTGGAGTGAATCCAACAGTGAGATTAGATATCCTGACCTTGATGATCTTATGTAAGAAATATATATATATTTAAATAAAGTACATTGTTATTTATCGTCGTCAAATACATAGAAATCAACGTTATCATCAGCTGTGACAAACATTGAGAATTTCGGGTTCATTGCAATCGATCTTCCGCATGAATTAGGTGCACCTGGTATAAACGTTATCGGTTTCAAAGTTTTATTACTTATTGAATCAGAATGGTTCCATATGGCGATTTTACCGTTGTAATCTGTCCCAAGGACATATTGACCATCTGGTGTGAATGTAGCTGAACCTCCATCCATGAATTCACGTAATGGGAATGGTTTCGTACCTACAAGTTCGAACAATTGCACTCCAGAGAATGCATCTATTATTAAATGTTTGCCGTATGATGATGCCAAAAGCAAATATTTCCCATCGTTTGAGAATTCCATCTTGTTCCAATTCTTGAACCCGTTCTCGATCTTAACTTTGAGGAAGGGACCCTTTGTCAGTTGTTTCAAATTGTATAAAGCTAGTTCCATCGATTCTGGGTTCCCTAACGCAATCACTAGTCCCGATGGATCGTATGCGATACAATTAGGTACTAAACTTGGAATGATTGCTTGAGCCTTTGAGTTTCTAAGGTCCCATAATCTAACGGATTCGTCATAGGAGGCAGACATGAATGTATCGTTGAGTGGACTCATTTGTATGTCATGAACCAATGCTCCGTGACCCATGAAGTATCTGATGTATTGATTTGTCTCTAGGTTCAGATGTCTGATATCGAAGGATTTCATAGTCGATGAGTAAACACATTCGTTCTGAGCATGTGTGAATCTAGCAGAGTGGCAACCATACTTCTTGGAACCGATTGTGTTTAAGAATTTACAGGAAATGGAGTCATACAGATGCATGTTGTCATTTGCAGCAGCGGTCAACAAGTATTTCCCATGGTCATCGAAGGTCAACGATGTGATCGGTGCGACTTCTTTCTCCTGAACATGGAACGTCTTGACAGCTTTGTACCTCGATAGTGTTTCCCTGGTTATATCCATAGACATCTTTGTTCCCCTTTTGGTTCTTCTGATCCTTGTTCGAATGTGTCACCAAAGTAACAATTTCTTTTGTTTATAAAAGTGAAATTTTTCAGTCTGAGATGAAACTGAACCCAACGACAACAAGAAACAGGACCCTTGGTGATAAGGGACGTAGAAACAAAGGACAGGATAAGAGAGAAGTGCAATGGGGTTACAGAGTATAGTGAGGTACGGTGTCGAGTTGACCCTTGTTTCGATGCTTTTAGCTGCGATCAGACGTGAAACTGGGCTTGTGTTCGCTTATGAACGGTACGATTTTACACAATTGATAAGAAGTTATCTGGGCTGGGGAGAGTATTGGTTCGACAGGATGGTCAACTATGCTAGAGGTGACCCACGTCGATTCCGTAAACAGATCGATGGTATCGATAAGTTCTTGGAATGAACCGTGTTCTTTGGTAAATGGGCAGAAAGTATTATAGTTTATTATATATTCGTTAAATAAAATAAGAAAAAAGAATGGCGTATAACACAATAATGAATCAATTCAGAGCATTTATTTGCCTTGCTCAGCTTGAAGAGACTTGCGATTCCACCATTGTTCTCTGATGGGATCGATATCGGCGATATGGCTGTACATCTGTGCTATATCCTTACCGTTGACAGTACCTGATAGTTTCGACATTCTTGCGTAAAACTCATAAGCAAATGCGGATTCGTCGATGTATTTCTTCGAGAACTGTAGCAGTTGTTCCACTAGCTTGGCGGGTGTGCCCATCATCTGTAGCAATCCTCCCAAGTAGTTCCAAGTACTGATATTTTGTGGGACGTACTCGATTTTGTCCAGAACAAAATGCAGTTCCTGATCCAAATCGACATCGCAATGTTTCAACATGCTGAACCTATAGCTCCAAGCACTGTTGTTGTAGACGTCTCTTTTGATGAACCTCCCTGTGAATGCCATCTCCTGGCCGTAAGTCTTGAAATGTGCACAGCACCAGTTCCTATAGGACCAAACGTGATAGTTCTTGGAGTCGTCGTCAAGCATCAGGTCCATGATTGGGTGTTCCCTAGCAAACGTAGCATGTGGGTACAACTGGGTCAGCAATGCCTGGCGGTACGACCAAATCTGGTAGTTCTTTGGGTTGTTTAAAGTGAACTCATCCAGCCAGTCCAACTCTTTGTTCAACAGATACGATGCGTCGTGACCTTCCCCTTGCAACTGTGTCTCCTCCTTCAATAGATGCTCGATGATCCTGAACCGGTAGTTCCAAGCAGTATAGAACGCAGGGGACAACTCAATCGCTCTCGAGTTCAGTCTCAGTGCCCTCACCGACAGTTCATCCTTGGAGATCATCCGTCTCATCAGGGCCATCACCTGCTTGTACTCGTCACTGTACATGATTCGGCACAGCTCCTCCTCGTTGGTCACGTCCTGCGTCAGTGGCAGTGGCTCCACATCCTTATAATCCTCAATAGCAAACATCCTTGGCCCCCTGACAGCTGTCAAACTTGTCATAAAACCTTTTGAGGTTTCCCTGTTTTATAGTCCCTTGCCCCAAAAGAAAATGTCACCAGCGACGGCCCGGCCACCCAAAACAAAATCGCTGGAAGTTTCAGCTGTTTGGGATAAAAGAAACAGAGTCTGGGCAACAGGAACAACAACAAGAACAACAACACAAGAGACTTATAAGAGAGTATTTCAGTATGTTGTCGAGCAGTGCTGCGAATATGGACAGCATGGTGAACGATCTGCTGCTGGAGCAGCTGTTGCAGGACGGGACTGGGACCGGGACTGGAACCAATGCCACGTCGAGGAACGAGCTGCAATTTGGAAGACATGCACCGATAGAGACAGAGTATGTGCCACCTTCAGGGTATCTGGCGATGGACAGCTCAGGGATGGAGTGCCAGCTGACGGTGGAAGGTCTGCCGGAGATCTCGAGAGTGGAGAACCAGTTGAAGTTGCATTGCACGGTGACGCAAAGGAACCAGGGATCGAGACTTCATGGCAAGGATATGGTACATCTACCTGCAGATTGCATCGCTAAGGAGAAGCTGTATTTGACCAACGACGAGACGTCGAGTCTCCCACCAGGGGTCGCCGACAAGATGGTACACCTGGAAGCCTATCTGCTATGTGCTACAACTTTGACCGATACCTCAGTTTGTAAAAGGTGTGTGGAAAGAGAATTGAGACGTGCTTCAAGAAGGAAATCGGGGCTCAGTGACAATCTGCTATGGTGCAACAACCCACATAGACGTGCAATCATCTTCAAGAACAGGCAAGTCATGACCGGTATATCGAGGAACGGATCCCTGGAGTTCGACCTTGTTGCACGTATTGTCTGTTATTCACGTCATCATAAATCCAAGGAAGGGTTCAAGATCCTGTTTGTTGTGAGGGACAGCCTCGATGGCAGCGTGCTTGCCAAGACTTTGACTCACCCGATCATTATAGTCGATAAGAAACTACCTAGTGGTGTTACGCCACCAACAACTTCTTCTTCCAAAAACGTTGCCTCTACGTCTTCGTCGTTAGCCGAAATGTTTACTTCAAACCAATTGTTTCTATCGTCAGAATTAGAATCATCATCGCCATTTGGTAACTCTGTACCGTTACCTTCTCCTTCATCGTTAAGTGAGGACTCAGTATCCATGAAACGTCCCCGTACAAGTATAGACTCAACCAATTCAAGTTCGTGGCAAGATGTACTATCAAATATAACAATGCCGGAATTGCAAGACGATTCACAATTGCCAACGATTCAAAGGATCATTCCTGCACAGGGGCCCATGAATGGAGGCATCGAAATTACTTTACTTGGGAAAAACTTCAAACAAGGTCAAAGAATCAAATTCGGTGAAAATATTGCATTATCGACACAATGTTGGAACGATTCAACAATGGTCACATATCTACCTCCTGCATCCACAGCTGGACAAGTCGTCGTAACGATAGAAGAGAAACCTGGAACTTTATCCCAGATCAATGCACATCAGTTGGCCTCCTTACAGATTGCTCCACAATCTCCACAGACGGTCAATCTAAATGCAATATTCACATATATCGACGAAACAGACAGACAACTGATCGAGTTGGCATTACAGATTGTTGGTTTAAAGATGAACGGTAAATTGGAAGATGCAAGAAATATCGCAAAACGGATTGTTGGTACTAATAGTAATGGTAACTCACCAACTTCGATGCCCTCAGCAACAACTAGTACCAGTAGTAATAGCAGTACCGCAACAGGTTATACAGACGATGAATCCCTAATCGTGAGCGTACTAAATTCATTTAAATTAGGTACCAAGAATTTGAACTTATCTGTGTGTGATCAACAAGGTCGTACTTTGTTACATCATGCAGCATTGAAATCCTACCACATATTGATGAAGACACTGATATCGTACGGTGCACATATAGAGAAACCAGATATGTTTGGATTCACACCATTACATCTGGCATGTATCTCTGGAGATTTCAAAACAATTCAAATGTTATATGAGGGATGCCACTGTGATCCAAACGTGGTAACAAGGAATGGTATGACCGCAAAGGTTTTACTTTGGAACAATCACAGATTGAAGTGGTCAAATATGTTCAACGATTCAAACGATGCCGTTTCTCTGAAATCGATGTCCTCATACACAGATTTACAAACTGATCCGGTAGTTGTGGTACCCACAGTCTCAGAACCCAGATACTCGGATGACGAGTTTGCTGATGATGAGATCGAATCAGATACACACGATAGAAACGTCCTGACAGATACTGAGGATCGAACGTCACTGTGGAATAGAATGGTAACGAAACTAAACAAGAACGATCTGTTGCCAAAATACGAAGACCTTTTCCCAAGGAGTCTACTTGATTTGAACTCAAAGGTACAACAACAAGAACAAGAACCAGTGCAATCCTCCGAAGAAGAGGAAGAAGACGATACTCTAGATGATCTTGACGACTTGAAGAACAGTGTGCAACAATTCTTCGTGCAACAGAGAACAAAATTCCAAAACGATAGCATGTTGCTATTCTTCTGGATCCCATTGATGGTCATCCTTATTTGTTCAATGACGCTATACACGCTGGGACACGACGACAACCCAATCAAGACCCTGGGGGACACCGTATCCAAGTACCTACGTATGGGATTGAGCTATATCATCCTTGGTAACGAAAGAATGACAGCCATCGTAAGGAAACAGTTGCAAACGTTCCAAACTCCACACCTGCTGCCGGACATGATGGCATCTTAGAACATCGTAACTCCTGTTTCGTAATGCGCCTTCTCCACCCCCCTTACAACTTTAACATTCATGACCCACTAGCTATATACATATTTACATTTACATAAACACTTACATTACAACTTTGCAAACAATCACATAGCTATTACATTCACCTACATCCCTCGCCAATAGAACGGTTCTTGATTGTTCTTGATTGATCGATGGTTTCGAAATCAATTTTTTGGCCTTTTTTCCTTTGGTGCTGAAAATTTTTTCCAGATGGCGATGAGCTGAAAACTGACCACAACTTCGAACCACAGATAAGAACAACACAAGACGTTTAAAGTAATTAATCAAGAAAGTGTGCGCGTATCATGTCTAATCGTAACCAGTTTAGAATTGTCGTGGGTTCGTACGAACATAACATCCTGTGTCTGTCCCTGGATTTAACCCTGGAGACACCTGTATTCACACCGATTTTCCATTTCCAAGCTCACTCCCTGAGTGTGAAATGTCTGGATATCTCCAAGAGATACTTGGTATCTGGTTCCAATGACGAACATATCAGGATCTACGATCTTCAGAAACGTAAGGAGCTAGGTACTTTGCTGGCTCATCAGGGTTCCATCACAGCATTGAAATTCTCAAGAGGTGAAAACAGTAGTAGTAATAAATGGTTATTATCCGCATCTGATGATCACAAGATCATTATTTGGAGAGTCAAGGATTGGGAAAATCTGGGTGTATTGAAAGGCCATACCGCTAGAATCAACGATTTGGCCATCCATCCATCTAATAGAATCGCTGTCAGTGTTAGTGATGATCATTCAATTCGTTTATGGAATCTAATGACCGTTAAAAAGGCAGCTGTATTGAAATTAAGAAACTATAATCAAAATGGTCAATTCGTTAGATGGTTAAGTACGCAGGAGAAATATTTCGCTGTAGCTCTAATGAATAAAATATTGATATATGCTACCGATGACGCTAAGGTACATCATGAGATCGATTTAACTAGAAAGACAATCATGCATATGGAGACGATTCAATTGACTGACGATAAAGAATATTTATGTGTCGGGTTGAACGATGGTAACGTGCAATTCTATGATATTGCAAAGCTGTTAGAAGAAGAAGAGTTGATCAGCAAATTAAAGCCTGAATTCTCTCTATTGGGACACACTAACCGTGTCAAGGATTTCAATTTCTACAAGAACAGTTTTGGTACATACATGGTTTCGATCGGTTCAGATGGTAAAGTTGTTGTTTGGGACATCAAACACGATTCTCAAGAACAAATCGCAGTATATGATTGTGGTGAAAGACTGAACTGTATGGTTCTATGTGATGAGACCATTGAGAAATTCGAAACAATGAAGAAAAGAGCCTTAGATGACGCAGAATTAGATGCTGAACAAAGTGAAGTTGAAAGTGATACTGAAGAGATCAAGAAGGCCATGTTTGGTAAGAAGAAGAAGTCCAAGAAACAAAGAAAGAACAAAAACAAGAAGGTCAGCGTCGAGTTGGAATAAACTATTCATATATAACAGATCATATATAGCCTTTCTTATGTACATTAAACAATTTTATTAATTTTGCATCGAATCTCTGACGTTTGTTGTCAGGTTGGGCGATTTAAAAACAAACAATTTCAACAAACAACAACAAACAGAGCCAGAAACAATAACAAAGGAAAGGTGAAGGAAAAAACTTACTAGAAGATGAGAAACGGTATGTCACCTGGGAGGACTCCCTCTCAACATAACTCTACGCTAGCAATCTCCCCATTTATAACGAACCGTTACTCAAGGACAGTTGCACCATCACAACAACAGCAGCAGCCGCAGCAACAAACACAGATACAACAAACGAAACACAGGAGACCTCAGACTGCTGACAAGGATAATGATAATCAACAGAATAGCAGTGCCACATACAGTAGGATAGACAACTTCCAAGCGATTGTAAGTAGTCCTCTTGGTTTAAAGACAAGGGACGCTCCTGTACCCCAGCCATCACTGGCGACACCATATCATCAAACGAAGAGGAATAACGACGATGAATCTATGAAGATCAACAAGAATGGTAGTATGTTTGGACTGGCGATTCCTTCAACGGTAAGGAAAGTCAGTATCCACGAGACAGACTACAGAAACAATTCAAATGTGACAAAGACCAATATTGATGATGTCATGGATAATCGTATCGATACAACTAACGACAAATTAACGACAACTCTGACAACAACAACGACAGCTGCTACAACTACAGATATAGATGTATCTGAATTGACCTCTGTGGAAAGAATGCGTCTATGGAGACATGATTCTCTGATGCAACATATGTATGATACAGCAGAGTATATTGGTAACAAGATATATACAATAACAAAGGATCCCAATGATGCCTTCTGGTTAGCACAAGTTTATTATTACAAAGGATCATACAAGAGAGCCATTGATTTGTTGTCTATGGACGATTTGGATACGACGAGTATAATGTGTCAATACCTAATAACGTTATGTCTATTTAATTTAACAAAATATGATGATGCATTGGATATAATTGGTGAAACGAACCCGTTTGCAACCACTACAACGACAGCGACGACTACGACGGATGCAGATGATGATATGAGTATGATACAAGATTTACAAAATGATGGTGGGATCAAAATCGAATCCTCACTATGTTTCCTAAGAGGTAAAATATATAGTGCACAGAACAATTTCACAAGAGCTAAAGAATGTTTCAAGGAAGCTGTATTAGTAGATGTCAAGAATTTCGAAGCATTCCAACAATTGACTAATAAGAATCTGTTGACACCCAAGGAAGAATGGGATTTATTGGACTGTCTTGACTTTTCAGAGTTAGGTGATAATGAAACAATGATAAAACAATTGTATACGATATGTTGTTCAAATTATATCAATAAGGAAAGATTGACAGAAGCAAGAAAGATATTAAGTGAAGAATATTCTTTGGGACAGAATGTTGATGTGATTAAAAGTAAAATTGAACTTTGTTTCACAAGTTGTAAATATAATGAGTGCCTTGATCTTTGTGAAAAATATTTATCTCATGATGAATTGAATACGAAGATTCTACCTACTTACATTTCATGCCTTCAAGAACTTGGTGCAAGTAATAAACTATTTCTAGTGTCTCATAATTTAGCAGAGAGAATCCCCAAGGAACCTATAACATGGTATGCTGTAGCTACTTACTATATGACATTAAAGAAAATCATTGAAGCTAGGAAATTTTATTCGAAATGTTTAATAATGGATCCATTCTTTGCACCGGCTTGGTTAGGTTTTGTTCATACATTTGCAGCTGAAGGTGAACAAGATCAAGCATTGGCAGCTTACTCGACGGCAGCTAGATTTTTCCCTGGGAACCATTTACCAAATATGTTCTTGGGGATGCAGTATATGTCATTGAACAATTACGCTTTAGCTGAGGAATATTTTACACTGGCATACGATATTTGTTCTCAGGATCCATTGTTATTGAATGAAATGGGTGTGCTGTATTTCAAGAAGGATGAATTTGAGAAATCAAAGAAATATTTGAATAGAGCAATGGAACAAGTATCTGATTTGAATCCTACGGCAAAGACAGCAATATCGATTCAATTAAATTTGGCGCATACATATAGGAAACTTGGTGATTATGAAAGAGCCATTAAATGTTTCAAATACGTTTTGGATGATTCGGAAAAGGATGGTGATATTTATTTAACATTGGGTTTCCTGTTTTTGAAAGTGAAACAATTGGAGAAAGCAATATCATTTTTACATAAAGCATTAGCTTTGAAACCTAAAAATACTGCAGCACAAGAATTATTGTTACATGCTCTTGAGTTGAATGTTGTTCTAGCGATAGATGACGATCATCCATTAGTCGTGAGTTCTAAGATTCAAGATGAGATTGATCGTACAGAGATGTGGAATTCCGATGACTTCTTAAAGAAACCACAATTAGAGCCAACGAATGTTAAGAAACGACCATCGATTCCATTTTTAGATTCAAAGAATTTATCCAAACGTAGTAGAAAGAACCAACCAACTACAGAGGAAGAAGATGAAGCGATGGATTTGGAATGAGCAAATATAAATTGGTTTATAGTATTACATAGAAACTAAATCGTTATATAAGAATAAATTAAAATATGCTATCATGTCATCAATCTTTTTTTTCATTTTTCATTAGTATTCGATAGAAAATAGTTGTGAATCAGTCTTTTTGGAGAGCCAATTCAATTTATTCTCGTACCGTTTTCTTGATTTGTTGGTTGTTGTTTTAGGTTTATTATTTGTTTCATCATTTGAGGTAGTATCTTTCTTCTTTTTATGTCTTCTGGAAGATAGTTTTTTAGGTTTAGAGTTTTCATCATTGTTATCTTGAAGGGTGGGATCCTTGACAGTTGTCGTGTCTTCAGTTTCAGAGTGATGAGATGTAGGTTTTATTGGTGTATCCTTTGAACTTTGCGGTACGACATCGGAGGTTTCCTTCTTTTGTTTACGTTTTCTGACTCGTTTCTCCTTGGGATGGGTATCCTCTTGAGACAGATCAGGTGTTTGATCCTTTGATTTACGGTTTCTTTCCCTTTTCTTCTTCGTCTTGACATCTGTGTCATTTTGTGTTGCTATGTCGGTCTTGTCACTGATCCTTTCAGGATTTTGTTTGTTCGTATCCAATCTTTGTTCCAATTTCTGATTCAATCTTTGTAATCTATCGAGTTTTGAATCAGAACCTGCTGATATCTCAGTTTTTGGTTTATGTTTCCGATTGTCATGGTACGTTTCCTTACGTAAGTGATCGATCGCATGAGGGTTCGGATCAGTTGCCTTTATTGCCTTGGCTTTACGTCTTTCACGTTTTAGAGCCTTTCTCAGTTCTTTACTAATGTCAACAGTAGAGTCCTTATAGTGAGCTTCGTTTTTTGGACTATCATTATTGTGAGTCTCACGCAATTGCTTTGGGGTCTCGTTCGATAAAGTATCATTCTTTTTAGTCGTTGCTTGAACAACACCGTTATCCTCAAGGATCAAGTCGTCCAACCCGTCGATCAAATCCAGCATTTCTTCTCTTCTTTTAACTTTTGATTTTGCCTTGCGTTCATTTCTTGTTCTTTCATGAGCAGCTCTTTTCTTGATTTGTTCATCAGTCAACTGAGTCACGACCTCTGTGACTTCATTCTGCTTCTCGATCCTCTCTATTTTAATGGGCTCCTTTAATAAGAAGTCGAGCAATTGTTCATCATCCATTTTCCACCAATGACACTCGAGCAAAAAAACCTGGGTGGCCTTGTCAAACTAATACTAATTTTTTTTTGCCTGCACAAGAAAACGTACTTCTTATAAAGAGACAGAGAGAGCAAGAAACCTCAAGACATAGGATCCAGTATAAGAAAACTAAGAAACGGTTCCTGATGTTTAAAAATAACTTGTGTCGTCGTGTCATTCAACTACGCACCCTAACTTCACCAACTCGAGGCAAACAAGCGAAACTGAAAAATTTTCCACAAGTTCCATCCTCGAAATCGAAAGGAAATAAGAACGGGAAATTGTTATTTGTTGGAGGATTAGCTCTGATCACTTCATTGACATCCGTAGTATACCAGCGTGATCCACCGAGTGAATTCATCGAATCGACACAATATGAGTAAGTCAGAATTTTCAGTGGAACAAGTGAATGTTGTATTTGTGCTGGGTGGACCCGGTGCAGGGAAGGGTACCCAATGTAGTAAATTGGTTGAGGATCATGATTTTGTGCATCTGTCTGCTGGGGATCTATTGAGAGCTGAGCAGGCCCGTGATGGATCAGAAGTGGGTGCGTTGATTAAGCATTATATTACTGAGGGGTTGATTGTACCACAGGAGATTACTATTCAGTTATTGAAGGATGCAATTAAGGAATCTTATTCGAAGGGGAAACATAATTTCTTGATTGATGGGTTCCCTCGTAAGATGGATCAAGCGATTACGTTTGAAGAAGTAGTTGTACCATCTAAATTTGTATTGTTTTTCGATTGTCCTGAGTCTGTAATGTTGGAAAGATTGATGGAACGTGGGAAGACCAGTGGTAGAGACGATGATAATGTTGAATCGATAAAGAAACGGTTCAAAACCTTTGAGGAGACAAGTATGCCTGTAGTTGAGTATTTCGAGAAACAAGGCAAAGTAGTTAGAATCGTATGTGATAAGCCAGTTGAAGAAGTTTATAAAGAAGTTGAACGTGCGATTAATGAAAAATTATAAAAAATATAAGTATATAAACTATATATAGGGATTAAATTTGATAATCTTTTAATTCAGGAGCGTCGAAACTGATGTATGTACCGTTAATTGCGTCTGGGATACCATTCAGAGCCAATTTGGAGTAAACTGTAGCTGGAACGTTAGAGTCCAGTAATTTATTAGAGGCCTTCAAATCCTTGAACATTTCATGGTGTTCCTTGGACATATTGGCACCGACATTCTCTCTGATGTTAACTTGCATGGAGGTATCTACGATCCCTGGAGCCACGGCTAAGCACTTAACAGATTTCTCCTCGTTAGCCACGGTCAAAGCCAAGTGGTTCAAAGCAGCTTTACTTGAACCGTAAGCACCCCAGTTACTGAAGTACATGGTGGAGGCATCTGAGGAGACAAAGACATAGTTACCGTTAGTCTTTGAAACGTACGGTAAAGTGATCTTAATCAGAGAGACGATACTGAAGAAATTAATATCGTACAGTTTCTTCCAAGCATCGATATCTGCGTTATGAATCCTTTCTACAGGTTCCAGGACCCCTGCGTTAGCGACAACAGAATCGATCTTCCCATGTTGAGAGATGGCATCTTGAGTCAATTGTTCCAATTTGGAAGCATCGGTAATGTCACCTACTACATAGTAGAAGTTGTCACCATAGGTACTCTTCAATTCCTGTAGTGGTTTCTCGGATCTAGCGATACCGTAGACGATAGTATCTGGGGATAGTTTGAAGATAGTATCGACGATGGATCTACCGATACCTCTGGAGACACCTGTAACAATAATAACTTTGGCCATTGTAAAATAATAATAATAATAATAATAATTCGAAGAAAAAATGATCTGCAAAATCAACACTTTTATTATCAACAGTTATGTAATAAGAACAAGGGAACTGGAAGAACCGGAAGATCGATGGATCAGTGGACCCTTGTGCTTCTTTTATATAACAAGTGCAGAACGGGGACAACGCGAGAACAGAAAAAGAAAAGACCAGAACAGAAAGAAGAAACGTGGTTTTGCATAAATCATGCAATAACAGAGATGGGAAACGAAAGAGTATCACACCGACGATTGCTATTGCTATTGCTATTGCTATTGCTATTGCTATTTTCTTTACGGTACTTCCATCTTTGCATTACTTCTCTGCATTTAATACCGACTCTTGTTGTTATTCCGATATATTGCGTTATCTGGTGGTATCAATCTGTGATGTGGCGGATATGCATTAGTTCATATGATCCGATTAATAGATTATTAATTGCAGATTATGCATTTATGTAGTTGCTGTTGTCGGATAGATAGACATGTCGTGGCATGGCAGTGGTCATCTGCACTGAAACGGTCTTGTTTGATCGATCGATCGGTTGATGTTGTGTGCGCCGTTGGATGTGATATTATTGGACTTGTGGTGTGCGGGTGTTCGTACGCAGCGATGCATCCCTGCGTGTCACGTGCACGAAAAGTGTGTGTGTGTTTTTAAATAAGAGTTGTGAGGGGGGGTTACCCAGCCACGTCACTCTGCACGGCACCGCATGAGGCAGGTTTCCCGCGTAGTAGTAACAGTAATGGTAATAATAGTATGTACGGTACGTGATTTTGTTTGCTAATACGTAGTGGTTACAGAGGTTCCCTTTACCTGATGACAGGTTTTGATACTTCAGCATATATATATATATATATGTATGTATGTATATGGTAGGTCACTATGATCTCTGTCACACTGGATATCTAGCAACTACAATACATATACATATCGAGAACCGCCCGGGAACTGAGAATGGAGAAATTCAATCCAGAATGGGCTAAGGATGTACCTTGTAGAAATATTATAATATACGGGTACTGCAAGAAACAGAAAGAAGGGTGCCCCTTCAAACATGATAACGATCCACTGAACGGTATACAACAAGTGGACTCCACAAGCAATACAAACACAAACACTATCAGTACTACTAGTACCAGTACGAATAGTAACAGTATTGGTGCCAGCGGCGCCGCCGCCGCCGCCGCCGTACAGAGTGACATCCGTACAAATCCAAACACTGTTCAATTAAACAGTTCTATCATGCCTTCCCTGATGTCTCTAAGTAGTCTCTCAAAGAAGAATCCACAGACTCAATCGAGTAGTCACAAGTTTAACGCGAAGTTCTCAGAAAGTTTTACACCTGTTGACAGCAACAACAATAGTGGTAGAAATTTTGATGCTTACCATTCAGAATCTTTTACTCCCACTTCAACAAGAGGTAACCCATTAGAAGCTTTGGAACAAGGTAATCCACAGATAGAGACCCCACAGATCAATGTGTCGCCTCGTGGTAACATGTTTCAACCTTTACCAAATGGTCCAGTAGTCGCCCCGCCACAAGTTAGTCCACAAGGTCAAGTGCAAGTACCGGTACCATTAAGGTACCCTACAATATACCCTCCACCACATAGTATATTGCAATACCATTTGTATGCACCGGATCCTCCACCACATTTGCAATTGCCTCTGAAACCTAATGAAAGAACTCCTGCTATGTTATTTATGCCAAACGATATAAGAGAAAATTTATTGAAAAAAAATTTGGCCGCATTACAAACATTCCCACCTGGTGGTGCATTGCCTGACATTGTCCAAGATTATTTCTGTCTCGTTCCATTGGATTTCCATCAGAAATCAACAGAAAAGGATAGATACAATACACATAAGAATTCCTTATATAAAGTATTCTCAAATACAGATGGGAAACTATACGTATTACGTAGAATCCATGGTATCAAACAACAACTGGAACCCTCATTAATAAGTTCCAATTTCAAAAGATGGAACTCCCTCCATTCAGCAAACATCATTCATCTACATGATTGTTTCCTAACGACAGCATTTGGAGATTCATCTTTATGTTTCATCTACGATTACTACCCGGATGCAATCTCCTTATACGAGTTTCATTTCGTTAATTTCCCACTCGTACCAATTACTCAGGATTGTTTATGGGTATACTTGATCCAACTATGTAATGCAATCAAAACGGTCCATAACAATCAACTCATTGTATCGAATCTAGATTGGGAGAAAATTTTGGTCACTGGTAGTCCAAGACGTATCAAGATATCCACATGTAATGAAATCGATCCATTGTTATACGGTACGGAACCCGAAACGGATATAGAGACACAACAACAACAGGATTTTATCAAACTAGGTGAATTGTTATATAAATTGGCATCTCAGATTCAAAATGAGACCAATGAAACTACAGGGCAAGATGACGATGTAGAGAAATTGAATATCGATGCAGATTTTAAAGCAATCATCAGATATTTACTCTCGAAGGAAATCCTCTCGAAATCCATCAAGGAATTAACTATGATGTTCGCTGATAAGATATATTTGGTATTTGAAGCTCAAACTACATACGTAGAACAAATGGAATCCGTATTGAGTCACGAATTGGAAAATGGAAGATTGTTCCGTTTGATGTGTAAATTGAATTTCATCTTCGGTAGAGTAGAATCGAGAATAGATATCAATTGGTCAGAATCTGGGGATAAGTTTGCAATTATCCTATTTTATGACTATGTGTTTCATCAAGTCGACCCCCAGGGTAAATCAGTAATGGATTTGACTCATGTGTTAAGATGTCTAAATAAGTTGGATGCTGGTGTCAATGAAAAATTGGTCCTGGCGACTCCAGATGAGATGACTTGTATCATTATTAGTTACAAAGAATTGAAGGAATTGATCAATACGACATTTAGATCCCTGACGCAATAGAAACAAAGGAAAAAAGATTATATAAAAAATAACAATAAAAATAAAAAATATTATGTAAAAAACTATACAAGAAAGAAGAAAAAAAATATAAAATTTGTCACTTTTAATCGCAACAACGAATGTACTGGAAATCAAGATTACATCAATTGAAATTCGGTATTCGATTCAAAAATATTCAAATGAGATTATTTATTCATCAGAAACGAACAAAAAGTGAACTTACATCGAAACAATCCATTGAAATATTGGCAATTTGGAATGAATACATGTCAAACACAATGGATTACGACATAAATTGTCAATGTTCATGTCATTTCATAGACCATACTCCAGATGTACAATTCCATTCAGCAGACTGTTTACACTCATGTCTAACTTCAAATGAAGCTTATATCCAATACCTCATGACTTTGGTACACCCGGTGTACATCTAGTCGACACAATATTGCTGATTATGACCTTTATTTCAGTATGGTTTTGAAGTTTCTTTTCGGTCCGAATCTTGCTTGTTGTTGCCGGCAGCGACACAAAATATGATCCTTCACCAATGATGGCAATTTGAAGCTCCAGAAATATGCAAAGTTCGAAGATACTTATACCAGTTTGGATATATAAAGGTGCAGTTGTGGCTATTGTTCAAAAACGATTGATACCAAAAATTCCAATATATATAGGCCTTCGACAACTTGCATCTGAGTATGGCCATCTATGTTAAGAAGTAGTCGTCGAAGTCAAGTAACGACTGACAATGACTGAACTTGAAAAGGATTTCAACCACAGACCGATCGTCGAAACAAAACACCTGGAAAATGGTTCTATTATATCAGAGATCCCACAACGTGAAGTCCAATATGTAGGTGTATATAATGCTGAAATCTATGCAAAACATTACACTTCTCCCATGAAACGAATCAGTATCTTCCTATCCCTATTTCTAATTACCTTAGCATATGGTCTAGATAATTCCGTTCGTAATACATACCAAACGTTGGCAACTTCATCTTATTCTAAAAATTCATTAGTGTCAACTGTCAGTTGCATAGAACAAGTCCTTTCAGCCGCAAGTCAGGTATGGTTCGCTAGAGCTGCAGATTTATTCGGAAGGCCAATAGTACTGTACGTTACCACTCTATGTTATATCATAGGTACAATTATCCAGTGTCAAGCTTATAACATTGCCAGTTATTCAATAGGCTCATGCATATATGCGATAGGCTACGCTGGAGCTATCCTGATATGTGAAATATATGTTGCAGATTTTTCAAATCTAAATTGGAGAGTAGTAGCAGGTTCAGGACACATTTTACCAAATATGGTAATTACTTGGGTTAGTGGGAATATTGCTGGTGCAATAAATGATAGATGGAAATGGGGGATCGGTATGTGGGCTTTCATATTCCCGATTTCTGTGATCCCATTGACACTCTGTACATTTCATATGGATTATTTAGCACATGCTAATGATGAACCTTTGAAAAGTATATGGGATGTACCAAATAATACTACTAGAGGTAAATATATGTTCAGGATTTTCTTTTGGGAGTCGAATCTGGTTGGATTGATACTTGTCATTGTGATTTTGGGTTTGATTCTAATACCGTTAACGTTAGGTGGTGGTTTAACAGAAAATTGGGAAACACCAGGGATCTTGGTCCCAGAAATATTAGGTTGGGTAGTCGCAATACCACTATACATTATTTGGGAGATCAAATATGCTACAAGTCCCTTAATGCCATGGGATATTGTCAGGGATAGAGGAATATGGAGTCCCCTACTAATTTCCCTGTTTATGGAATTTGCATTTGGTATGCAAAGTACTTATTTGGTAACTTTCTTACTAGTAGCTGAGAATCAAACTAAATTTTCTGCAACAAGGATAAACAGGTTATTTTCGTTTGTTAGTGTACTAACAGGTTTTGCATTTGGATTCGTTATTGTCAAAGTAAGAAAAGTGAAACGATTTATCATTCTAGGTATCAGCATTTGGTTTGTTGCATTTGGAATATTAGAGAAATATTGTGGTGATGAGCAATCGTTGGTCGAAATAATTGTTGCTGTTTGTCTTTTAGGGTTTGGGAATGGTTTTATTAAGTATCCTGCAAAGACATCAATCCAAGCATGTGTAATGACCCATGATATGATTGCATTGGCTACATCATTAACTTTGGCGTTAAATAACGTTGGTAAAGCTTTCGCATCAGCAATATCTGGTGCCATCTGGTCTAACGTACTCCCAAAGGAACTAAAACAAAAATTTCAAAATGATGAAAAGCTCGCAAAACTTGTATTTCAGAAACCTGTTAAATTTATTAGATTATATGAATGGGATTCACAAGAGAGACAGATTGTCGTGGAAGTATACCGTTATGTGTGGAGACTGTTAATGATTGTTGGATTGGTACTTTTAGTTCCGTTACTTCTGTCCTCTCTTTTCCTAAGAAATAAGAAATTGGAAGATGTCGTATCCTTTGATCAAGTAGTTACAGAGGAAAAATGAACATTTTATTAAAAATTTGTATGTACAGAAAGAAAAAATAATAGTACTTTATAAAGGATATATAAATTGTGAATTTTCCAGATCGGTTAAATCTAATTGTGCACCGTTAGCGACAACTTTCTCACCAGATATGTCAAGGTACCTTTCTGTTGTAATATCGATCTTACTTAACCTTTCGATGTTTCTGCGTCTTAATAAGAACCAAATCACTAAAGCAAGTGATGGTGCAACGAAAAATGATAACACAATTTGTACAACCCAAGCAGGTACAAATCTTGGTGCATCCTTACCTTGCCATAATTGTGGTGAGATAATGTTAGCAATACAATACCAAAACATAACCATTGCATTTCTTGTGATTCTCTTTGTGTGTCCTGCACAACTAGTTATTGACCAACTAAACATCAATATCCATGGAATCCCAAAGATAGGTGACGCTAAACATAACATTGCCAGTAATGCAACGTTGTTACCTGAGGGGATCGTAACCATAGCAATACATGCAGCCAGAGAAGGTAGACTCCAGAATACGACTGAGAAAGCAGTGAAATTAGGTTTGTAAAGAAGAAATATTGTTGCCACTAGTGCACATACAGATGCAAACCCACCTGATGCAATTGAAACGATTGTTGTATCTAGATTTGTAATATGTCCAATATTTTCAAATAGAATGTTTTGCATGTATGTCAAGTTATTAGCTAATTGTTGTAAAAGGAAAAAGGCGCAAAATAACCAAGACACTGGATCCCTAAGGGCCTCTATCACTTGATACCGTTTGATACGTTTCTGTTCAATTGAGCTATTTGAATCCCTTTGAACTCTTCTAATGACCCAAACTTTCTCCTTATGTGACAGAAATTTGGCATCTGTGGGATTGCTTGGATATATGTAATATACGGCCAGTGTAGTAAGTAAAGTCATACCACCAATGATGATCATGAATAGTTTCCAGGTATGTACCGTTGAATGGGCATGCAGGATACCATACGCAATCAGGGAGACAAAGACACCACAACCGATACAGCTACTATAGAATAAAGGTGCATAAGCGTTCTTTTCATTAGGAGTCAGAAATTGATTCATGGTAATGTTTAAAGTAGGCACAGCGATGGCTTCTACAAAACCAAGGAAAAACCGTAATGCATATATTCCTTGGTAGTTATAAGCGGTACAATGTAAGAAAATGATAATTGTCCATGAGGTACACATTACAGCCATGACTCTTCGAATTGAGAATTTCTGTACCCATATTAAATTGATTAAACCAATGATGTAACCGACGTAGAATAAAGTGTTTGCGTTATTGTACCGGTTTTGAGTCAGATGTGTATCTGTCCATAGTTCGAAGATTGAGGCATAGGATAAAGTAGCTTTATCTGAATAAAGTAAGAAATCGATGACACTTGTTAGAGTAACGATAACAAAAGCCACTTTTCTACGTAATTTCTTCTCCTGTTGAGGTGTAATCAATGGAGTCTCGTCGTCATGTTGTTCCATGAATTCAAAAGTAGCGTCTGCATCACGAGAAGTGAATAGTTTGTTTGGGAGAAAATCGGAGCTGTTATCGTTGGAAGAGATAGATTCCGAGATGTCACTGGTATCATTTATTAAAACGTTTTTTTTTCTCAGAGGTGACTGAGTTATCACTATTATTAGACATATTGTGTTTGACACCTTTGACATGGCCATACAAGATTGTTTCAAATCCGTATTATAGGTGGCCCATTTATATATGTTAAAAAGGGGGGTATTGGTAACGCAACTGAATTACTGACACTTGACAACCCTCTGCCAAAATGAGACATCTTGACTTACGTGCCTGGCACCCTGACACACTCACTGATCGCTGCTTAACTCCGAGGCAATAGTTTTAAAAAATTTGTCCCAATTTGAGACTTCGTGGACACTCTGTCTCGGCCGAAGCAACCAAAAAGTGAGAAAACTGTGGAACCGTTTCGGATAAAGCGACAAACAATAACTTGTGGCTGCTGCTGCTCATAAACCAGCAATGCAACAACTTGAGGGTGTGCCAACAAGGGGAACTCTGGATCATGAATAAGACACAATGTCGCTCTTGTAGTTCTGTCTGCGCAGTGTGTAGACATATATCTCTGTACTCCTGTCTTGCCCTGTCTTGGCACCTTGAAGACACGAATTGTTGTTATGTAATGTAAACAGTCAGTTGATCTACCGTTCACTAGCGACCAAACTGACACATCGTCCGTCTTGACAACTGTTCTGCTTATCATCGTGAGTTCATGCAGACGCGCACTTACTTACTTACTTACTTACTGCCAGATGGTGTTGTTGTTGTTGTTGCAATATCCCTCTGTCAAGAATGTCGATAACTGTGTATCAATATACAATAACAATAGTGCAAACCACCTGACTTTTTCACACATTAATGTTTTTATCGTGCGGCTGTTTCTGCAGGAAATCTACCTTTCCGTCTGACTGCGTGCGGCTCAGTTGTTTTGCAAAAAAAAAATTTTCTGTCCAAAGGGATGGTTGATGAGCTAATCTGATGCATCAATTATAGATATATATAAAGAGCAATTTAGTCGTGACAGATTTACAAGATATATTTCTGAATCTTATCCTGTCTTAGTTGCTTTATAACTTAGTAAGGACACCCAAAATGAGCAACTCTGAGAAACTTACTTTAAAGGAGAGTGCTACTGCGGTATATACCACAGCGGAGACCGTTTCTGTCTCTGAGAACTCCGTGACTCATTCAAATTTGATTCATAGAATGAAGGATTCCTTCAGGAGAGCAGATATGCCAATGATTTCAGAAGAAGACGATATGGAATCTAATTCAGACGGTATAAGCGGCACAGGTTACACAAAGGACGAAAAGATTCAATTACATCTGGCGACTCAGCCTTTGAAAAAAAAATTGAAACAGAGACATCAAACTATGTTAGCAATTGGTGGGACTCTTGGTACTGGTCTATTTATTGGTCTAGGTTACTCCTTAGCGTCTGGTCCAGGTTCACTATTGATTGGGTTTCTATTAGTAGGTACGTCCATGTTTTGTGTTGTGCAAAGTGCAGCTGAATTGTCATGTCAGTTCCCTGTCTCTGGTTCATATGCTACACATGTCTCTAGATTTATCGATAAATCTATTGGGTTTACTGTATCGACAAATTATGCATTGGCATGGTTGATTTCGTTTCCTAGTGAATTGATTGGTTTGTCAATGACTGTAGCGTATTGGAATAAATCAGTGAATCCCTGTGTTTGGATAGCTATATTCTATGTGTTTGTTATGATTTTGAATCTATGTAGTGTTGAAGCATTCGCAGAGACAGAATTTCTACTTTCCATTATTAAAGTGATTGCAATTATCATATTCATCATTATTGGTATTGTACTTGTATGTGGTGGTGGACCAAATTCTCAAGGTTATATAGGTACCCATTATTGGCATGATCCAGGTTCATTTGCACATCCTGTCTTCAAATCCCTATGTAACACATTTGTCTCTGCTGCGTTCTCATTTGGTGGTAGTGAATTGGTTTTATTGACCGCTGCAGAATCAAAGGATGTAGGTGCTATTTCAAGAGCTGCAAAGGGTACATTTTGGAGAATCGCAATTTTTTACATTACTACAGTCGTTGTCATTGGTTGTTTAGTCCCTTACAATGATGAAAGATTATTAGGTGGTTCATCAAGTGAAGATGTCACAGCATCCCCATTTGTCATCGCTTTAGCAAACGCCGGTTCAATGGGTAGTAAAGTTGCAAATTTCATGAACGTTATCATCTTAATTGCAGTCTTATCCGTTGCTAATTCATGTGTCTATGCATCATCAAGAGTTATTCAAGCATTAGGAGCATCGGGACAATTACCAAGTATATGTGGTTATATTGATAAGAAAGGTAGGCCATTAGTTGGGATCGGTATTTGTGGTATATTTGGTCTGTTAGGTTTTCTTGTTGCTTCAGATAATGAAGGTACAGTGTTTACATGGTTATTTGCATTATGTTCCATCTCATCATTTTTCACTTGGTTTTGTATATGTTTCTCACAAGTTAGGTTTAGAATTGCATTACGTAGACAAGGTAGATCTACCGATGAAATTGCATACAAATCAATGTTAGGTATCGCTGGTGGTATCCTGGGTTCTGTGCTAAATATTTTACTAATCGCTGGTGAAATTTATGTGTCGGCATCACCTGTAGGTGCGCCATCAACGGCGGAAGCATTTTTCGAAAATTGTTTGTCGATTCCAATTATGATCGTTGTTTACATATGTCATAAATTTTACACTAAGGAGTGGTCAACGTGGTATATCCCAACCGATCAAATTGATTTGGATACCGGTTGCTCCTTCGATGACATTGAATTGTTTAAAAGACAAAGACTCGAAGAGAAACAAAGAATCGCATCAAAATCATACCTATATAGAATTTATAGATTCTGGTGTTAAAACGCCGTTTGTACATACATAAAACAAGATATAATATTCATTCTTATTAGTTCATCGGTATTATTCATTGATTAATACCGTCGTTATTACGGAACACAGACTTCCCCTTCCTTACCTTGATTTATCGTTTCTTATTCTCATCAACTTTTGAGTATAGAGCGGTGTATTTATATATTAAACGTGTCACACCGACTACCCCCGCCATGCTGCATTTGAGCTGACTATGTAGATGTATAAGAATATGTAAGTCGCGGGTACCCTTTAATTTTTTTGTCACGGTACACGGCGGCATATTTATAACACCGCTCGAATATTTTTTTTTACTTCTGCGGTTCTTTCTTTAGAACACCGCGTAAGGGGTAAAGGTAACAGCGATTTTCGAAGAACTTATTTACGCTTTCCTCTTTCTGTCCGCTGTTCCCCTTGTACAGAAAACCCCAGACATCCCCAGGTGGTGTGGTCTGTTCTCTGGAAATCAACAGTGCATTGCGGGAAAATTGTGCAAGTCGGCCCGTCTGATGGTCCCGCTCTCCCATGATCTCAGCGACGTTAATTAAACTATAGACTAAAATTTAAAAGGTTATCCCATTGCTTTTTCCTCATCAGCTGTTGTATTCTTGCTCTACCCCAGTCGTGGGGGTAAATCCAATTAATAGGATAAAATCCCACGTCTGTCACGTGTGCCACTGACACTTTCTTTATTTAGTTAATATACCCCGTAATTTAGATTGCCTTCCATATGTGTTGATTAAATGAAATTGTTATTGCTGAAATAGTCGGTGGTTTATAACTCCGGCAAAAATGAGGAATCTTCGATTCGAATCCTTTGAGGAATTTGATTCATGTACTATTTACCTCTAACTATTTTCATTCATTTAATACCGCTATCCTTTTACCGTCTGGTATGTTTTCCTGGAATACTTGTTACAATTTTTCTAAATACGTACCGGCTACATAATGGAAGCTCGACCAAAAGGAGATTACTTTCATTACTTGAAGAAGGATTATATGGCGGGGCAAAAAATAATATTAATGACTATTGTCTTCAAGTGTTTACAATGAAAGGGGATATCATGATACCTTCTGTATACTTATGACATAAACACCGACAATTAGAATTGGCGGCTTTAAATATTAATTATAGCAGTTATAACTTATTATCTATAACTAACAGTTACAACCTGGTTTTACAACTTTCAGAAATGTATAAAAGGATGGGACACTTCGTTGAATTAATCAAGTTCATATCCTTTCCTTTTCTATTGTTATTAATTTATATATATAAAAAATCCATCATTATAAAGTTATACTAATCATATAACTAACTCATTAAACTCAATAATACTTTAAATTATATTTACGCTACTATGACTGTCGAAAATCAAACTGTCAAATTCGAAAAGAACACTGTCTTCGTTCTATTTGGTGCCTCTGGTGATTTAGCCAAGAAGGAAACTTTCCCAGCTTTATTTGGTCTTTACTCCGAAGGTGCTTTAGATCCTTCTACCAAGATCTTCTGTTACGCTCGTTCCAAATTAACTGTTGAAAAATTAAGAGAAAACTGTACTCAATACTGTAGACCATCTACTACTGGTAATGATAAGTTCAAGATGGACGAATTTTTCAAGATGGTTACTTACATCTCTGGTGCTTACGATACCGATGATGGTTATCTAAGATTAAAGGGTGAAATCGAAGCCTTTGAAAAGGAAAGAGGTGTTACTGAACCACATCGTATCTTCTATTTAGCTATCCCACCAACTATTTTCTTAACTGTTGCTGGTCAATTAAAGAAAAATATTTATTCAACTACTGGTGTCACTAGAGTCATTGTTGAAAAACCATTCGGTGATGATTTAGAAAGTTCAAGAGAATTACAAAAGGGTTTCAAGCCATTATTTAGAGAAGATGAAATCTTCAAGATTGATCATTTCTTAGGTAAGGATGATTTGAAACGTTTATTAGCTGTTAGATTCGCTAACCCATTCTTAAACGGTACTTGGAACAAAGATTACATTGAATGTGTTCAAGTTTGGTTCAAGGAACCATTTGGTGCTGAAGGTCGTGGTGGTTACTTCGATGTCGTTGGTATCATTAGAGATGTTATGCAAAATCATTTATTACAAATTTTAACTATTGCTACCATGGAAGAACCTGTCGCTAATGACGCTGAAGCTATTCGTGACGCTAAAGTTGCCTTATTGAAATGTATGGAAAAATTAGGTCCAAAGAATGTTGTCTCTGTCGGTCAATATGGCCGTTCTCTAGATGGTAAATTACCTTCTTACTTAGATGATGACACTGTCTTAAACAAAGAATCTAAATGTTTAACTTTCACTGAAATCACCATGGATATTCACAATGACCGTTGGGAAGGCGTTCCAATTGTCATGAGAGCTGGTAAGGGTTTAGATGAAGATAGAGTTGAAATTAGAATGAAATACAAGAAGAAAGTAAGTGGTATGTTTGCTGGTTGTACTCCAAATGAATTCGTCATTCAATTCCATCCAGAACGTAAGATCTACATGACTTTCAACACTACTGCTCCAGGTTTCGTTGATAACGTTCATCAAGTCTCTTTAGATATGACTTACTCCAAGAAGTACGCTAAGGACTGGGTTCCAGAAGCTTACGAAAGATTAATTAGAGATGCTTTCCTAGGTAACAGAGCTAATTATGTCAGAGATGATGAATTAGATGTCAGTTGGGATATCTTTACTCCATTACTAAACTACGTCGAAGGTCCAAATGCTCCAGAACCAGAAATTTACCCATACGGTAGTACTGGTCCAAAGGGTATTCTAGAATAGATTCAAAACAAATAACAAGATAGGCAGAATCATCCTACTTTTTATTTAATGCCTTCAATGAGCTCTCTTTACCTTTTTTTCCTTATTTTACGTTTTTATGACCTAAATCCTTTAAATTTAATATATATCTTATATAAAGTGCAAATATATATAGCACATAATTAATAAAAATACTTTACAAAAACACTCATTTTAACAAAATCTGGAAAGGGAATTATCAAAGTGGCTTGATCAAACCGTTAATGGAATCAGGAGGATAGAAATGATCTATCCGCTTATCTTAATGTCACGATAACGTGCGGAATAACTTAAAGTAGATGTTTTCCAGGATACGACCTATTGTATTATTTAAACAAGCAATAAGTCAAAATTATCTAAGGTTATTTTCCCGAGATTGTCTATTATACTACTATTGTAATTAACAAACAATACGTCGGGAATAACTAAATTTGTTTTCCCGAAATTACCTATTGGATTAATATTAATATTTGACAAACAATACATCAGGATTGTCTACAGTTGGTTAAACACGTTGAAAACTCAGAAATAGATTGTGTTAGTGTAATACAGAAAGCCCTCTAGTTACCTCCAGGAGGAATCTTCGTCAGACTAAGAGACTTGTTTTGTTTCCAGTAGATAATACTATATAACTATGTTCGTGTTTATGATAAAATAAATTTTGTATTGTGTATATATAGATTAAGTTAGGTTAAAAAGTAAATTAAAATTCGAATGATTATGAAAAGACAAAGTGTTATTAGATATTTAATTGTTAGTTCTTTGAAGAATTCTTACAATACCAAAAAGTCATGAATTGAAAAAACAGCTAAACTGGAAATAAAAAAAAGATGGATAAAATAGGAAAGAGATATTGCATGTGGTATGAATTTAAAGAATCTAACAATGTTTCATTAAAGTACTCCTGTTTAGAAGAATTTCTTGTACATTGGCTTGTTATCGACCTTAGCAGCATCGGCATCGTAGTCGGCACCTCTCTTGGCAGCTGGAACCCAAGATGTAGATTTCCATGGTAAGACACCATCTTCCCACATTTCGTTAACTTCTTCTAGAGTTAAACCCTTGGTTTCTGGGACACAGAAGAAAACGTAAAATACTGCAAAGACCATACAACCCATAAAAACGTAACCATAATAGAAGTTAATAGCACCAGTGATGAATGGGGTGAAGAAAGAAATTAAGAAATTCCATAACCAGTTACAACCGTTAGCTAAAGCCATACCCTTTGGCTTAATCTTCAGTGGGAAAGTTTCAGAGACAACAATCCAACAGATAGGAGCCCAAGTACAAGCAAAACAAAAAATGAAGAAACATGAGAAGACAATCATACAATTACCAGCACCTTTCGAAGTTGCCTCGTTCTTACCATTTGGATATAGTCTAGTAACACCGACAGAAGCGTAAACAACGTAACAACAGACCATAGCGGCGGCACCCCACATTAGACAAGCACGACGACCGAATCTATCAACGACATACAGTGAAACAAAACTAGATGCAAAATTGACAATACCGAAAACAATAGCAGTTTGATAAGAATCGTTTAAACCGACAGCCTTGAAGACAATAGTACCGTAATAGAAGAAATAGTTACAGCCGGTCAGTTGTTGTAAAGATTGAACTATACAACACATTAATAGACGTTGAACAACCTTACCTCTGGTGGAGAACATATCAGCCCAAGTAGCGCTACCTGCAGCTCTTTCGGCCTCAATGTTAGCGGCAATGGTATCAGCTTCTCTTTGAACAGCTGGATCATCAACAGAAATCTTGTTAGAAGTAGAGATGGATCTCTTGGCTTCTTCAGTCTTACCGACTTCCATTAAATAACGTGGAGATTCTGGGACGAAGAACATGGCACCAATCATAAGTAGAGCCCATGCGAAGGATAAACCTAATGGAACTCTCCATTGGACAGAATTAGAGTAAGCTTTAGTACCGTAATTAGTACAATCACCTAAGAAAATACCGAAGGTACACATTAATTGATAAATAGAACCTAAAGTACCTCTTAAATGCTTTGGAGCAACTTCAGATAGTAACATTGGGGAAAACATAGAGATAGAACCGACACCCATACCTGAGATAATTCTACCGATGAAGTATTGGTACCATTTGTTAATGGAAGCAATTTGAATAACGATACCAACCATGTAAATGGCAGTGACAGCGACTAGAGCCATCTTACGACCGATTCTGTTAGCTAGACCACCAAGGATTAAACAACCCATTAAACCACCAATGTTGAAAATAGAGACGACCAAACCAGTTCTGACGTTAGAGAAGTAATGAGTACCATCCTTATGTTTGGAACCAAATCTTTTCAAATAATCAGGATGGGCTAAGAAACCACCAATGGTACCAGTATCCCAACCTGAAATGAAACCACCGAAACCGATCATAACACAGAAGATAGAGATGGTGACATAAGCAGAGGCAGCTTTGATTGGAATATCTAAATCTTCTTGATTTCCATCGGTACCTTCTAGCTCTTGATTACCGAATTCTTGTTTCCTTGAATCTGTTAGTGAAGCACTGTTTGATTGAGTATCTGTATTACTGTCAGAGTTAATAGGCAAAGCGTTTGTGTTTTCCAACTCATGAACAGAATTTGTTTCAGTCATTTTTGAAATGCTCTTTTTGTTTGTGTTAATAAATATTTGTAATTATTTATTAGTATATTGAACTTCTGATATAAAGAGACTTTAAAGGGAAAAATGATTTGGAAAATAATAATTTGACATTATCAATATGATTCGTTATTTCTTACCTTTATATACCCCAGATTTTAAAATTAAATATCTCATAATTTTTGTTTAAAGATAAGTTAGGAAACATTAATCCGGGGTGGATGAAGGCGTCTGTTGCATCATTTGTCAGAATAATTTAATGTAAGCGAATTTAAATTAGATGGCAGTCGTATGAATGAAGATTTTAATAATAAGTATTTTGCAGTTTCCCCATTTTGAGACCGTCGTGGGGCACAGTAAGGAACCTAGGAGTGACGACGGCGGTATTGTGATGAAATTAAAGACCCAATTGTAATCTTTAAGTAACAATAAAAGGAGATTAACATTGAAATCAAATATCGTAAAAATGTACAATATACCGCATCTAGAAAGAACAATCTCAGTACCTAGCATTAGAAGACCATTACCGGACTACATGATAGGTGTTCACCGGGTTCCTTTTTAAGTTTGAACTGTACCTTTTCAACGAACCAATCGTCGATACTAACCGTGGTAAATTTTGGAAATTCTCGGTGCTTGAGTTTAATTTCTCCAGAAATTAGTTGATGATTGACCTGCACCTTAATGAAGGAGTGAATCGGTTAAAAACAGAATTCTTTCCAATCACTGAGTGATAAGTCGATTAATTTAGCAACTTTTATGAATCAATACGTACCATAATGTCCATCCCCACAGTATTCTCATGTAACCCCATTATTTAACTCTCTGTACAAATATGGAGATTTAGAAAGACACAAATAAATTTGTTTAATATGTGTGGATATCGATATTGGAATCATCCAGAACATTTTAGGAGATACAAGTATTCTTGTTGGAGAGACTGCAGTCGGTTTTTAGTAACAGATTTTCGATTAAATGATCATCGACATGCCATTATCTTGTTCCGTGATTCTGGTTCTCAAAAAAAAAGAAATTTGAAAATTAATCCGGTCCCGAAAGAGAAATTCCGAGACATCGCAAAGAAAAAGAAAAGATAATAAGCAATTTATCATTTTTTCCGGATGCATTATGGCGGGGAGTTCTGTTTGCTTTGGTGGTATGACGCATAAAATGGAGATAATCCGGGGGAGACAAAGAAAGTATTATGTGGATTAATTTTGAATAATTTTTTGCTATGTGAAAATGAGGGATTTATTCAACTCAGGAAGATTCGATATTGGTTTTATTGTTCAAAGTTGTGATGATAATGGCACGGTGCTATCCATCTATTTTTAAAATATAATAGCAGGTTCGAAACAAATAATATATATATTATTTACATAATTATTATTGAGAAGAAAACGATATTATAAGTTAAAAAGAAATTATTATTATTATTAAAAAAGTTGATATTAAAATTAAGTTAGAAAATTGCGTGTATCATAAAAGAAAGGATTTTTTTTGTCAAAACAACGAAACAATAGAAAGAATTTTTGTTAAAACATGCAATCTATCATTTTTGTAAAAGAAGGGAAAAAAATCATAAAATCATAATACTATTTGAAATATGTGTTTGAGTTTATATTTCTATTCATTAAAATTGTAAAAAGACAGAAGGATAAAAAATAATTAATTATCTATCTGTTTACTTTCTAGAGAACATTCTCTTGTACATTGGCTTATCATCGACCTTGGTAGCTTCAGCATCGTAGTCAGCACCTCTCTTGGCAGCTGGAACCCAAGATGTAGATTTCCATGGTAAGACACCATCTTCCCACATTTCGTTAACTTCTTCTAAAGTTAAACCCTTGGTTTCTGGGACACAGAAGAAGACGTAGAAGTAAGCGAAAACCATACAGCCCATGAAGACGTAACCGTAATAGAAGTTAATAGCACCAGTAATGAATGGGGTGAAGAAAGAAATTAAGAAATTCCATAACCAGTTACAACCGTTAGCTAAAGCCATACCCTTTGGCTTAATCTTCAGTGGGAAAGTTTCAGAGACAACAATCCAACAGATAGGAGCCCAAGTACAAGCAAAACAAAAAATGAAGAAACATGAGAAGACAATCATACAGTTACCAGCACCCTTAGATGAGACATCCTTATGTTTACTACCATCTGGCCATAATCTTGTAACACCGACAGAAGCGTAAACAACGTAACAACAGACCATAGCGGCGGCACCCCACATTAGACAAGCACGACGACCGAATCTATCAACGACGTAGAATGCAACGAATGTAGAGGCGAAATTAACAATACCGAAAACAATAGCAGTTTGATAAGAATCGTTTAAACCGACAGCTTGGAAAATAATGGTACCGTAGTAGAAGAAATAGTTACAACCAGTCAATTGTTGTAGACATTGTAGCATACAACACATAATTAATCTTTGAACAACCTTACCGTTACTTGAGAACATATCAGCCCAAGAAGCACTACCTGCAGCTCTTTCGGCTTCGATACCGGCAGCAATCAATTCAGCTTCAGCGGTGACAGCTGGATCGTCAATGGAAACCTTGTTAGAAGTAGCAATAGATCTCTTGGCTTCTTCAGTCTTACCGACTTCCATTAAATAACGTGGAGATTCTGGGACGAAGAACATGGCACCAATCATAAGTAGAGCCCATGCGAAGGATAAACCTAATGGAACTCTCCATTGGACAGAATTAGAGTAAGCTTTAGTACCGTAATTAGTACAATCACCTAAGAAAATACCGAAGGTACACATTAATTGATACATGGAACCTAAAGTACCTCTTAAATGTTTTGGAGCAACTTCAGATAGTAACATAGGAGAAAACATAGAGATAGAACCGACACCCATACCTGAGATAATTCTACCGATGAAGTATTGGTACCATTTGTTAATGGAAGCAATTTGAATAACGATACCAACCATGTAAATGGCAGTGACAGCGACTAGAGCCATCTTACGACCGATTCTGTTAGCTAGACCACCAAGGATTAAACAACCCATTAAACCACCAATGTTGAAAATAGAGACGACTAAACCAGTTCTGACGTTAGAGAAGTAGTAAGTACCATCCTTATGTTTGGAACCAAATCTCTTTAAATAATCAGGATGGGCTAAGAAACCACCAATGGTACCAGTATCCCAACCGGCGATGAAACCACCGAAACCGATCATAACACAGAAGATAGAAATGGTGACGTAAGCGGAAGCTGGTTTGATTGGAATATCAACAACCATTTGATCTTGACTAGAGTTTTCACCTTCCATCTTCATGTCATTGTCGACTTTGTTGGAGTCGGCAGTTAAGACAGAGTTGTTGTCAGATGAAGAAGGCATTGCATTAGTTTCTGGATGCTCGTTTTGAGGATCAACCTGAGCTTCAGACATATTGAATATATTTATTAAATAATGTTATTAGTTATTATTGATGGGTTTTTTATAGTTAAAAGAAAAAAAATAAGTATGAATTAAAAAAAGAGAGAGACAAGATTGAATTGAATTTTAAAATTGAGTTGATATCGTTGCTGTATTTATATGTTTCCAGAAACCAAATAAACATTCCTAAAATAACTAAATCAAAAAAGTAGCAAACGTTACAATTTTGAATATACTTGTTTCACTAGTCAACTGAACTGCATTGATATGAAAGAATTTCTTTTCACTTCCAACATAACAAAAACAAAGAATTCTCCATAATTTCACCAGAGGAACAGAGAGAAAGAAAGATCAAGTCGGTGAATTATTTCCTTGTTTTTTGTTAATTTCTTTCAAGGACACGTTACGACGAAGTAGTAGGAGTAACGATATGTTTCCCTCGGTTTCTGCTGACACTGTTATATGCAGGACATAACAATTTCACCGAGACACCGTGAGATACATTTTTCATAGAATTGATGATATTCGTATTCTTGTTGAAGTATTCCATAAGTCAATTCTCTAACAAACTCCTCGAGAACGGGCATGTGATCGTGGGTGGTTGCTTTTTTTTTGATTTCTTTTCTTTCTTTCTGCCCTCATTTGGTAAGCAGCCTCGCACAAAAAGAAACTTTAAGCTATTAAGCTCGCCCCCGAAAAAAGCAGCAACGCGGGGGCGGGGCACCCGCTGTAACAACGCCACGTAGTACCATGCGTACGCGGTAACAATATTGCGTACGGGCCAGGCGGTGCGGAATGTCCTAATCGGGACATCAGGACAGGAAATATTCACCGATGAAAGAAAAGTGAAAAAAAAAAAAAAGATCGCCCCGCTGTTACTGATAGACACACCGTATTACTCACCCCCACGCTACCGGTGGGATTGTACTGGGGATTGTTAGTAGAATCGAATTAACGGCTTCATTTTTTGATTGAACGGTTTGGCTGTCGGTGTCACGCCACTGAACGGTCGAAAGAATTTCTTCCTCTTTCCTATTCAACTTCGGTCCGTTAAATCAGTGGGTGACGCATGAGTGTGGGGAAGTCGGTATCTAATTATTAGTTGTTCTATGGAGGGGGGGCCAACAACAGCATCAGCATCTGGGACCACCAGAGGATGGTCAATGACAATTCGGCAGAGTAAATAATTTATTTGTTTATACCGGCTCGTGTCACTTCGAACAATTAATGGATATTGTAATCTGGTGTCTGTTATAACTCCTTGAACAATCGTTATTGAATGTTATTTTGCGGGGTTAATACATGTACGTGAAGTCCTTTTTACGTATTGTTATTTAAAAAGAAAAGAAGATAGGACCGTCCTTTAAGGGGTAACTTTTTTTTTTACTTCCTTACGTATGTTCAAGGATTTGTTAAATGAAGTTCTAGTGTGAAATATGCATGATGGTTGTAAATTATATCTGGGGTAATGAACATATATATCTGGGGTAACTAGTAAGTATTTATTGTCTTGAACTAACAAGGAGACGATGAATGTCTCCTGATTAGGTGCCGATATCTTTTGAATCAAAAAGAAAAAAGAAAGAAAATGTCCAGTAGCATAGCTCTTTTGTTGTCAAAATGAATACTTATACAATTTGTGTCCTTTGTTATATTTCTAAATGAGAATACAAATTGAAAGTTCTTGTGACAATGGAGAAAATATTATATAAGTATTTGGGACATTAGTTGCTATAACGAGCAAGTTTGTCATAATAGAGACTGTCTTGGAAATGATAAATGTGTTGAAAGACACTTACTAATTACTATTAGTTTCTATTGTAACATAATCATATCGAAAATACATTCAAGCAGATTAGTATATATATATATATATGAGTGAATACCTAATTAATTGGAAACCTCTAATGGCAACAGTGTTGCTATGACAGTCGAAATATCAAACATCTAAAGTGGTGAAGAGATAACTGAGAAGTAAGTATTCTCATCTTATTTCTCCTAAATCAGAATATATATATATATATATGTATGTAATGTCATCTAATAAGAACATTTTTCTAGATAAAAAATCAATTTGCCAGTATATAATTAGCTGCAATATACAACTGACTCAAAATTTCTATTCTTGACGTTACTTTGTTGATTTCACCTCAGTATGAGTATTTAGTAACTACTACAAATGGTTCAAATGTACAGATTTTTTTTACTTTTTGTTCATTTTTAGCCAAATGTTTTAATTTTTCAGTTCCGCTCTTCAACGACCTATATACAACTTCGGGTACCTCAGTAAACAAAAAAACAATAGTGATAATTTTGAACAAGCAAAAATTTGTCGAATGTTCTACTTTCTACAGGATAATGTACTCTGTCTATCCTTACTTGTATAATCAAGACTTACTTATGTATCTATCTTATTTATACCCTTGTTATAACATTCTTTCAAAATGGTCGATATTACTATCAAACGATAGAGAATTCAAGACTTATTACACTATTTAACAACTATATAACCATAACGCTTGACCTCATCGACTAATCCATAAATATCCTGAAAAAACAACAACATACAGTTCCAACTTCTTTAATACTTGTTCTAATAAGATTAATTACAACCAGTTATCAACACCTCATCGGTTCACCATCAAAAGGAAAAAGAAACGACCCGCAGCCTCATTTTTAACCATCTCTAATTGTTACCACTTCTAGCGGTTGCCAACAACAGCATCACAATTAAAGTTTTAACATCTTTTCTTAAAACGGCGGAAATGGTGAAACAAATAATTTGAAGGAAAAGTGTGGGGGTGGGGTAAATAATAATTTGCTTTTGTGGCTATTTTTAATTCCTTTTTTTTAGTAACCAAGGACGCGAAGACATCCCCGCAGCACCAGCTGCACAAAAGGCTCCCTTTCCCTCTCCGCATTTGTACAGATATTCTGAATGCTATTTTTGAAGCAGTTTGTACATACGTCCAAATTTTGCATGTTTGATTCAGATTCGATGACAACAATTTGACAGAACAACAAACAATTTTTAATCGTATCAGTCATCAACCAGCACAAAAAAGAAAAGTGAGATTATTTTATTCATATTGTGACAACTGTTGGATACTCTCACTACCGCGATTCACTAGAACTGTATTCGGAGAGTTCGAGTATGGAATTACTTTTCTTTGTAAATCTAACGTATATGGTTGTGTTTTCTTTGCACATTACAAGAAAGGCCTCATCAAAATGTAAACAAGATAAAATTTTCTTATAAGCGTTCTAGCCCTTCTTCTGTCTCCCCCACGATTATACATCAGATTGACTATCTATCAAATCCTTCATTCACTGACAAGTTGAGTTAATATCCTTGCGCTACTGCTGTAAAGATTCTTGTAAAGATGACAAGTTAATAGCCCCACTTATGCTAACACGGTAAGTTACGGTGAAAATTGTTAATTTTTTACTACGGCGAAACTATCATGCTGCCTAATAAGATAGAAATTAAAATATTTATCCCAGATTATTGCTCCCTGACTTTCACTATTGTTTCAAGAATAAGAAACTGAACAAACAAACAAAACAAGAAAATCATGGCGAAATTCATCTTCTATTGTTCAAATTTGGAAGTGAAAAATTTTTTCACTATTGTGATTTTCTTTTTGAGGAGGCCAAATTTTCTTTGTTTCTTGGTTCGCTGAGCGATTTTGCCTCTAAATTGCGGAAAAATAAATATATGATACTTATTGTTATTCATAAATAATACAATATAAAAATAATTGATTTCATAGTTTGTTTGTTCATTCTTTTGATTTTTTATCAAAAAGAAACCGGGGTTAATCCATCTTTTATTTGTCTTGTTAGTTTATTACGTAGTAACTATATTCTATATTGTATTGTTTTGTATTCTTTTTTTTCCGTGATCTTACAAAAAGAAAAATTGAGGTTGGTTTCTATTGTATTCTGATGATTTATAAACACATCGATATTCTGAGATTACTTATTGTCTTTTTACATTCTATATATACAATATAATTCTTCCCCCCTCATCTTTACAAATATAAATTGTAATATTCTTAGAGGTCGGAAAAAAGAAATAATCGAAAATGTGATATTTGAAATATCCTTTTCCCATCTGGTAATAATTTAATATTTTTACAGTAATCGGAGAGATTTGTAAAACAAAAAAAGTACGTAAATGAATCACGGATAAATTGACCATTATTTTTATTTAGCGGATTTTCTCAATTTACAAAAATACAGGAGTCATGTTATTCTACATTTTTTTTTGTTAATTTTCATGATAATCCACATGCCAGGGCAGCGGTTCCATACAACAAAATATATATAGATGATTTTCCTTTGGAATCACTGATCCGAAATCACAATTACTGGAATTTCTTTTAATATGATACATACACACACGCTTTCTCTTTCCAAGTGGTACTTTTCTTCTTTTTATGTGAATAGATATTCCACCCAAGTCTACTTCTCAAAACAAATATGTCTACTTCACTGAATCAGTCACTTCGTAACTAATACCCAATGCATCAAGGTCTACTACTTTATTTCATATTTTTTCTTCTTTCTCAAGTAGTGACAATTCTATTCAATGTACATATATCACTAATTCATCGATCTATCGGTTCGGAAAATAGATTTGTCGAATGGCTATCTATAAATTACTAAAAAAAGGAGCATATATAACAAATTATCCATGGAACCATTTAATTCATTTGCATAATCAATAATAATATCTATCATCGATAAAGTCTACATCAAGATGTTGACGGATTCTTTGTTCCTGAATCCCACTTTCCCCCCGATCCAAAGTTCCAAATTAACAAAAGTGAAAAAGTCTTCCTGATATATTTGTTAACTGAAATTCTTTTTGTTGGTACCTACGGATCCCACAGAGGGACGGAACTTCAAGACGGAAACTTATTTTCCATTTCTGCGACATTTTCTCTTGGATTTTGTGCTGATTTCCTACAGCGGAAATTTGCAAGATTGTTAAAACATCCGTCCACGGAACCTTTTTTTTACGTAAATGACACAGAAACCTCAGTAGCTGGCAACATGAGAACCCCTGTCTTGAGACCACGGAACTCGGAACTTCCGCTCCCAAATGGCAGCTCTTATTGCCGTTAATGGCTATTGATGTTTCAGATTTTGAAAGGTACTCAGAGGTTAATTTTAGTCTTATCTTGGAATCAATCACATTATATTTATATATATAAGAAAGGTAACCATTTGGAATTATTTAAATCTGGTAATGTCAGAATGTTCTACTTTCTATACCAAATTGAATCTATGTAATGTTGTATAGATAATATTACTCATATTCAATTGAAACGACAAATGATACCCATTCTAACTGACCAATTTGTATTTTCATTAACTGTTCAGCTGATATAATGCGCCATACATATATTAACAATATAGTGCGGCTAGCATATTTCAAATTTCTACCATTGAATGATTTTTGGTAAAAATTTTTCCAATTTTTACACTTTAAGACATGAATTTTTGGCCCATTTTTTCTAAAATTTACAATTGTTCAAAAGGTCTTCATTACTTGCAGATTTTTCTTTGCCAACGCAAGGGCACAAATAAATTCTGTTAACATTCACGTCGTGGTACCCTTTGCACTTTCTAGGGATATCTCCTAATACCCAATCTGGTATTTACTAACAGAATAACAAACATTATTTTAATATTAACGTTTGTTATTCTATCATCTGCTACAGCGATAAATCTTCTACTAATACAAATGAGAATAAGTTTTGAAATTTTTATTCTAATTACTACGAAATGAACTCTGAGCACCGCGAAGAGTGAATGAGTAAATAGTCTTGATTTTTTGTATGTTGTGTTCTTGCGCGCTTTCAGATCTGTCGCGTGTCTTTATAGTGGGGTGAGACGGGCCGTCTGGAGGAAGCTCCCAGGTTTCAGATGTTTTTTTCTTTTATTAATATTTTGTTTTTGTCTTTGTTTTTTTTAAATATATATAATTGGTGTCTTTGTAGCTTTAGATCTTGCTTTGAGGCTGTTAGAAGTGTCTTGTACTTGTCTTAATGAGTTAGTGGGTGTATTGAACGGTTTTGCTTAGATAACTGGGTGAACTAGTGTGTTTTTTTATAGAATATACAGGTTGTTAGTTGTCGACTTTGTGCCAATCAAGTGTGACGTGCGTATATTCTTTAATTTATGGACATTGCTTCTATTTAAAAGTGCAGTATGCAGTTAGTTCTATGGGTTAACGTATGTTTGTAATAGTTATTTAGCATTGCTTCTAATAAGTGGGTATTGCAGCTGCTTAATTTGTTGAAGTTAAGAAAAAGTTAGCAATTATTAAGTGGGCAAGAGTAATAACTAGAGGTGTTCTCTGTTGATATGTAAATGCAAGTTGTACGTTCTGAATTGATAAATATGTATCTCGTTCGATCTGGCATGTAGATCTTTGAGAAATGTGTCATTGTGCTAATATATAGAATACGTAGATTGTTGAAGTCT